>VZSE01014569.1:603531-626979 GCA_013398275.1 Promerops cafer
TTTATATAATAATATAAATACTGTATTTATAATATTATACGTTATAAACTATACTTTCTTATATTATAAATTTATTGTGTTATATATTAATAATATAAAAATAAATATTTCTGAGCAGTGACTTCTATCCTAAAACCTCCAACCAGCCCTGATTCAGCAGCCTCACTACATCTTTACTAACACAGAATGCACTGGACACTGATTGTATTTTTTCCATTAACACCTCCCCTAGTGAACTCCTCATTCAATTATTATTCTCACATGCAAATGAAGGCAAGCACGTGACTGAACAATCTCAGGCCTCTTAGAAAATCAGTTCCCTTCCCACTTCAGAAGGGAAGGGCACTCTCTAAAATCAGCTGTAGATCTGCAGCAGAGAGTAGTGGAGCCTTCCCTTCTTCCCTTCCAATTTCCTTTTGTGTTTTCCCTTCTTCCCTTCCTTTTCCCTTCTTCCCTTCCAATTTCCTTTGGGTTTTCCCTTCTTCCCTTCCTGTTTTCCCTTCTTCCCTTCCAATTTCCTTTGGGTTTTCCCTCCTTCCCCTCAATTTCCTTTAGTTTTCCCTTCTTCCCTTCCAATTTTCTTCCTGCTTTCCCTTCTTCCCTTTGTGTTTTCCCTTCTTCCTTTCCAATTTTCTTCCTGCTTTCCCTTCTTCCCTTCAATTTCCTTTGAGTTTTCCCTTCTTCCCTTTGTGTTTTCCCTTCTTCCCTTCCAACTTCCTCTGAGTTTTCCCTTCTTCCCTTTGTGTTTTCCCTTCTTCCCTTTCAATTTCCCTCATTTTCCCATCTTCCCTTCCAATTTCCTTCCTGTTTTTCCNGAGGGTTTTTTTTTCTGACAGAGAATAAAACCTCCCTGTGATTTCAGATGTCAAGCAGACTTTTCTTGATTCCCAGCACTAATTTATGGATTAAACATTTAACCCTTGACTTGAGTATGGATTGAGAGTTCCCTGTTGCTGAGAGCTGAGCAAGAAACTAAATATAAAAATTTATATAATAATATAAATNTCCCACTTCAGAAGGGAAGGGCACTCTCTAAAATCAGCTGTAGATCTGCAGCAGAGAGTAGTGGAGCCTTCCCTTCTTCCCTTCCAATTTCCTTTTGTGTTTTCCCTTCTTCCCTTCCTTTTCCCTTCTTCCCTTCCAATTTCCTTTGGGTTTTCCCTTCTTCCCTTCCTGTTTTCCCTTCTTCCCTTCCAATTTCCTTTGAGTTTTCCCTCCTTCCCCTCAATTTCCTTTTGTTTTCCCTTCTTCCTTTCCAATTTTCTTCCTGCTTTCCCTTCTTCCCTTTGTGTTTTCCCTTCTTCCCTTCCAATTTCCTTCATGTTTTCCCTTCTTCCCTTCAATTTCCTTTTGTGTTTTCCCTTCTTCCCTTCCAACTTCCTCTGAGTTTTCCCTTCTTCCCTTTGTGTTTTCCCTTCTTCCCTTTCAATTTCCCTCATTTTCCCATCTTCCCTTCCAATTTCCTTCCTGTTTTTCCTTCTCTTCCTCATTTTTTTTTTTTAAATCCCATCCTCCACATCCTTTGTGACAGGAAATGCAAAGCCAAGGGGAAGCTGAGGCACCTGCCAGGCTGCAAACAGCACTCGGAGCCACTCTGGGATGCTGTTTGTTGTCAGAGGAGCTGAGAGGCCACTTCAAACACAAGCAAAACAAACTTGTCACTAAAGCCACAGCAGTGCCATTAATCCGGGAATGGGTTTGACCTGCTGCTTGCAGCAATTCCTTAAATCTCACTTAAGCTGAGCAGCACAAAGGGGCTGCCTGCACTCGCCAGGGACTGTGGTGACCCCAAATCTCACACCCACCTGGGCTGCTGCACCACAGATCTCCAGCCAGGAAGGGCTGGGAGGGACCTCCCAGTGAAACGGGGCTGGGAAAGCAGAGCCAGGTGTGACCCTCACTGCTTCTGAAACCTCTGTGACTTCTGGTAATGGCAGGCTCACAAGAAATTCATTTCTCGAGGAGGAAAAAGGCCAGAGCCCATGTTTAGGAGCAGATCTGACTGAGCTGGATTTTGTAGCCAGCCCTCCAGTGATGCTCTGTCAGGCCTTGGGCGTCACTCCCCTTCCTCTGCTCTCATTTGCACTGGGTAGGAATTACTCAGTGCCACACGTTTGAATAATTGCCAAGAACACTGCAGTTGTTCAGCCTGTGAGCCCAAGAGAAGGGCAAACATCCATCCCCCTTCACTTTTATCTGCCACTGGGAAATTCTGTGCTCAGTCCTTTGGAGGAGCCATCCATGGACTGGGCCACGCTCCAGACTTCCCCAAGTTCTCCCCCAGTAGTGACCAGAATTAGCAGCTTTGGACAGCCCAAATCTGCCCTTCCCACTGGATCTTCCCTGCTCTTGAGCTGCTGCTTTTCATCCCAAACCTTATGGAGTTCCAAAGTTATTACAATGAACACCCATAATTCTCTGTATGGTTATTAAAAACATAAGTATCTAATCTGTTCTAGACTTGCAAAGTTCCCATTAACTTCTAAAATCAATTAGGTTCCCTTTTTTTTTTTTTTTAATTAAATACTGGTGGAAAAAGAATTGCTTTATAAAACAGTTTCAATTTGTCACTATTTAATTCCACCACACGTCTCCTTGCACTCCCTCTGTGAAACTGAGAGATTCCCAGTCTCCCTCCTCATCCTTTCTTTTCCTCAGAACATCCATTTGGTTTTTTCCTTTCTGATGGGAATGGTTCAGTGCACCCATTTCAGATTTATCTCTGCTCTTTGCCGGCACCTTTTTAGCCACTTTTTGTCCTCTCAGATTTGGTGGAACAGCTCCTGTGCCATCTCAGTGTCTTTGGACCCAAAAATTTCCCTTTAGTGTCGAGCAGGGGTTTAGCCACTCCCATTTTATAAGAGGAACAAGGCCTAAAATGTTCATAAAAAACTAAAATTCATGGCTTGAGTTATAAATCTCCTGGATTTAAGAAAAACAAGCAGCCAAGTCTGGTTGCCCATCAAGAATTCAATGATTCTTAGAAAAGGGTCTGGAGTGGAGGTGATGGGAAGGAGGAGCCACTGCTTATAAGACAGAAGAAAGAATTTCAATTTCTTTCCATGTCTGCCCCAGAAACCTGATTCTTGAACTTATTTCACCAGGAAACAGGGCCATGACATTGCACAAAGAGGCTAATTTCACCCTATAGCATGTACAGATTATTTGCTCGGGGAGAATACCTTTTATATTTTGAATGTATAAATCTAAATATATGGAAGTGGGACTGCCTGGAGCACCAGCAGAGTCAGGGCAACCAGGAGTTTTGTCTTATTTAAAGAGCAAATTAAAACGAAGAGGGGGATGCATTCCCAAATATTTTGGATTTTCCTCTGCTATGGAAATTTCCAGACATGAGATTTCTTTTCTGTTCCAGTTTGCTTTTGCTGCTGAAACCCTGCTAGTCCAACACCACAGTTATGACTGAAGCCTGAGTGGACACAGAACTCATCCCAAAAACTCCCACTGGAAATGCTGAACTTGGTTTCACAGCCAAATCCCCAAGCTATGAAGAGGGAAAAGTGGGAATGAGAAGGAAGAAGTTGGTTAAAAGAGAGAGATTTGTGTTCCCATCTCTGCTGTGGCCCCAGACCTCTCATTTCCAAACACCACACCAGCTCATCCTTTCACTGAGAACTGCAATCAGTGTCCCCACCTCACTGAAAGGACATCTGTGTCCCTTATAGATTAAAATTTTATACTTTTAAACTCCAACATGTACACAGAGACAGAGCTTCCCTCTCCTGGCATTCCCAAGGCGTGAGGAGCAGCATTTCTGAGCTCTGGGCTCTGTCTTATTTTTAACTGTCTGATCAGCTTTCAGGCAGCAGCGTGTCAGAATCCAGATTAATTCATGCAGAACCCCATCATCATCATCATCATCATTTAGCTCCCAAGGTTGCTGTGCTTGGAATTCCAGTTATGACAGGAATTCCATACATATTACACTGATTCAGAAATGGCATCAATAGAACACTCAGGGCCTTATTCATTAAACAATGAGTCATTCTGGCATTCCACTCCAGCTCATCCCAGTCCTTACAGAACTTTCATGTACAAATTTGACTCCACTTAATGCATCTGATTGAGGAGGGTGGCAGCAGAGTTTCAGCTGGGTGGGGAAATAGATGGAACTCACTGGTTAAAAAAAAAAAAAAAAAAAGGAGGAAAAAATCCCTCAAATGATGCAAGTTTCATCCTCCACAAGCATCAGAGCCATGTGAGAACAGAGAAGCAACAGAAAATCTGCCATGAGCACTACTGTGAGGATTTTCTTCCTGCCCAGCAAGCCAGAAGAATAAAATATTTCAGAATGCAACACTTGAGTAGCAATTCTGGGCAGATAATTTCAGTGGTGCTCTACAAGAGGCTTAAAAGCTTCCCTTAATATGCACTTTACAACTGTGGCAAACTAATGATGGTGCAAGACCACAAAATATTTCCCAAATCATTTCCCTAATGACCTAAAGCTTTCAGATGGGCTGGTTGTATTTTCTGTGTGTGATTTAAATGAGGATTGAGTAGAAAATTAAAGATTAAGCCAGAGTAGGAGCTGCCACCTGTCTCTCAGGAATGCACCTGTATTACAAACAGTGCAGAATGCCTACACAGCAAATACAGGATGGTTTTTGGGTCAATACTGACTTAATCTAGGCAGAGCACATCCAAATATTGGTTTTTACCATGCTCCAGCAGCTGGAATACAAAGTTTTTAGGGATACACTGGTTCCCAGCCTGTGGGAGTTTGAACTGTTGCCATTCAATCCAGGTGAACTGGGATATGTTACAAAATACTCTGAATTTTTTAACTGAGAGATCTCAGCACAAATGACTATTTTACCTTCTCTTTGTCCTTTCAACCTCCTTTCTGACTGCTGGATGCTTGGCTGGGATTTCAGGATGCTTGGCTGGGATTTCTGGGTGCGTGGCTGGGATTTCTGCAATTCCTGCAAAGCTGGAGCAGAACACCCTTGGAAGTCACCACTCTTCTGTCAGGCCTGATTGGGATTAGAAAAGAGTCTCAGAAGTTGCTGGGAAGCAGGAAGGCACAGAGACACAATTGTACCCCAGGCAAACGAGCTGTCCTTTCACTGGAAACCATTCCATAATTCCTTGGATGCTTGCAGTTTCCTTCATTACACGTGTGAGCATCAGTGCCTATTTTTGGTCTTTATCCCTAATATGTCCCAGTAAATTTGGAATCCATCTCACCACATTTGCTGGGGCATTATCTCCAAGCCCTCCCACGGCAAGGAAAGTCCAGTGCCCTCCCCATCCGTGCCCCATGAGGGGGAACAGGGATGGAAGTGGAGTGTGCCATCCACACTCCACGAATTCCCTCCCCAGGCTATTTCTGGTCCTTCACTTCACGTTCAGGCACCCAAACCAAGGACAAAGTTTACATTTCCCTATCGCAGGACAAACACTTCTCTGGGAGGTGGATTGTTTCTTTTGCATTTCACATTCCAGTGGAAACATTCCCTGAAAAACAGTCGCTATCTCCCTGGCTATGCACGGGCTGGGGTGAATAAAAAGTGGGAATGGAACCCAAGGAGAACAGGACACTTCTGTGCCTTCCCTGCTCAGGCTGAGCGAAACAAACCCGGCAGGCCGAGCCACCTTCCTTTCTGCCTCCTCCTCTCCTCATTTACAGCTCCTGAGTTGCTCCTTTCCTCGTTGCAAAAGGTCCATAACTGTAACACTGCCACGTTCTCCTGGAAATCTACTTAAATGGCACATGATGGAAGCCATATGATAGGAGCTTAATTACACAGAGGGCATATGGAAGGCATATGACATAAGGACATATGGAAGGCATATGATGGAAGGGCATCCGAGGACATATGATGGGAGTCTAATTAATTGACAATACATTCCTCTCATCAGGGGGAGAGCTGGAATGCTGTTTTGTTCAGAGGAAAAATATGCACATTGAATTATGCTCACCACTGACCATTCTCCTTTTTAATTATGATTCCTCGGGTTTTGGAGCGGGATGGGTCTTTTTATTTACATCTCATAGCATTAGCATAAAGTTGTGTTTGACAGGATTCTTATAAATAATCACTGTTTTTGAACTTCCTGAAGTTTTGAGTGTGCAGAGCAAATCTGAAATGTTACCACCAAGGAAAAAAAGAAGAGCCTGTTCTTATTTGGGATTATTCACAAAGCTACTCATAGAGAAGTCCCAAACAGGTTAAAATAACACCAAAAAACAACAACAAAAAAAGAAGAGCCTGTTCTTATTTGGGATTATTCACAAAGCTGCTCCTAGAGAAGTCCCAAATAGGTTAAAAAACCCAACTCTCATGGACAAAAACTGCGTTGGATGGGAATCAATGCAGCTGAAAATTTGCACTTCCATCTGCAAAAAGATTTATGGGGGGCAAATAAGGTAGTGCCTAGAACGTGCCAAGAAGATTCCTCATTTTTTAACTACCTGCATGTGTTTGGGGCATGTGCCTTCCTGAAACACAGAAGCAGCGTTGTGTTACCCCAGATCCTTTCCCTGTCCTGAGGAGCTGCAGAGCTATAAACCATGGCAGTGATACCTGTAACCTCTTTGAAAGCAAGATGGGATAAAATCCCATTCATCCACTCTTGGAATAACTCGTAAGTGAGCCCTGAGTAACCCTCACAGCTTCTCTTTGCATTCAGCAAACAGGGATTTGCAGATATTCAAGTTTTTAAGGGCCACTTTACCAGAAAAAAAAACAAACACAACAATTTTCTGGGTTATTTAGATACCTTGAAATATCATTATCATGTTCACTCTTTCAGATTAACCTTATGAAATTAACCCAGTGCCTGCTCTTTATTTTTCTTCACTAACTGAACAAGTTTAGGAAGAGACAGAGCCTCTTATTTCTGGGAACTCAGAAAACCTTGCCAGAATTACTCATCTAGAGAGTGAAAAGATCTAAGTTCAGGTCCTGGGCCCTGACCAAGGGTTGTGGCCACCACCTTCACCCAGGCCCCCAGAGGACCTGAACCCTGAGTGCTGCCAACATCAAAATGTTCACTTTTCTGTTCCAACTTTAGGAGAGTTTTAAGGGTTTTTCAGGTCTCCAATATTCAGGCAAATAAAACCATGGATTTCAGGAGCAGTTGGGTAAATTAGATGTTCCCAATTCCCTGCATTTTAGACCTGGAAAACACATCCAAAATGTGGGGGTTTTTTTGGTCCCATAGCTTCTCCACAACATTTGGGGTGTTCCCCAGCTCCTTCATCCAAACTGCGGGGAGGGAGAAGCAGACCAGCTCTGCTGGATGCATCAACCTTTGAAAGACCCATCTCTAATGTACAGAAACCCCTAAAAATCCCCATTTTAGCTGAGTGTATTCCCCACTGGGTATTCCCAAGGGACAGCTCTCCTGAGGGCTCTGTAGATTTAGGGACTTTCACCAAAACCCCTCAAGGCTTTATCTGTTGTTTAACTCCCAGTGAAGAATTAACTGAGCCAAAGACTAATGGAAAGGGGAAAAAAAATACAGGATATTTTTACCTTTGGAGACTTCTGCTTGCTGACCACGAAGGCAAGAACACTGAGAGGTTGCCATGGTGCTTTTTGGGAATGTGAACACCGCGCTGCTCGAGGGCTAATGAAGGAAGACAAACATCACTGGATTTGCCACAAACTCAATAACACAGCACCAACAAGTAGAGAAACCCTTATAAAATTAACATTTTGATAATTCTAGAGAGGCAGAAGGAAATCAAAATGTTTTCCAGCTCGTCTTACCTGCTCTTTCCTGTTCCATGTGTCCAGAGCAAAGAGTGCTGAGGATTTATGGTCGCTCCTCACGCCGGTGTGTGCAAGACCCAAGGAAAGCTAGGAGGTTGTACAGTTATCTCCCTTGGTGTAATTCTAAACTATACAACCTACTACCTCAACCTGGATGCATGCAGTCAAAAATTCATAATCTCAGGGGCTTCTAGTTACAAAAAAAAAAAAAGGCCTCCAAATCCTCAGCGGATTAATTTAGAGGGAATAAACTGCTGGGGGAAAGACACCAACCCCAAATTCAGCTCCCCACAATGGAAATGTGATAAGACACAACAAGCCAGGGTTATTCCTGCTGGATTTGGACAAGATCGTGGAGGTTTTCACACCAGATGGAATTTTTTCCCTGGCCAAAAAATGGTGTTCCCCTTCCACAGCAGATTCAGAACATACACAGACATGTATTTTTTTTTTTTTTTTTAAAGCATTTAAAGAAGGATTAGGGTGAAATTTGTCCTGACACATCTTTTCCTTTCTGAACACACCACGCTGACCTCGACCACGTGCCTTGGCTCCTGGATGTTTGAAGGATGTGCAGGAGTGGGGTTGGGAGAGAACTGCAGAAGGGGGAGAAATCCCGAGGTGAATTTGACCCTTGCACCAAAGGGCTCAAATGAGCCTTTCTGGAAAAGCACCACCCAGCCCCCCTCAGCAGCCAGCCACGCTCCCTTGACAAGACCCACGTTTTTAACTTGTATTCATTCCCAGCCAAACAAGCAGGATGCTGTCCTTGGGACTCACTCCAGCACCCACCAAGGCAGCACTTAGAGCAGCAGGCTGCCTATTTTATAATAATAATAATAATAATAATAATAATAATAATGTTATTGTTGTTGTTATTATTATTGTTATTATTATTGTTATTATTATTAATCATTATTATCATCATCATCCCCAAACGTGCTGGTGGGGCTGGAGCAGGGCTGGGACGCTGCCCCTCAGGTGAATCCAGCCCCTGGCAGAGCAGCTCCGTGCTGGAAGGGGATTCCAAGGGAATCAAAGCTCAGGAATGGATGCTGAGCTCTGCTGAATGCACATGCTGCTCTGTTTTCCCAGGATAAACTGATGAGGATGGAAAAGGCACTGCCCTGCCTTTACACCCCAAGCCTGGCAGGAAATAAAGGAGGAAGATGGGAAACAGCATCACTGGTCAGAGTTCAGCCTGCAACAGCAGGAGAATACGTTGGAAAAAATGCAAAATAATCCTTCTGCGATGCCTGAGTGCCCATGGTGCTGATGGTGTCCCAATTTCTAATGATTCCATATTCGGTAAAGTTTACTTTGACCAAAGAGTGGAAATCCAGCATATTTCAGCTGACAGCACAGAGCACAGTCACTGCTAACTGCTTGATTTGTTAGAGCAGTGACCAAAGCACAGCTCTGGGTAAGGAAACCACGGATTTCTGGCCCTGTGCTCCAACCAGGAGCTTTGTCCTTGTCTAAAAGCATCCTGGAGCCAGCTCCTCGATGCAACATCATCGTTTCTGTGCACTGAACAGCTTTTCTCCAACATGAAATCCAATTATTTAACTCAAGTAGTTTTATGGGAGGGAGTGAACCTGTGTGCTGAGTTAGGCTGATGGAAAATCCCAAATCCTACCCAATCTCCGGGTCACAGAGCAGACAAATTCCCACTCAGACTTCCAAAAACAACCTGTTTCACGTTTTGCAGCTATAAACGAAACCATTTAAGTATCACACAGCTAAACCACTCGTTTCCTACAACTTAGACTCATTCTGAGTCTCAATCTTATAATATCTAACATTCCATAACTGAAAATGTATAAATTATTATTATATCTGATCAGTTTAATGAGAAGGTGCCGTTAACACCAGCACAGGCACCCCTTGCACACCAGGTGTGTAAAAGCAGAGCTGAGCAAAAAAACCAAAAACTCTCCAATAATTTGCTCAAAAATGGAAAGTAGAGAGTTTTGTTTTATTTGTATACTCAACTCAGCAAAGGTCTTTTCCTGGATAAATTACAGTAATAAATTCCTTACTTTAGATTTAGGCCAAAATAACCTAAATTTTCCTCAGGTTGTCCAATGCTAATGACTCCCTACCTCTCCTTGCTGCTCTTCCATCTCCACGAAGAGACTTCAAGAACTTTCTAAACACCAGAACAATTTCTGCCCCAGGTTTTGACACCTAACTCACCCTCTGGGGTCAGCATTTAGATACCTCCCCATCCTGCTGCACGAATTATCCTGGCAAATTTCTCCATTTATGGCTTCATCACTCCCTACAGGTGTTTTGCTCCCTCAAAGCTTGGACAGCGTATCTGCATCCCTGAGGAAATGTAATTTCCAGCAGGAAAAAGTGCCAGGCATTGGAGCCATGCTGTCACCTAGAATATCTGCAGGCACTAATGTCAGGCAGCACCGAGTTTAGGAATGGAGATCAAATACTGAAACAGGAGCAGTCTCATGGCCATTATTTGTGTCCCCTCGTGTCCCCTCTCCGTGCCTGGCCTGGGAGCAGAGCAGAGGCAGGCACAGCTCTTGTGACTCTTCCTCGTGGTGGCACCGAGCTCCCTGTTTGTTTTCTGGTGATTTTTGTCAATTATGCCTTTACCCAATTAGCACAATCATACCTAATTACGCAATTAGGGCGAATCTGTAGTCTCCCGACAATGCTGCGATACGTTATCGATGTCAGGAAGTTCCTGCTGAACACGTGGAGCTCTGTGCTCCTAAATCAGCTCATGGGGCCCCAGTGCCTTTTGTCTGGGACCCCTTTTAGGCCTCTTGCTGTTTCAGAATCCCAGAAATGATTTCACACTGCTGGGGACAAAAGGGGATCTCTGGCCCAGCCCAGCCTTATTTTAAAGCTACAGGGTAATTAAAAAATTGTATCTTTTCACTCCCTGTAACTCTCTGATTCCTGAAGGAAACCTGACTCCAGCTGCTGTCCCACCACAGGAATGCTGGGATTCACATCCAGTGGATATTTCTTCTCAGAAAGAGAGAGAGAATGCCACTGGAGCTCTTCTCAGGCTCTCCAGCTCTGAAGTTCCCACCTGCCCATGCCACTGAGCTCAGGAGACACCAGGTGTGAGCTTTAGTCTGGACTGGGAAGTTCTCACTCAGCACTGGCTTTACTGCCTGTTCCCATCACAGGAGAGAGAAAAATTCACAAACCTGCTTCCCCCACCCACATTTCCTGTTGAATTTCCCCAAGAGTGAGGTGAGAATCCCAACCCAGAGCTGATTTTTGGGAAATGCCTGGTTGGAATATCCCACTCTTTTCAAACACCCGTCAGTGGAAAGCAGCAATTCGGTCACACAGAAAAGCAGGGGTGCAGAGGGCAGAATATTCCCAAATAATGACATAAAACAGTGCCTCGTGCATTAATCCCCTGCACTAAATCACATTTTATGTGCATTTATAGACCTATTAACTTTGAACAGGATTCCAGCAATGGACACTCACTACAGATGGTCAGGGAAGCTGAATTTTGTCTCATTATAATCAGGAAAATCATCAGCTGAGGTTTGGCTCTGAATGTTTTGGGCTGTGAATGATGCAGAAGAAGGAGGAGCCCACCTTCCCTCTCAGATCCCAGGCAGGGCTTGCCAAGGAGGGGGTGGGAAAACAGAAAATACTCCTGAAGCAAATGCATTTCCTGAAGTCATTGAGCAAAAAATAAATACAAAACCCCACAAATGCCATCATTCCAGTCAGAGGGCTGAGATCTTGTTTGCCAAATTTCAGCCTGGAGTGATCTTCTCTTTTTTTTTTTTTTTTTTTTTTCTTTTTTCATAAAACTCAGACAGGAGGGGGTTTCACACTGGAAATGCTGACATGATTCCTGCTGGTCACCTCACTCCTTCAGCTTTATTTGGTGAAATTTTATTAGGAGTTGGTTGTAGTGAGGAACCTCAAGAGGTTCAAAGGTTTACCCCAGCTCAGAGAGCTCTCCTAGAAGTCTGGCAAACACCCTAAAAAGGGCTGGAAGTCCAAGAGGCTGCAAAGTAGGGAAAGAAGCCTCATCTGGGCTCAGCTGAAATCCAGAGCAAATAAATATTTTGAAAGCTCTCCAAAATTTTTCAACAAAAACCGTGCCTCAACTTTTAGCCAGGGTTGCAGCAATCTGAAGGTTTGCTCAATATTACATTTCAATCTCTGGGCCCTTCTAGGGGAAAGGTGGCCAGGCTCTCACTCCTGAACCAAACGTGGCTTTTGAGAGGAGCTGCAGCACCAGCTCTGGGTGAGACAACAAAACCTGAACACCCCGTGCTGGATCTAAGGGGGCACAAGTATTAAGTGCTGATGACTCTAAATGACCCCAAAAGGTTTTTTTGGGGATTTTTTGGCTCATCCCAGGCCTGCTTTGTGACTGAAACCCTGCACAGCATGATGTGGACCTGGAGCCAAGGCTGGTTTCACCTGCATGCTGAAGAATGAAGGAACTGACAGGAAGCTGAACCAAAACCTGGTGCCACTTCCAGGGTGGATTTCTGGGGCTGGATTTCACCATGAACCTGCAAAAATACAACCAGAGGCTCCCCAGCCCAGCTGGAGCACTTCCAGCTCAGGGAATGCCACTCCTGCAATGCTCCCAAGCCATGGAGCACTCCTGGCTCAAGGGCAGGTGTCCAAGTCTTGGATCTCTCCCCTAAAAATCCTCTCCTCATTTTCTCTCCCTTATTTCCTCCCTTACTGATTCAAAGCAAATAAACAATAAGAGAAGGAGGAGGGGTGGAAAAAAAAAAAAATCAGATTACTGAAATAACCAGAATACTGAAATTTATCTGCCTTTTAAGAGTTTAACCAGATTTGATTATCTGAATAAGAGTATTTGGATACGGTTCAAATTCCAGGGTACACAATTCCATTCTGCTTATCACGAATCCCATTTGCCACTGCATATGGTTATTCTAATTACCCGAGTGCTATTGTGTGCTCCTCTGCTGACAAGGGCTCACTGTGCTCCTCACCAGGCTGGGAAAGGAGGCAACACACAAATAAATTCCCTTTTCATCCCTCACTGGAGACCACGAGACATCCTTGTCTGCAGGAGACCTTACAGGTGCTCTCAGGCAGCAACAGGAGTGAGAAATTTTGAGGGAGAAAAAGAAGATTTATCAAATATTAGAATTAAAAAAAGAAAAAAAAAAAAGATATTTTGGAAAGCTTTGCTTCCTCAGAGAAGAACTTCTGCTGCTTTCAACTCTAACTCTGGCCAAAGGAAACAAGTGCAGCAAAACCTCCCCAGATGCAGATGCAGCCACACAGGAGGGTTTTTTCTTTAACCTCTAAAGCAGCCACTCTGCCCACTCCCAGAGAAAGGAGCTGCATTAATTAAGGGACTGATTTTTGGAGAGGATATTGGGACGTTTTGGGGTAATCCCTACCTCCAGGTGCTCTGGTGTGATTCCAGCAGTGCCTTTAAGTCCCCCTGCAGGCTCAGGAGGGTGGAGGGCTCTGAGCCTCAGCAGCTCTCTGTGCATCAGTGACAGGTGAAGTGAGCTCTGTGCACTCTGGATGGCACCTGGATCAAAGCTGCTGCACAAATGCAAGCTCCTAATCCACAACGTGAAGGAGAAATAATAATAATTTAAAAAACCCTTGTAAGAAAGGCACAGGTAGGAGCTGCACGGACTCCAATTATTCTCCTCCACCCTAAAAGGAAGACACATTTCAAGGTTCTTCACATCATTTTGTCAGACTCCAGTTTCACTCGAGAACTTAATGAAGTGCAGTGGAACACAAGCAGCAGCACAGAAATACAAATTAAGGCTGGAAAGACAATGCAGTGCTTTTCAAAAGGCTGGAAAACAAAGGGCCAGGGGCAGAATATGGGAGGCTGCAGCTAAAAAAAGAACAGGGGGGAAGTTTAACACGAGAAATGCATTTTAAACCCCAGTAAGAACAGGTTTAATTGGGTTTATTGGATAACCTGAGCTCAGAGAAGCTGTGCTGCTGCTGCTGCCAGAGCTGCCCTCCTTGGCATCCCTCCTGCACAAGTCAAGAGCCTGCAAGAGGCTTCCCTGAACCTGTCCCACAAAGCTGAGGCCACAGCATCCCCAAACTCACCCCAAAAAACCAGGAGCAGCCAGAAACATGCTCAGGCTCAGAAATAACTCCCTGCTCCTCCTCCCAGCAGCACGGGGCCTGCAGCTCACCCCACTTCTGTTGCCTCTTCTCTAGAGTTGCCTTTCTAAGCATCCAGCTGTGTTTAGACCAAGCCTCTCACCAAAAGGAGGTAAAAAAAATCAGATATTGATTAGCAGGTCCCAGCATATTCAGAGAGAAATTGCACTAAAATATTTTTCAGAGAAGGAAAAAAAATCTGTTTCTTCTTTCCTCTTTTATGATTCAAGTATTGATTTCCTAATTAAAAAAAAAATACCAAACCAAATGGTGGTACCTAATTTTGGGACATTTCTGACCCAACTGCCCTGGCAGGGGTCTTCTGGCACTCTCCAGGCAATGTCACCTCAAGTGCCAGAACATCCATGACAAATTCCAGGCTTTTCTCAGCCACAAATGGCTTTACAGAGGAGAGACCACCCTACAGAAATATGGATTTTATTGGGTTTTACCAGCTCATTTCTCCTTGGAGCTCAGACTAAGGCAGCCCATGCCTCCCTTGGAGGCAGCACGTGGCAATCCAACGCGACGAACACTCACAGAGTTTCAAAAACCAACCCCAAACCAGCACAGATTATCCACAGAACTCCTGGGAAATCCTATTTTTTACTGTCACAATCTCCTCCTGCTCCCACGGTGAGCCCTGCTCATGCCACCATGGATGGAACAACGTCCACCCTCAAAATCCCAAATGAGAGCTTCACTCCAGGTCCCTGTTCTGGGTAAAACCCCACCACAGAACAAAACTCCTGCTGGAAAGGACTCATCAGCTTTTATTCCTTGATTTCCCATCCAAACATTTGGGGAATATTGAGGACCAGCTTTTATACCCAACTTTACATCACACAGCATGCCAAAATGCAATTTTTTCCCTTTTTTTTTTTTAACCTAGTTTCAGCTCACAGGCAGAAAGAAGAATGGTTGGACTTCTCTGACTTCATGTTAATATAATAAATAGAAAACTCCTATAATAAATAGCAAACACATAGAAAACCCTGGAAATTCAGCAAAGAGGGGAAAAAAACTCCCTTTTTTTGGCCTACAGCAGCGTATGTCAAAGCAGCCAAGTTCAAACCAAGAGAAATTTAAAAGTGGAAATGCAGAGCAAATCTTTGGTGGAATTAACACTGAAAGCTGCTGGAAAGAAATAGTCAGACTTTATTTTGAGTTTACAGCCTAATTATTTTCATATAGAATCTGTACATTGGGGTTTTAAAAAATGACTTCTTCAAAAATAATTGTTCCACTCTCCCAACTTCAAAGGTTACTTTTCCACAGCAGACTTTGCACTGCCTGCTCCCATGGTTTTTTCCTGCCATACCACTTCTTTTGGACTTTCCAGCACGATTCTTTTCTCTTAAAAGCTATTTGAAAAGACACAAATACCATGAAATTGGGAGGAATGGGTTTCTATAATAAACTGATTTTTGAGAGAGGAGTTGGAGGGCCAAGCCCCTCCTGTGTCAGAGAAGGGATGCCAAGTTCCTGGATATAAAGGAGGAGAAGTGATTGTTCCTCTCATAAATTCCTGGACTCAGCAAGGAAAGAATAGCTCCGTGTTACTTTAGAAATGAAATTATTTTCTCTGTTTCAGAATTAACCCAAGAACGCTCCCCCATCACATCCCCATCACCAGAGCAGGGCAGGACTAATTTAATTGGGATTTAATTTCTTCAGCCTGATGTCAAAGAAACTGCCCCCATCCCCTTTTCCTCAGCACCAACCCAGCACACAACCCTCTGCACGAGGGGATTTGAGCAGTGCCCAGAGCTGAAAGCTGAGCTGATAATTGCAGGGCGACATTTCCAGCTCCGCTTTTATATTCCTCTAAATTAAAAAAAAATACAAATAAATAAAAATAAAAGAGGGAGGAGGGGATGAAAGGAGGAAAGAGTGGAGAATCTTTGGAGGTGAAGTGCAGCAGCACCCCAGCGTGCACTTGCCAGCCAGCCACAGACCTATAGATACAAGCTTGTGTGGAATATGAGCACAAGTTCGGATCTACGGGTTTGTGGCAGCAGGCAGGGATTTCTGCTGTCACTGTGAGGGTTTGGGGTCACTTTTGGGGGGGGAAGGAAAGAGGAAAAGCCTTTCTGCAAATGGAATTTCCGAGTTTTAGCCAGGAGCCTTCGTTCTCTCAGCACCTTAAAGCCCCTCCTCGGAGGGAGGGGGGCAGAGTGGATTATTGATTTTGTCGTGACATAAAGCCACAGATTCCTGCACTCCCATGGGGGCCTTAAGAAAATCAGCAAAAAAATAAAATTTTAAACCAACCAGAATAAAGCTGATGTGTGTTTGTTCCTCACAAGCACTTTGCTGGACAGAATTGCTGGTGATTACACAGTACTGAGGTTAACAGGAATTAAATTAACAAGCAGCATTGGAGGTATAGCACTAAAACAGGGTAGGAAATTATCCAACAGCAAAATTTTGGGATATAAACAGAATTCCAATACACAGGCACCCCCCGACCCTGCAAAAAGTTGTTTCCATTCTGGCTGAAGCAGGCAGAAGAAACAACTGCCTGAGAGTTGTTTTAACTTTCAGAGAAGTCATTACTGGGCTGGGGATCTACTTTAATTCTATTTTTAAAGGCAAAAAACAAAACCCCTGTCACTCTGCCGAACCAGCTGGAAATTCCCCCTAACCCCAACTCTGCATTTCTTCCATACAGACAAATATAAAAGTTCTTTAGGATTTTTCTAATAAAGCTTGAAAAGCAAAGTTTTGCCACTGCAAGCAGGAGGCGTCCCCCAATTCCCCTGAGATTTCCAAGGTTTCTTTCCTGCCTAAGGAATATTTCCCATTTTATTGGTGGGGAATCAGGAGAGCAGCCTGGCTGTGAGCTCCACATGGAGCTGCTGGAGAAAATCACTGAGATCAAGTCTTGCTCAAAGTGTCACCAATTTTTCACTTCTTTTCCTTCAGGAGACAAACCATATTAATGCAAGTTAATATTACTCTCTGTAAAATCAAACCACTTGGAAAATAATTTTGCTATTTGGATGCTGTTAGAGAATTCTCCCTCTTTTTTTTTTTTTTTTTTTTTTTTTTTTGGTGCAGGTTCTTAAAATAAATCACTTTAACCTTTCCAGCCTGGTAAATATGCAATTATAAAATACAATTTTCCTTTATTTGGAATCACTGGGTGGCAAGAAACTCCTGTCATAGATGTTAAACTTTCACCATCTGCCCAAAGGTTATCTAAATTCATCCTCCAAGTTTAGATTCCCACGCTGACACTCACCTTAAAAGAGTCCAGCTTTTCCCCAAGTTTTCAGCAGCCAAAATTCGTGCTGCAGCATCTTTGAAAATCCAGGGGTGGATTCCTGGTGGAATTTTGGGGTGGAGAAAGCTCTGTCCCTGCAGTGGTCAAGGCTGGAGCGGGGCAGGGCGCGCACGGATTGTGCCCTCCTTGGGAACAGGGCTGCAAATGGAACACAACAAATGTTACCCGGCCAAAAATAACCCAGCCCTCCACTACAAAGCTCATTTATTGCAGGGAACCTGAGCTTAAAATCCAGGTTCCCTAAAGGTGCAGTATCAGGGGGCAGTCGCTGCTGGGTGCAGCAGGATTTCCTCCCGTGGCAGGGAATTTTCGCCTCAGTCTCGCTGTGTTCTGCAAAGCTGCACCAGGCAGAATGTTTTCTTTATATTCAGTGTATTTGTTTTAACCCTAATATTCTTTACATTCAGTTATGTGTATGAAGTGAGCCAATTTGAATGGCTCTGGCAGAGAAATACTTGATTTTCTCACATGAGATGATCTCACTGAAACCCCCAAGGTAGGGGAGGAGGTTACATTTTCCTCACTTTATCTATTTCCAAAACATTATTTTTTTTTTTCTTTTCCTTAATTCCTGAGTTAATCTCCTTTCCCTGGGACAGGTTAAAACCATGAAGGAAACCAAGTTGTAAAATTTGGGTGGCTTTTGCACGGGACACGTGTCCCCAGCTCTGCCTGGAGGTAACAGACCTGAGCCAGAGCTTCGAGGAGCCCTGCACATGCTCCAGGAAAGCTGGGATTTGTCGGGATAAACCCACCCTTTTTTCCCTGCTGCACCTCCCACTCCCCACCTGATTGGCTTTTCCAACACAAAAGGGAAGAAGGAGAGTTGGGATCCATCGCCAGAGCTTCACTTTTGGGGTGGGGGAAAAATGGGAGAAAAAAGGGGAAAAGCAGCAAGAGCAGTCCCTGGAAAAGCTCCAAATAAATCCTCACTATAAATCTGATTGTGCCCCTCTGCATTCCTGAGAGCCCTGGAGGAATGGGGCAGGGATGGCATTCCACAGCACCTGCGGGCTGTAAATTACAAATATCCAGGAACCAACCTGCTCCTTTTGGAAAACAAACTCACGGACAAGCTCGAAGACAGCAAATTGAGAAATGCAGCAGCAAACCAACGGATTTTTAATCATTATTTTTTTAATGAGTGCTGCTTTTTAAACAGGAATTTCATTTGTGTCCAATATTTTCGGGGGGACTGAAGGAGAGCCATGGATTTGCCAAGATGTGGGGTTGGAAACGTTTCCCCCCACTGATGAATCACAGAGCTATTGTACCTTGTGAAAACCTGATGAACGTACACACAGTGGCAGAAAATCCATCAGAGGCAAACAAATCAATCAGCATCAGCCTGTATTTGCCTCGAATGCTAAGATTACAAATAAAAAGTTTCAACCTGTACATTAAGGTATTTATATTTAGGTTTCCCTTATACTGAGCACACTTTGCTTCATTATTAATTTTACAGTATCAGCGATCACAGGATCAACAAGGCTTCGGTACGTGGGACAGCAAAAAATACAGAATATTTTTGTCAGTAACAACCCCATATAAAGCTGGCATTTTAGAGATTTATATCTAAAGGAATATAGAGGGAAATATGGAGAAATAAAATCTCTAAAGACCTAACATTGGGGTTTGGTCTGTGGGTGGTTTTCTTGCAAACCACAAAGCAGAAATGCCCTGTCCAGGAAAATCGATCACTACGGAATGCATTGTGTGCCTGAGCAAAAAGCTGTTTGCAGCCATTTCGTCCTTCTGCCCCGAAATCCAGGCAAATAAGAAACACAACTAGGAAATAATTCCCATTCTTTCCTCCCCAGTTTTAACCCCAATGTAATTAGGCCTATAAATAGACATATATATATATATATATATATACACACATGCACTCTATCCTAGCTTTAAAAAGCAACTTTTTAAGGATTTCTGTGCTTGAAATAATTTTAAGGAATTAGAAGGAAAAGGGAGATACTGACTGAGAATCCAAATTACCTCAGCAGCAGCAGCATTCTGCAGGATTTCCTATGGAACGTGCGCTGCCATATTGCTAGGCCCAACTCCTCGGGAGCGTATTCTGGAAGACAAAATATTTATGGATATTTTCATGGCATATTTTCAAGGAATGGATGCTGTTTTCCTACACCCAGAGGCTACAGCTTTAGGAGCAAAAGGAACAGCCAAGCTCCTACGAGAGAAATTACTCCCCACCTCCCAGTATCCTCATTTTTAAATTTTTTTTGGATGATTATTTTCCGTGCTCCACCTTGGATCAACCCACTCGCTCTCTCCCCCCACGCGAGGAGTTAAACCCGTGGAAATAAAACATTCCTTGTAACACAACCACTCCAGAAGTTTGCCAGTCCTATTCCCACCAAATCCATTCAGGAAAATAAAAGAAACGGGGAGGCAAACGCCTTCCCTGGCAGTTAGTAACACGCACCAGCTCCTGAAAGTGATTAGTTCTCCTCTCCAGATCCTTGTCCCAAAAGTCCAGCTGGAGAAAGCAGAATCAAAGAGGAGCATCGTTACCTGCTTTGGAGGAGGTTCACCAAGCAAGCTTTTTGAAGCTTGTTGACTCTTTTAACACTGATACAAGGAATAATTATTTCTCTGTGCCGACGCGATTGTTAAAAGAGGAGAAGCCCTGGATTGTGGTGGCTCCGTGGATGCTATTCTTTTTGCACCACAGCAGGATTCTTGGCTGCCAGTCCAAGCTGCTTTCACTTGCCAAGTTTTAAGATGCCGGTTTTGCCTTTCATTTTATTGTTCCTTTCGCAACGTTAAAGAGCGACTTAAAAAAGAAAAAAACCAAAAAAAAAAAAGCCCCCCCCCATGCACAGCTGCTATCGGGGAGGGGGGGAATTATTTGAATTTTGCACAAGAATGGAGATGAGGAAGGAGCGCGCTGTGATGTAACCACAACGACACCCACAGAAATATTTCCAGTACTGGGGGGGACGGGCCGGCTCCCGATCCTGGCGTTTCCCCACCGCCAGGAGACCAGGGAAGAATAAAACCTAAAAGCAGCCAGACCCACGAGCAACCACGGCAGAGGTGGAGGCTGATTCTTCTCCCCGCTCTCAGCATCACCACCTCGATTTTTAATCCACTTGAGGCTGTTCCTCCCCACTGAGGATTTCATCCAGGGGGTGCAGGGATGGCAAGGTTGGGGAGCAGCCTCCTGACAAAAGGATTCCCCTCCCACCCTTTTTCCGTGACAGGATTCACCCATTCCCAAACATCCTGGCCTTTCTTGGACGCGATGCCACCGGGGGAAGAAGCTCCACGGAAAAACCTCCCGTCCCAACTCCCTCCTCCAAACACATTCCTTCAGCGTAAGCCACCGAATTTCATTTTTAAAATCTTTTTTATAATTTGTCACCAGGTCGAATTTTTAAATTTTTTTTTCCCTTTTCCCCCTTTTTTTCCCCTTTTTTAATTTTTTTAAAAATTTATTTCGATTTTTCAATTATTTTTTTTTAATCATTATTATTTTTTAAATCCCCAACTTCGCCGCCGAGGAGCTGATTTATTTCATTTTCCTTGACGTAGCAACAAAACTCCCGGGACCTGTGCCAAGGCTCGAGCGCATTTAAATGAACAAACAGCAACAAAAAAAAAAAAGTTGTTTGTGATCCTTCTCGGGCCGGAACATGAAAAGCATGACGGGGGTTATGCTCTGTGTACTCTATAAAGTGCAGGATGATGGAACTCTGAGCAACCACTTGGTGCTGCAGATGTTGGAGGGCCGCAAACTCCAGATGTGGGCAGGGAAAATCCCCGCTCGGTTCCTTGGGTTCCCCGTGCAGGCACACAGGGGACCCCGCTGGACACGGCTCCTTTGCCAGTGCCGAGGTTTATCTCCTGTTTATCCCGCGATGGGAGCTGCTCCCAACAGCCGAGGTGCAAACAGCCCTGCCTCCAGCTGTTGGGTGTGCAGAGCCTCCCAGAAGCAGGAGGTGGAGGCACCCCCCCAATTTCATATTTGGAGGGAAAAGCCAGCCCGACTCCCAAGCTTCTGTGCAAACGCGCCGGGTCTCGAAGGAAAGCAGCGTGAATTAAGAAAAGGGGGACAGAAAAACAGAAGCTTTGTTCT
The DNA here is from genome assembly GCA_013398275.1 of Promerops cafer. Taxonomy (NCBI): domain Eukaryota; kingdom Metazoa; phylum Chordata; class Aves; order Passeriformes; family Nectariniidae; genus Promerops; species Promerops cafer. The sequence goes on from VZSE01014569.1 coordinate 624,800, forward strand.
GAAGTGGAAGCAGAAGATGTGAAATTTCAAAATCAGATGGCTCGGGCTGTGATTTCTTTCATTTAAATGAACTGATCTGTTGCTAAACTGCTGCTCTGGTGCCAAGAAACTTTTAACTCCTTCGGCTCAGAGCCTTCTGCTTTTTGCTGTTTCCTCTCTCCTCCCAACCAGGCAGCGATTAAATCAGAGGGGAGAAGTGAAAAAGGGAGTGGGGAAGAAAAAATCCGAGAGCATAAAAAGGATGGGGGGGATGAAATCCACGGGCAGAGCACAAAAGAGCCCCGGAGCTTCGGGAGAGCTTCTGCTGGACAAACAACGAGCTCCTGGCTCCTGCAGCGTTCCCAAAACTTGGAGAGGAGACAGAAAGGCCTCCGAGCTGCACAGCTGCACCTCCAGCAAGAACTCCGGGGTAAAGCCTCCAGGAGCAGGGCTAGCAGCAAGGAAAAGCCCAAAATCCCTGAAACCCCTGACGTGATTCATGGCAAACGTTCACTTACCGAGAATGCCAAAGCATTTCCAACAGAACCCCCTTCCCTACACGTGTGAAAAAGAATAAGCAAAAAAAAAAAAACCTCTCAAAACCAGCCCTGGAAAATAGCTGCTTTGGTAAAATTTGGGTGAAAGTTCCTACTGCTTTTCCATTTGGTTTTGGGGTTGTTTTGCCCACTTCAAAAAAAAACTGAATTAAAAAAAACAAAATTGAAGAGAGATGTGTTGTAATTAGAGGTAATTCCAGGGGAAAAATATTTATGTGTAGAACAACAAAAAAAAACAAAACAAAAAAAAACAAACAAAAAAAGGAAAAAATAAAATAAAAATATATTTCTGTATTCCCACTTTCCAGTTCTGCTGCAGTTCCCCCTAAAATGCTGCTGCTTGCTCCAATCTGCTGCCTGCTTAACAACGGAATGACAGGCAACATCTGTTTGTATAGTAGCCAAGATCAAGCCTTCAAAATGCTTTTTGGCTCAGTTTCTTCATTTTTTTTTTTTTTTCCTTTTTCTACCCCCTCCCCTTGGAAAAAAAAAAAAAATAGAAGAAAAAGAAAAAGTAAAAGCGCCCAGGAAGATTTTGAAACAACTCAAGTGAGGCTGCAACTCTTCTCCCCTTGAGTTATTTCAAGGTGCAGGACTTGGAGGAGAACTCTCTGCTTCTCTCCACCCTCCTCCCCTGCTCTCCCCACCCTTCAGCCTCTCTCTTGCCCCATGCTATTAATAAAGTATCACACAAACTGGGGAAAAAAAAATAATCCAACGTACCTTGATCCCTAAAAGGCCACTCCCTCCTGTGGGGAGGGAGGGAGTTCTTCAGGAGGCAACTAAAAAAAATTGCACGGGGAGGGGAATATGGGATTCAAGGACAGGCTTGCCACAATCCTCTCACCCTGGTGGGTTTTTTTTTTTCCTCCTCTCCTCCATTTTACAGACTGTTAAATATATTGTTTGCAAAATCAAAGGGGTTGTTATGAAATTTAAAAAAAAGAAAATGCGGGTGATTAAAATAAATAAGTTTAAAAAGAAAAAAAGAATTGGAAAAAAAAAAAAAAAATCAGCCCGGCTGCAAATACAATTCCAAGGAGTAACAATGTCAGGCTACTGCCAATTCTGTGGCAAATCGGGAGAAAGCACAATAATTCCACATGCTGAGATGTGAACAACTGGAAAGGAACCAACTCTCGGGAAGTCACAATGAAAACTATCCCAGTGCCCCCACCCCCAGCCCCTCTGCCAGCCTTTCTGGAGGGTACAGGGGGGGACTCTCTCCAGGGGGAGGGGGAAAAAAAAAAATTAAGCCACTGATTTAACAAAAGGAAAAGGCAAAACAACACCAAGAGCATCACCCCGAAGCGGTTTAAAAACTCAGGGAATGTTTTACTCGCTGGAGATTTGGGACAACGCTGCTGCATGCACATGTATGGAAAAAAAAAAAAAAAAAAGAAAATAATCAGACAAGTTGCTAAGGAGACTTGTGTAAACTGGGAATCCAGGCACATTTGTGGCCTTTCCCCCCATATTCCATCTCGCATTCCGATCACGCACCACTGCGGCACGATTGCACCAATGCACTGCATTAATCTTGGCCTTAAACGGGGCTGCCTGGCAGAGCAGAGCGCCTGCATGGATCATCTTTCAAACCTAACAAGTTAAAGGCAGCCAGGGTGGCGGTGGGTGGGGAGGGCT
>VZSE01014569.1:627187-638874 GCA_013398275.1 Promerops cafer
AAAGGGCGGGGGGGGGGGGGGGGGGGGGGGGGGGGGGGGGGGGCGGGGACCTCGCTGCTGAATATAAAATATAGGAGCCCAGCTTAGTAAGGGAATTTTAAAGAGGAAGTGTTATCCGGGCAGAGACAGAACGCGGCCAGGCTCTCGCCGCGTCTCTCCCTCTCTCCCCCTCTCCCACTTCTCCTGACAAAACCCCCAGTCCCTGGCAGATGTCTGAATCCCTGCCAGATCCAACAATGTCCGACCCACTCGCTGCCACCAGACACTCGGGCTCGTTCTCCCAGCACGCTGGGGTCATATATCCACATTAAACAACCTTTTTTTCCTCCCCCCTTCTTCAGTGCCCGTTCCCAAAGCAGACACTTGGATGCAATATTTTCACCTTCCACTTTTAGGAAGGGGCAGAGCAAATCAAAGCCTGAGCTATTTGTGCGTGGTGCCTGCTGACCTTGTCTGGGACAGGATTAAACTTGGTGGGGTTTTCTGCTTTTTTGCTGTTCCATCTCTTTCTTTAAGCCCTCCTTCCCTCTCTTCCCCATCTCAAATCCTCTCCTGCTGATGGACAGCTCAGTGGGATCATTCACCACCTGCTTTTCCTGCTCCTTTTGTGCCCTGCACTGGGGGAGATGAGGATTTCCATCCTCACGTGAGGAATCCAGGAATCTACAAAACCAGCAGCAGCGCACACGGGAAAAGCCAATTTCATGGGCTGTGCCTTGGAGCATTGTCCCACTTGCAGCTCCCAAGGAAAACTCTTCCCATGCCAGGGGCTGGAATGAGGTGGGCTTTAAAGTCCCATCAAACCCAAGACCATTCTGGGATTCTCTGAGGGAGGGACTGTCCTGAAGGCAGCACATTCCACAACAGGAACCCAGAGCTCCCCAAGGGCATCATCTTTGCTTTCTGCCCGGGACAAAAGCACAGGAGAGGGAATTCCTTGTGCTCAGCCTCAGCAGGTCGATGTCACCCCAGCCAGGAATTCCATGAGTTGGGAGTAGGGGATCAACATTTGACTCACCTGACTGCTTGTCTTGGTTTGGGAGAAACCACCTAAAAGAGAAATACCAAACCAACAAGTTAAAACTGTTCGTTTGAGATTTGGCTTTTGCCCTAACAGTTAAGGAAAAAGCAGAAAGCATCACCAAACCATGATTTTTCACTGTTTCTCTGAATTAAATGAAAGCACACAAAATAAACATTCCCCTTTCCTCAGCTTGCTTCAGTTCCTTTGTACAGGCTGGTGTTTCTGTCCCAAACCCAAAAATGTGGGGTTGAGGCACCTGCCTTGAGGTCCACACATTTAGAAACAGCTGGAATGAGGTTTAAGGGGCTGTTGAAGGAGTTTTTCACTTCCACAGCAGAGCCAGGAGAAGGGATCAAGCCACAGCACCTCGTGTCCATGAAAAACCAGTTATTTTAACCTAAAATCAGTGACACTGGTACCTAAGCAGGCTCTGAGCTGCACTGGGGCTGCCCACACACCTCTGTCCCCTGGGGGAGCTGCCTGCAGACCTTCAACCAGCCCAGGGCAGCAGGGAGAACATTCCTTGCCTTTGCCTCCAGCCAGCCACCTGCAGCTCTCCTTTGAGAGCCTCACCCTGCACAGCAGAACCCTCCAGCTCTGCTGGGGCTGGCCCAGCCCTTCCTCCCCCTAGAAAAGCACCGAGCCCTGAGCAGCCCCAAAAAAGAACCCTGGGCAAAGCTCCCGACTGCACAGAGCACTTGAAAGGCACCACTATGGAGAAAAGCTGAGAAGCAGCAAGAAAAATCACTTTGAACTGACAGAGAGGAGGTTTAGTTGGGATTTGGGGAAGGAATTCTCCCCTGGGAGGGTGGGCAGGCCCTGGCACAGAGCAGCTGGGGCTGCCCCTGGATCCCTGGCAGTGCCCAAGGCCAGGCTGGACAGGGCTGGGAGCAGCCTGGGACAGTGGAAGGTGTCAGGGTGGAACTGGATGAACTTTAACATTCTTCCCACCCAAACCATTCCATGATTCTCTGACGAAAAGCAGAAGAGGCAAAAAGATGCTAAACCCCACTGCAGGTGCTTTTCACACCTTCCCACTTTGGGGCCCTGAGGTTTTCAGAGGAATTTCTGCTGCTGAGGTTGACTGAGTGAGGCTACATTTTTGTTTTGGTTGCCAATTGGAAGCCACTATTTTTATCCACAAGTCCCCCAAAGCATCTGTTTCCCTGGAGCTATTTAAGATTTCCTTTTATAAGACCTACTTAGAGGTGTATCATTATTTTTAAACGTTACTCCGTGCAGCCACACTCCCATTTTATCATCATTACAAGTGTCATTACCCGTGCATTTGAACTGGGTAATTTAAAGGAGAAATAAAATCCTTGCAGGGGGGCTGAGAGCTGCTTCCTCTCCAGCAAATATTTTGGGATAATACCTGCCACTTGGAACGAGCTCGTGCATCCCAATGAAAGGAAAAGAAATCCCAAGTTATCTAGGAAAAAAAAAAAAAGACTGCTTGGAAGCATCACAGAGTAGACAAATCCCCAGAAATGAAGGAGAAAACCCCACTTAAGTGTCCCTATAATGTGATATAAATGCAGCTCAGGTCATTTAATTTAGGGAGCCTTTTCCCTTCTGCAGTTTCCCTCGTGGATCCACCTTGCTGCTGCTGATGGCCACGGGGGTTTTTATTGCCTCATCAACAAGAAAATGAGATTTTCTCCAATCTCTTCCTACAGCAGGCAAACCACACCTTTTTTTGTTACAGGTACCACAGTTTGGGTAAAGAAGAATGAGACCCAAATTCTCCAGCTCTGGGTTCAACCTGAGGCAGAGCAGGAGTGATGCCTGAATCTGCAAACACTCAGATGGGCCATGGAACACCACCAGGATATGCAGAATCTCCATCCCTGACAAGCAACAGCCCAAATTTGACCTAAGACTGCTGATATTTGGAATAAAAGCTGACTCGCTGTCCCAGAGCAGGTTAAATGCATCAAGTGGTGAAGAGAATTACGTGTTATGAATGGTTTGGATTAAATTTTTCACACCTGTCAAGGCTTTCTAGCAAGAAATTTTGACCTCTACATGCCCTGTTCTAGAAATCCCACTGAGAAAATTTACCTTCTTCCAGCTTGAAATTAAAGCTGTAATAAAGAAACCAAAGGCAAATTTTAACACCAAACCAGGGCAGCTGATCCTGTAAACTCTTCTAGACACACAAACCTTCAAGTACAAATTAATTTAGCAGAAAATAGATGTTGACACACCTAAAGGATCCAGAAATTGTCCTTCCTTCTTCCCTTCCCTCCTGTCAGGAACCAGGAGGACAGACCTTCATCCATCAGCTTGTGACACTGGCAAAGAACAACTTCTATTAAATGGATTTCAATGACCAGGACTTACTAAATACAGCTTTGGAGGTACAAAATTAGTTCTTCTTCACGTTGATCCTTTCAGCTTTGCTCATGGACATTCATTCTTTGGGAATCTAACCAAAGCCAGGGAAAAATGTACCCTGCCTTCCACCCCTCAGTCATGGATCCAGGCTGCTCCTCACTGTCACCAGCCTGAGGAAAGGACATTAATTCATGTCCTTCAAACTTTCTGAGCTTTTTGTCCTTCATTTCCAACTTTAAACTGTTTCCACCTTGTAGGCACATGGGGATGGGACACTATTTTAACCCTAAATTGAAGGATTTCAGAAAATGGCCTGGATTAGCAGTTCAATTCACTACTGAAATGGTCACAGGCAGAGGATGGGAGCAAGGGGAGCAGCAGAGATTTCAGGAGCTGCCAGAGGAAGTGAACAGCAGAGCCTGGGATTTATCTCACATCTCTTGGTTCCAGTCCAAATGCTTAAACCACAACATCATCCTTCAGGCCTGGGACACCAACAGAACCTTTAACCCTCGTGCTGGAGCCTCCTGGAGCATTTTCCATCACTTTTAAAGCAGAGGTGGCCTCCAGGCTGGGGCAGGATCCTCATCTGGCTGCTCAGGGTTGCAGGAACCCAGCCCAGGTTGGACCTCAGCCCACTTTAATCTCAGAATTTCAGTATTTCTGCCTCAGCTGGGCTAGGGCAGTTTGCTGGGAGCTGAAAATGGGCAGGGAGAACTTTTCAGGTACCATTTCTCACTGGGAGAGTGTCCCCTGCCATTCCTTTCCAATTGGGAAAAAAAATGAATGGGAACTTTAAGAAAACTCGATCGTAGGGAGAATAATTTTAAAATAATCTTTAAGCACAAGCTGACAAGTTTTCATGGAGATTTGTAGGGAGGAAAGAGGGAGGTTTTCTACTGTCCAGAACATTGATTTAGTAGGTATAAAAACACTGCCAGCTCAGTGCCCTTCAACACAGACCCAGACAAAAAATAAAATTAAATATATGTTGATTATCACAGCAAGAGTGATGGCTGGGGAAGGAAAGAAGGAGGAGGAAGAGTGTCCATTTTCTCAAGCTAGGTCACATCAATCCAGGGATAAACTCCGCAATTTCCCATGGTTTGGAGTAAGCCAGCAGCAATTTTGGGAATGTTAAAGAGCTGACAGCACCCAATGAATAAATGGAGGGGGCTCCTTATAGCCCAGTGACCAAAGCAGATGGATCACCAACCTTGGGGATGATTCACTCACAACCAAAAGCCAAAAAAACCCACATCTCCTGGGCTGCTGGGCACGGCCACTGCAGAGTGCATCACTCCTTGCCACCATCCTGCTGCAGGCTGGCTGCAAAACTCGTCTGTGCTGAGAGGAAAGAGGGGTGGAGCAGGCTGAGGACGTGCCTCACACGCTGCTGGCAAACTTTCTGGAGGTACCCTGGTGTGTCCCTTTGCAGATCTACCACCAGCACAACTGAATGGAAAACATACAAGCTGAAGGCAGCCCTCACAGTTGCAAATGAAGTTTTTTCTCTTCCCTTGCTCCCGTGGGATTGTCCCTAAAGGCTGGACATGCAGAAGTTGGTCCCGTTTGTCAGAGCAACATCCACTGCTGCAAACTGGGAGAGGGGGAAGTGCTCCAGCCCTGCTTTGGATTAGGAAGAGACAGGAGAAATAAAAAGAGCATCTGACACCAAAATAAAACTGTTTTGGTCACTGCCATCTCTCTTATTCTAAATGAAGCAATTGTGGGCTCCGTTTGTTTTGCATTCATAATTAGCAGACGGAACAGATGGCAAAGGCGTCACTTAAAGCCACACGTCGGACAAAATAACCCAGGCTGCCAGTGCTGGTTTTCACTGGGAACAAGGAATACTTTCCCCTCTTCTTCCCATTGAAAGGCATCCCGAAGAGAGGAGCCAGCAAATGTCTGCGAGGAGCAGGGGACTGAGGGCAGAAAGGAGCCCATTGTGTCGGGAGCGTGCTGAGGGAGGGGAGGGCGGCAGCAATGGACTGCAGAGGGAACAGAAAACAGGGATGGAAACGAGCAGAGCACTGCCAGGAGCTCAACGAGGGGCTCAAAGAAATGCTGAGCCCCTCCTGCCTTCAGTTCTGGGCTTCAGGCAGAGGCTGGAAGGTCTGTGGACATTTCAGCTGGACCTGTCCAGGATGGATGTTACCCGTGAAGGTGCTGTCCCACAGCCATACCTGACTCATCCTCTCCAGACCTGTAAGGACACTGCAAAACTCACTGAGAAACTGCTCAGAGCACAGCTCCCCATCCCTGGAAGTCCTCAGGGCCATGCTGGGCCAGGCTTGGAGCAACCTGGGGGAGTGGAAGGTGTCAGGGTGGAACTGGATGAGCTTTAAGGTCCCTTCCCACCCAAACCATTCTGGGATTCTCTACAACAAGCAAAGCACAGAGTTTAAAGCACCACCCACTGCATGAGGATAGATCAGAGCTACAACCAGGACAGAACAGTTTACCAAAAATCATAAACCACGTGTGGTACTCACATCCTATTTCCTCTGCCTCAAGCACGGGGAAGGAATGGGATAAAAAACCCCAAAATAAACCACATACAACAGGGAGGTCTTGGTGCCTTGGGTAGTGCTGTACTTGTGACCCAGAGCACAGGTGTGTGACATCTCAGAGGAAGAACCTCCCTGAGGAATCTCTCCTGGCAGCTCAAAGTCCCTTTATTGAGCCCTCCACCTCCTACAAAGCCCCGACCATTTGATCACTGCGAGCATCCCCTCCTTCTTGGAAAGGAGAAGGAGCCACAGATACAGTTTTGTTCCCTTTATAGCCTGGTGAGGTGCTCTGACAGCCCTGCTGATGGGCTACAAGAGGATTTTGGCCTGGCATTCCCTGAGCACCACGGATAAGCTGTTCCCAGCATGGATGAGTGAGCAGGATCAGGGCACAGCCTGACGGGCCATATAATAAACATCAGGAGCCCCATCTCGCTCCTGCTGAAACGTGCCAGCAATCCCCAGCCTCCAAAGCCACTGCAGCCTCCAAACCTCCTCTCTGATGCCAGTAAAATGCTAATAATGGTGAGTCCTGTCCAGCTCTTGCAGCCACAGGCCCGGCTCAGATGCTCCAAGTGTGGTGGTGTGTGCCTGCAGCACGGAGCTCTGCCCCCTCTGATGCTGCAAAGAGATCAGTGGAGATGCTCAGGACCTGCTCAGCTGAGCCTCAGCCTGGAGAAAGAGCTTGGGTCTCCAGGGAACAGAACAGGCTGAGGGGAAAAGGAGAGGGGCCTTGGGAAGAGCACAGAGCTAGAGAAAGAGAGCTAAAGCCCTGTGGAAGGAGGGAGAGGCAGGACCCAAAGCTATTTCCACCTCTCCCTCCTGGTCAAAGATCCCTCTGAAAAGCCAAAACCTCTCTGGGGAGGAACACATTGACTAAACCCCATCTATCAGTGGGGCATCACCTTCCTCCACCAGCTGGTTCCAAACGTTTTGGACACTTTGCTCCTCGTTCCTCTCTGTTTTCACTTCATTCCTCGCTTTGTTTTCCCTTCTCTCTGCAGCTCCCTGAGGGCTGAGGGCACTGTGCTCTCCCGGAGCATCCCTGTGGCTTCCCCCCAGCCTCAGCCTGAAATGACATTTGCTTTTTGTCACCTGCACTGGCTCTAATCTCCCAGCTTTTCCCAGCTGCTCCATAATCCAGGAGAAGCACCCCCCATGCCAAGGCACCAGGACACAGAGCCCAGGGCTGCAGCTTAATGCCCTCCAAATTCAGAGCTGGACATTGCTCCACTGGCACAACATTTCCACATCCAGCAACTGCTCTAAATTAGGAAACTGCTCCACAAATGCTCTTTTGCCTCGGCTGGGAATTCCCTTTGGATGTGTAAGAGAGAGAATTGCTATCAGTGCACTGCCCTCACCTTCTCTGCAGCTCTCAGGGTCCATAAGAACCTCACAGGGGCTGCAGCTCCTGCAGGTAAAATTCACACAGTGAGAAATCTGCTCGCTCCAGGATGGTCCAGGATTCCTTACACAGAAATCTGGGGATCTGAGGTGCCCAGGAGGGCAATTCCCAAAGTGTCAGACTCAATTCAGCCCCCAGCCCTGTGCATGAAGTGCAGTGACCATGGAGAATCACACACAAAGTCCTAGAAAAGAGATCCATTTCTGCAGCAGAGCAGTGGGAAAAGACCAAGGAAATAGAGAAGGATGTGCTGCCCATCCAGGCTCTCAGTGCCTTAAACACCCAGCTGCCAGCTGCTTCCTCGTGTCCTGACTCACCAAGCTCCTGCTAAAGTTGTGAAAGATGGAATTTTCATGTTTTCAGTGGGAAAAAAATGGATTTAGTGCACTGAAAATTGCTCACTGATGTGCTGCCTCTGGCACTCACCTGGCAAAGGGGAAACCTGGGCTCTGCTCCCTGCTCCTGCATTAAAGAATCAGCAATTAAAATGCACAATCAGCCCTCAGAGCTACAATCTCATTAAAAATGAGGACTGAAATTAAACAGTTCACCAGTCCAAGCCTTCCTAGGGCTGCTGGAGGAAGCGGGAAGGGGAATACCTGCAGCAAGACCCTGCCTCTGTCAATACTTGGCTATTCATGCAAAGCAGAGCAGCATTAATGCAGGCTGGAATTGAGCAGACATTCCTGCAGGCTGGATGGGGTTCAGATTTCCTGCAGGAAGGGAGGGAACCAGAGCAGGCTGTCCCACATCTGAGGTGACCACAGGGAACGCTGAGACACGCGAGGGAGAGGAGCTGCTCCCGCTGCCTCCCACTCCTCCCTCCCGCTGCCAAACCCAGCCCTGAGAGCCCTGAATTGCCACAAAATCCCAGAGTGGCTGGGCTTGGACGGGAGCTTAAAGCTCCTCTAATTCCCTGCCATGGGCAGGGACTCCTTCCACCAGCCCAGGCTGCTCCAAGCCCTGTCCAAGCTGGCCCTGGACACTTCCAGGGATCCAGGGGCAGCCACAGCTGCTTTGGGAAATCCATTCCATCCATTCAACACCTCCCAGGGAAGAATTTCTTCCCCATATCCAATCTAAACCCACTGTCAGTTTGAAGCCATTCCCCCTTGCCCTATCACTGTCCTCTTTTGCCTTGGGGAGGTAAAAATTTTATGTTAAGCCTGAAGGAGAAAAAAAAATGGCATGAGGGCAAAAATTCCCTTTTGGGGCAGATTTTTGTCTCTTAACTTCCCAATTCTCCCACTGATCCCCCTTCCTCCCTCCTCCTTAGAACAGCCCATTATTGACACCCCCAGGAATAGATTAACCCCACTGAAGTCAAGGGGAGTTTTAAGACTTCTGAAAATTGGTGCACTTCTAATTTAGGCTCTGAGTTCAGCAGATTAACAGGTGGCAACAAAACCATGCCCAGGGCTTAATCAAGGCAAAAAAAAAAAAAAAAAGCATTTAGGCCTGGATTTCAGCAGGACAAAGCTGGGATGGTAATTCCAGGAGCTCACAGGCCATGGTGTCACGGTATCTCCACTCACAGGTGTCATTCACTGTGCCCCACGTTGAATATTTAACTTGCACTTGGGGACATCAGTTAGACCTGTGTCACCTCTTTTAGGACATCCAGGAGTGGGGAAGGAGGGACAGAGCTGGGTCTCAGTGCTCACACAGAACAACAAATCTTTGCCTCGAGCCTTCCCAAAGCAAAACAGGAGGGTTTGAGGGGGAATGGCTTCAAACTGAGAGTGGGTTTAGACTGGATATTAGGAAGAAATTCTTCCCTCACAGTTTCAAAGCCCCAAAGGTTTACAAAGGGATTGCCTGGGTGGTTCACCTCTGTGCACAGAGCTCCTGGAATCCTCCAGCTTTTCCTGCTGTGTGGTGTCCTCCTGTTTCTTCCTGCTGGGAATTTTCCCTGGGATGTGCAGCACCTCTCCCACGTGGCATTAATTCCTGCCCACGGGCAGGGTTCTCACAAGTGCCATTAGATATGCACTTACCTCATTCCTCATCATGATTTCAGGAGAATGAGGTAACCAAACTCACCCACCAATAAATTCATCATCATTATCCAACTTCCCCCCTTTTTTTATCATTATGAAATTAAACTTATCCACATCCCTGCTCCTGTGTTAATGCATTTATGGCACTTTGAATAACCATCCCCTCGGTCTGAACTCCATCTTGAATTCCAAATATCCCACTGGAAAGACTCTGGCTTGGGAGGAGATGTCTGCAGACTCTTCCCAGCTCCAAAAAACAAAAAGGGATGTGCACCAGTACCAAGCTTCTGGAAACTTCCACACTGAAGTGCCCCAGGTGTGTTTTTGCCACAACTTTTCCAAGCTCAGGCAAGCAGGCTCAGCTTAGGAATAGCTGAGCCATTCCCACAGCCTCTGGAAATCAAGCTCTTCATTGATTTTTGCATCTCTGAGGATGCTGGAAAGCCTCAGAACTCTGTATTTCCAGTGATTTTGACAATGAGACTCTGATATTGCTCGGGGCTTGCAAAATATAGATTAAAAAGTACCCTGATCTCAACATTAAGACTTATTTTCTGATAACAAGTTGAAGGTTCCTTTGGCTTTCTTTCATCCTGTCCCTATAAATTCCTGCCCAAATTTCTCAGGAGGGTGGAACTCGAATCCCTTCAAATGTACCCATGCAGCAATAAATAAAATAATAATTAATAGGTGATTCAGATAAAGGCTTTCCATCTCAGGACGGAGGAAAGTATTAGCTAATTAATCATCAAGTTGGCATTAACTTATCTTTTGGCACCTCCAAGAAAATGTAAATCTGAAACGAGTTGGGGGTGGTGGTGTGTGGAAACAAAAGAAGAAGAAGCCAACAATAGTTTTGGAAATGGATGACAAAATCCAAATGTTCTGCCTGACTGCTGCTAAATTAAGCCCTGTGTTATCAGTGCAAAGATTAGGAAAAGAGAGATTTTCCTCTGAACCCTAAGTCACACTTTGGACACGACAGCAGGAGTGGAGACAAGAGGATTCACTCACCCTGAAAAGGAGTGGAAATGAAAAAGGCTCTGCTCAGTTCTTGGTTTCCCCCAAACACGGTTCTGTGGAGGAAGAGAAGGAAGAAGGGTGTTAATTTACTGGGTAGGAGATGAAGAAGTGATGCCCACCCTCCCTCCCATCCCAGGCTCCATCCAGCCCACCTTTGCCTTCAGCCCTTTTTGCCCTTTTTGCCCAAACTGCCCTTTCCCCCCCACGTTTAAGTGGAAAGGGCTCCAGTGAGATCCTGCCTTGAGCCAAACGCTGTTCTGGGAATTATTTTAGTGCTAAAGCAACGAGGAAAATTTGTTTTCCCACCTTCCATGGGAGGCTCCCAGCTGCTGACCGAAGATGGAAGATCATCAGATGGAATTGTGTTTTCTCCAATTGATTTTTTTTTTTTGGCTTCCTTTGAGCAGAACTTCCCCTTTCAGGGAGAGGTCAGCTCCACAAACACAGCACAACCCTCGATGTATGATCCAATTAATGCTTTGTCAAATTCTGCTCGAATTAAAACCATCCCTTTGGCACTTTTTTGGCACTTTTACCCCAAATCCAGAGGAGAAGCAGCAAGGGAAATGATTCCACATGTTCCTTCCTAAACTCCAATTAATAAACATCCAGCTCAGCTCCATGACAAATGTTTTGCAACCACCTGTGGGTGTTTATGGGATCAAAGGAGCTGCATTCCTTCCTGCCCAGGCACAGATCCCTTCCCTGCCTGCTGGAGGAGGCACTGGGATGGATGGGCACGTTGCTCCTCCAAAAAGCCATTTTATTCCCAAAGAACTGGGAATAAGGGAAGGTAGAAAGGCTCCCTCAAAGTATTTTTGCCTTTAATTCAACATATCCTAACTAACATCAGCCTCCAACAACCTCCCAGGAGTCATCCAAGTCCATAAACCAGAAGGGATGAGGGCACCTGGCACAGGGCAGCTCCAGGAAATCATCACATTCCACAAATCCTTCTTCAATACCCCAACAAATCAATATATTCCTAATCAATGAGTCTGCTCAGGCACAGCACAGAGCCCACAGAGCCTCTGCAATCCATCCAAATCAAAACTTATTCCTTCCTAATACTCTCTTCCCTTCTGGTTTCTTTTTGCCCCCAAAATGATGTGAAATCCAACAATTCAGCATGTTCTGATCAAATGCACAAAAAGTCACCAGGACCTGGCTTTAGCTGCAACAAAGTCCAGCAGAGGCTGCATTTTCTCCCCATACTCGTCCAGCCACAAAGAGTTACAAATACAGCAAAGGGAGGCAAAAGTCGTTTGGACCCCAAAGAAAAAGAAGATGCAACTTTAGGTGTTGCAGGATTTTTTTTTTCCCCCACTAAATCCCGCATCCATTAATTTGAAGAATGAAGTCAAGATTTTTTTTTT
>VZSE01014569.1:638928-660791 GCA_013398275.1 Promerops cafer
GTGAACGTGGCTGGTTATTTGACGAGTGAAGCATTAGATTTGCGAGTTGTTCTGCAAGCCAAAACACGCTCCCTTTTCATTCATAACACTGAGCTGCTCGGCGTTAAACAGCCGATTATCATGAATGAAGTGGGTGTAACTTCCTTGAAATCCTCCAAAGACCTGTCAAAGCACAGCTACCGCAGCTCGCTTTTCTCCTTGAAGCGCACACATCATTGCTTTAATTGTTCCCCGATCCCCCAAATGTGCTCCGTTCAATGCGGGTTCTTTTTGGGGAGGAGAAAAAGGGGAAAGGTGGGGAATGGTGCCTCGGGATAAGAGAGGGAAAGTGGGGCTGTGTCTCTACCGCCGAATTTTGATTTTCTTGTGGGGGTCTAAATTAAGCTTCATCCGTTTAAAAAGTGTGGCAGGCAAAACCTTACAAATCAAAGCCTTGGCTTGTTTTGCATGGATAATCAGAGCCTCTGGCTCTTTTTCTAAGAGGAAATGTTGAACCCTAAAGAGAAGAGGACTCGTGGTTAAAGTGCTGGCCAAGGACTTCGAAAACTTAAATTTGACTCCAGGTCTGCCATTCTCCACCTCCTTCCCGAGCTTTTTTTTGCCCCAGTGTTGCCACTTTGCTGATATTTGCAAACTGGGATGGTCTTTGAGCCAAGAGGCTGAACAACTGCACTGATAAACACCCATTCAATGGAGGAACTGCTTTAATCACAGCTCTTTCCAAGGATGACCATTATCCCGAAGAAGACCTGCAGCATCTCAGCCATTCCTCTTAGTCCACCTCAGGACACCAATCTTGGCCAGCAATAAATTGTGATCTCACCACTGACGCACCAAATATTTCACCCTCTTGCCTAAACACTTTTACAGCCTGGAAAGCTACAGAAAACCCTCTAAAACCACCCCAAACCTACAAGGACTAACACACTTAACAAGGTTTGGTCTTGGGAAACACTGGGGAAAGTGGCACCAGGGAAAACTATTAAAATTTTCATATTTCAGCTCAGATTCTCAGCTAAATCTCATTATCTCGCCCACAACCAAAACATCAACAACAAATCTTAATGGTGCTTTCATGACAACAGCTTTTGCACATCCCTTAACAGCTCTAACACTAACAAAGGCTGGTGCTTGGGGGGAAAAAAAACATAAATATTTGTCCAGCATTCTGGAAAACTCCAAACTTGTAATGCATTGCAGCCAACTCCAGAGACAGCAGTGCTCCCTACCTGCTCCTGATTTTTATCACAAAGGGGTGATGCCCACCTGGGAGCATCCACGTTTGACTGGACACTGGATCTCACTGAAAATTCCAGAGGAAAAAAAAAAAAATGGACACTCCACCAACTCCATGCTATAAAAAATCCACATCTCTCCCTTATCAGCAAATGGAAATCACAAGTCCCAAGGGATTTTCCTGCTCCCGTGGATGCCAGAGGGAATTTTGACACTGGTTTCAAACGCAGCAAGAGCTGGCTGACACACAAGCAGACCTGACAGGTTGCATTTTCATTCTCCTGACTGTCATGGGCACGAGGATTCACTCCTGTTTATCTTTAGCTGGCATTCAGTGCTGGTTGCAGCTGCATCTGTGGCTGCATTGCTGTGAAATGCATCACTCGCCCTGACTCACCCTGCAAAGGACACGTTTGTAAACTGACCCACCATTGACAAAATCCTCTCTTTCTTCACTTGGAGGAGGCGAGCTGAGGCATAGGTTCCTCGTCTGATTCATTTCCTGAGGAAATGTTTGCTCCCTGCATCTTTTTTCAGTCCTTATTCAGCCAGCGAGTAGTGAAGTGATTAATACAAAATCCATGCTTGAAGCAGAGTGGAAGGATTCATTCAAATTCTTTTAAAATCAGCTCTTAATTAATTGCTTAGAAAAACAACCCATTGCCAAAAATGTGGGGGGTTGGTTTTGCATGCTTTTTTCTTTTTTTTTTTTTTTTCCCCCCACCAGTTAAGAAAGCTTTTTCAATTGAGAAGCTAATTACAGGCAACGGCACACAGCAAAATGCATGAAGGACAAAACCTGGCACCTTTTTGATATTCAGCCCCTCGGAAGGAAGAAAGAGGAACCTGGACAGAGCTCCAGGGCAGCTCCAGCTCTGCTGCTTCTTCACTTCCATCCAGCCCTGATCCTTTCTCCCAGCCCTGCAGAAATCCCGTGAGGATCAGGCACGAACACAGTGAGCAGGAAATTCAAACTGCCAGAAATAAAAGCTAAGGCAAAGAGAGCCCTGTGGAAACTGCTGTAAGTTTCTTGACAATTTTTATCTCCCTGATTATTCATACCAAGGCAGTACTAACCAAGTCCAGATCGGGATGGGGTTGGGAACAATCCCTGGGGCTTGCAAGGCTCTGCAGGGCTTGGCACTCGGGATCAGCCTTATTCCTCCATCCTGCCAGGGCGGACAAGCTTAGCCTACAAGATTCAGGAGAAGAGCGAGCATGTCCTTTCCCTTCATTTCTTCTCCCTGCCTCTCTCCCTCTCTCCACATTCTTCTCCTCTCGCCTTTTTCACGGCGAGCACTGAATGATGGGATTTTTGACATCAGAGGAAAGTCATCCCTTCTCCACTCCCCCAGCTCCTGCCCGCTTCCTCCTCAGCTTCTCTGCTCGTTTGCGTGCTCCATCCCCACTCGCAGCCCGGGATCAGCTGATCCCACCTCGGCAGCATCTCCCGGAGCACCCTAAATCGTGCCCCAAGCACAGCAGACTGACTGACCCGCTCTCCCTGGCAGCCCCGCTGCCGAGCAGCCTTTAAAGCTCGTTCCGGCTGCTCCGGAGCTGGCACCCGCTAGAGCAGAGTCATTGCTCAGGCAAGGTGAAGTGACCTCTGTTTACTCGGACAGCTCAGCCGCCTGCAGGGAATAACTGGGCTGGACAGAAGTGAAAATGTGGCTGGGAAAGCTTCGCCTTCGCTGCCACAATGAGCTGAATGTTCGGGCAGTTCATGCCCTCTCTCCTGCAGTTTCTCCAGCCCTTTGATTTATTATCTGCAGCCAGACAGCCAGTGACCCCATCCCGCTGCAGCGAGCCAAGGACAGATGAGAGACTTGTTCAGCTCAGCGTATTTTCTGATCCCACTAAATGCCCCGTTAATTATCATAAGCTGCCAGGCACCTGCCATAAGTTGTTTATTAAAGAATAGCATTAACCAAATCGGGCCTTTTTTTTTTCACCACGCATTTCCACCCCCAGCAAGGCCAGTGAGTTCCAGCTGGGCGCGGGGAACGGCGAGCAGGGCCCGGCGGGGTCGGGAGCAGCGGCTGCGGTGACTCAGGAGCGGCTCTGAGTCACGGAGCTGCTCCGGCTTCCTCCGTGCTCCGGGGGGGCGGAGGTCGGAATTTCCTGCTGGCCCTTGGCCTTGTAAATCACCACGTCCTGTCGGAGCAGCGCTGCGGGGAGGTCAGGCGCTGGGAGAGCTGGGGCTGCTGCCCAGTCCACCTGCTCGGGAGAAGGAGGGATGGGAACGCTGTCCCGATACCACAGCAGCACCCTGGGTCTTCTTGCTCCACACACAGTTCAATAATTCATAATTCAGTGTGCCCTGACGCCTTCAGGTCCCTGACAACCTCACTGGAACCACACATTGCCCATCCAGCAACCCCCAGACCCAAATCTCCTCTTGCATGAACGGCACTGATACAACCCCAGGTGATTTCTCTGCCTTCCCTCAAGAAGGAAGATGAGAAGTCCTAAAAGCCAGCATGGTATCATTTATACCTATGAATTTAAAGGTGAAAACCAAAATGCTGGGTGGAGGTCCTGAGACAAATCCAACCCTGTGAAAGTCTTCCTAGTTGAACTTAATTTCAGTTGTGGCCAGAAAGATTTCACTGTCACAAAGAACTCACACATAATTAAATAATTCATAATTCAATGTGCCCTGACACCTTCAGATTCCTGATAACCTCACTGGAACCACACACTGCCCACCCAGCAGCCCACAGACCCCAATCTCTTCTTACATGAACAACACTGATGTAACCCCAGGTGATAATGAGAAGTCCTAAAAGCCAGCATGGCATCAATTACACCTATGGGTCTGAGGTGAAAACCAAAATGTTGGGTGGAGGTCCTGGGACAAATCCAACCCTGTGAAAGTCTTCCCAGCTGAACTTAATTTCAGTTGTGGCTGGAAAGATTTCACTGTCCCAAGGAACTCATGGATGAGCTGTGCCACGACGACCCTGAGAAAAGCCAATGGGTAACTGAGACAATGGACAGTGGATAATCAGGAAGGGAATGAAGCTTTTTAGCCATGTGAAGATCACCTTCCAGAGCAGACCCAACTGGCCAAAACCAGTGTTTGAGGCAGGAAACTGAATGGTGGAAAGGAAAAGAAGGATGCTGATGGTACTCAGCAGAATTCCTGGTCATCCCCCAGGGGCGGTGACACAGGACCAAGTTTATCTTACACCAAAAGCATGTCCAGGAGGGAAAATGAGCTCAGCACACCTTGGCAGTTGTTCCTTCAGACTCCACACAAAGCTGACAGACAGATTTACTCCCAGGCTCACCTGGTACCTGGCCATGTTGCACAGCTTCAATCCCTCCACTCAGAGAAGCTGTTAAACACCACACAGTGACACAGGATCTTACACAGCAGCGTAACAGCCCCTGCCACAATGGGCGTGTAATGCCCTGCCAACAAGTGGGTGGGACTTTTAAACCTTTATTTGCAGTCCCGTGCCTTTACTCTGCTTTCATTTCATTCCATTTCATTCCATTTCATTCCATTTCATTCCTTCTAGCTGAATTTGCTTTAATTATTGCAAGGGAAATTGTCCCAATGTCCAGCCAATGGAGACACAGAGATCCCCACTCCAGCCCAGGACTGCTAAAAGCATTTATGACATTGATACTACCTGAAGAATTTGTGCATGGTCAGACCCGAATGGATTTTGGCACATCCTAAAAATATTATTGTTTTTGAGAGAGATCAGTTGGTTCCTATCAGACTTCCAAAAAAATTTCCAAAAACATTTCCAGCATAAATAGAACAGGCAACTGGGGATACAAGCACCATATAGCCAACCCAGAACATCATCTTATCTGGGAGCTGAGGGCTCTTGGAACAACTTTTGGAGCACATCATTATCTAAGGGCATCAAAGACTTGCACAGAAAATTTCCATGAGAAATACAGACAGGTAAAAGCACAAGGAGATTAAACCTAAGTAGGTTTTGACCAAAACCAAGACAGTCATTTTTATCAGCCACAGGCAATTCCCCCCCTGCTGGCGCTCCTGAAGGACAGTGGGTGGATTTCCATCACTCAACATTTCAAAATCAAGGCTGGGTATTTTTCATCCAGACAGGGAAGCCTTTTGGCCAGCAGTGCCCAGAAGGTCAGAGCAGCCTGTGCTGAGGGTCCTGCCTGGCTCCAGCAGCTCCCCAGCGTTCACCTACAGCAGCACTTGTTGTTCACAGCCAGCCTGTTTCCCCACGGATGACCAGACCTGACCCTGCTTAGATTACAAAAGTTAAAGGGTCCAGAAGTGAGGAAAACAGGAAATCCAAACAGTGAAAATCTCAGCAATAACGTTTCCTAACAAAGACCTTCAGATCTCGCTCCGGGCCAGCAGCTGTCTTGGTGACGTCCAGAAAGGACCATGTTCAGCCTGATCTTTCTGCCATTTATTTTTACCCTGTTTATTTTTCTATACTGTGACATTTTCCTCCTTTTTTAAAGGCTTGGTCATAAATGAGGGCGCTAATCCAGACCTAAGAAAACAGACGCAAATGCACGTACCCCATGTGCTTCCATGGCATGGAATTTTCCCTACAGAAAACCAAGCCTGTGCACCACTTAAATCCCCTTTTGGGGCCACAAAATTGGGATTGAATCCTGCAGGGATCTGAAAGGAGATGATCCACAGTTTAATTTGTCGTACCATAACCTCTGGGGCTGCAAAGCAACTCCAAACATGATCCTGGTAAGGAATTATGAGCTCCATTTTGAAGAAAAATATCATGTTTGTTTGTTTTGGTGCTTGTATATTTTAGACCTCACCCAAATCTCCTGACCAAATATTCTGTACAAGTTTGGCTGTGATACTGCTGTGGGCCAAATCTGTGGGTGGCATAAATTGGCATCGCTCCTGTGCCACTGGGTCATCAGTGAAGACCTTGTCCTGCTTCTTCCCAGAGCCCGTTATGGGGATTAAAGGAGCTTGGAGAGGCTTTTTTAAGGCCTGGTTGTTTTGCGTTCAAATTTGAAATTTCACCCCGGGTGGTTTTGGGGGTGAAATTAGCGTTTTCCTCCCCGGCAGGGCAGGTTTTTGCCATTACACTGCCATCTAGTGCTGCGAGCTCGCAAGGGACAAGAGCCCAGGCCTGGAGGGGCCACCAAGCTCAGGAAGGGGGGTCCAGGAGTAAATTAAATCCAATTAAATAAATGGAGTCACCGATGCACAGCCAGTGGTGGCCCTCAACCATGGTACAGTAACAAAGCACTTCCAGTGGAAGGACTTGCATGGAAGCTCATCCATTATCCAGCTGTTCTCCATGGTGGGGGACACTCAGGATGTGCAGGTTTGAAACTGAAAGTCTCCAAATCCAGCAGCTCACCTGGTACCAGGTGTTATTGCTGCCACCGAGCAAGAGTTTTTTCATGAGAAGAACCCTCCTGCAAGCCCCTGAATGCCTCTGGCCATCTCTTTTCCAGCTTTCCTGGATCTCTTCCTCAGCCTAACTCCCTCCTGCCTTCAGCTCAGTTGTATCACAACATCTGGGCCAAATTTATTCTCTTTGTAATTGATTTCAGTGGTTTCCACCATGGGCTTTTTGGAGTCCCTCTCCACAGCCATCACTGTGATCAGCATCCAAAAAGGATTTTCTAAGCCAGCACGTCACAGCACTCACAGAAACCCTCCCCACACTCAAGACTGGGCAGCAAAGTTCAAACTCAACATCTGAACACTCACAAAGTGACCTTTACGAGTTAAAAAACCCCAGTCCTGAGCTTTTACTCACGCAGAGGATATTTGTCCTCAGTGGAATGTGTGTCAGAGGGCGTGAAAGTGAGAGTGTCTTGAGGTTAGTGATTGTTCAGCCTCACAGTGGATGAATCATATGATAACACCACAGCAACGTCCTGCAGCACCGGCGGGAGCCTCTATTTCTGGCACCGTGTCCCTGCTCTGCCTCATGAGCAAATGTTCTTTGTGCTCTGCTGCAGAAACCCCAAACCAAACACGCTGGACGCTCCTCCTGCAGGCACCAGCCCGAATCCCGAGTGCCTCCCTGAGCCTCCAGACACCCACTTGGGCGGTGGGTGCTGCTCACGGGGCTGAGATGGATGGCTGCTGGGGAGCTGAGCAGCTCTCCACCTGTGAGCAACAATATTTGGGTTTCCTTGGCCACAGCTGAGCTCAGTGGGAATATCAGGGGTCTGGATGAGGTTTGGGAGGCGCTGGGTGCTGAGGGAACGAGCTTAGCAGTGCAGGTCAGATTTATCTTTGCCTGTTTTCCTTCTGGATGACCGCAAGAAAATAATTTTGCCTTTTCTCCCTCCTTTTTGTCTCTCCAGACCTGCAATCCACGGCTCTGCTGCTCTTTGAGCTGCACCAGGAGCACACTCAACTTCCTTTGCCAACCTAAACACAAAATGAGGATCTTTAAGGTCTTTTCCAGCCCAAACCACTCCACAATTCCATCTGTGGGAAGCCAAACACGGCGTGGCACTACAAAGCAGATTTTGGGATTGCAGGAAAAAACACCAAGGATCTGCAGCTCCCCAGCATGAAAATCCAGCTGGGATCCCAGTGTGGAATTTCAAGCACACATTTCTAACCCCTGAGCACCACAGGAGGGGCTCCAGGGGTACAGACACGAGATCTGGCTGCTTTGGGGTGCAGATCCAGCTGCTCCGTGCATCCCTTCCTTGGGAAAGGTTTGCTGTAGGAACTCCTGGAATAGCCACACTCAGGGCAGAGGCCCTTCCCGAGGTGATGGCAGGATTTTGGCCTCTGGTTTGGGACTCTGGTTCCAAAACATCAACAAATGGAGCTCATATTTCAGCCATAATCCCACAAGATTCCAGGGAACTGTGGTGGAAACACCCTGGGAAAAATCAGGATAATGGTGCAACAACATTTTTGCGGGGAATAACACCAGGAAAAACCTTTAAATCCTGTAAAACTCCATTCAGAAACTTCCAAACAAATGTTTTATCTCTCATTAGAAATTACTTTTTGCCTTTTACTTCTACATAGTTTTGACTATAGGTTTACTCTTATGTTTTCATCTATTAAAGAAAAATCCAGTGTTGATTCAGAACCCTTTTAATCCATCCCTAGTGAACACATATTGCCTTTTTAAAATAGTCAATATTTTGATGAAATGGCAAATTCTGATCAAATGCAATTTTTTAGGAAGAAAAGAGGAAAACCTTCCTTCAGAGAAAGTCTTGGCCTGCTTCTGAAAATAGCTAAATTAGAAATATTTTGCAAGAATTATCTTCTGTTTAACACTAAAACCAACAAATTTCTCAAACTCCACTAAATGATCACCACTACTGTTTTTCCATCTCCACTGGAAACACTTGCAGGGTTTCAAGCACTACTTTCAGTAGGAATTTCCAGGATATTCCCACTAATAAGAAGGAGATTTTTAAAACAATCTAGGGGATTAGCCACACATCTTCCATTAAAACTAAAGCACCCTTGACTGCTTTACAATCTCATGAGATTAATTTGAAGAAAGTCTATTTAAAATGAATGTAAAAGTGGGCCAATATTAAAATGTGGGAGCTGAATCCCTTTTCAGTGCAGTGGGGTCAGATGGGAATTTCCACACGTGCAGCACCCAAAAGGTGCTGCTCTGGATTCTGAACAGAATTTAAATGATTAAATTTTAATTGAAATCATTTAATTCCATGTCAAAGCAAACACTGAAATCAAAACCAACTCGAAAAAAATTGGTTTACAGTCAAACAAGCAAATGAGGACGTCAGCAAGGGAAAGCAGAGACGCTTTATGAGGTCATGTTTACTATTTTGGCTTCCAATCTTTGCATCATTTGATCCCATTTTTCTGCTTTCAAGTCCCAGACCTTAACCTGGCTCTGACACAACCCCAAAGTCCCACACGACCCCAAAATCCGACCCCACCTCTGTGGCTTCCAACCCCCCCCCTGCTGCAGGCCCAGCCAGGCTGAGCATTCCTTGCTCCGGAGCGAGGAAGAAAAAAAATCCTGTCAAATTCAAAAAATATCTCCAGTGCTGCCTCCTCCTCATTTCCTGACTGCAGGCAGAGCGGAAATAGCTACATTTCCTGAGCAGGGCTGTTCTCCAGGGAACGGCAGGCTGGCTGTCTGTCTGTCTGTCTGTCTGTCTGTCTGCAGCAGCAGGGGCTGCGGGCTGGGCTGGGCTCAGGAGAATCCCTGCATCTCCAGCGGGAGCTGGGAACACGGCGCTGAGGTGCAAGGGACACCCAGGGTGCTGAGGAGACAGGGAGGGAGCTGGGAGGGTAAAAATGTGTTTGAAGGGGGGAAATAGGGAAAAGAGAGAGAGAGAGAGACAGAGGAGAGTTATCAACAGCCAGGTCTGTGTGCAGAGAAAGCAGATGGAACTTCGTAGCCCCCCAGATTCTGTCTGTGCTCTGTATATCCTTAGGCTGTATTCCAGATAAAGGGAATCTGTTTGGTCCTGATTCCTTTGAAGGTGGGGTTTATATATCCTTATTCCATATTCTGTAGTTAGGGAATCTGGTCCTGATTCCTCTGAAAGAAGTGTTTATATATCCTTATTCCATATTCTGTATTCAGGGAATCTGTTTGGTCCTGATTCCTTTGAAGGTGGGGTTTATATATCCTTATTCCATATTCTGTAGTTAGGGAATCTGGTCCTGATTCCTCTGAAAGAAGTGTTTATATATCCTTATTCCATATTCTGTATTCAGGGAATCTGTTTGGTCCTGATTCCTCTGAAAGAGGTGTTTATATATCCTTATTCTATATCTTTATTCCATGTAGTGTATACAGGAATCCATTTGGTCCCAGCTCCTCTGAATGGGGCGCTCATATATCCTTATTCTATATCCTTAATCTATATTCTTTATATAGGAAACATTTCTGTTTCCTATTCTTCTGAAGGGGGTATAGGTATATCCTTATTCTATATCTTTATTCCATATTCTGGATATAGGGAATCCATTTGGCCCCAATTTCTCTGAAGGGGGTGTTTCTATACACTTATTTTATATCCTTTTTCCATTTTCTTTATTTAGGGAATCCATTTGATCCCAAGGGGATGTTCATATATCTTTATTTTCTGTCCTTATTCTATATTCTTTCTGTAGGGAACTGTTCGGTCCCAATTCCTTTGAGGGAAGTGTTTATATACCCTTATTTTATATCTTTAGTCTATATTCCATATATAGGGAATCCATTTGGTCCCAATTCCTTTGAAAAGGGTGTTTCTATATCCTTATCCTACACCTTTATCCCCTATTCTGTATATGGGGAACCCATCTGGCCCCAATTCCTTTGAGGGGGGTGTTTATATACTCTTATTTTATATCTTTATTCCATATTCTGTATATAGGAAACCCATTCAGTCCCAATTCCTTTGAAAAGGGGTATTCACATATCCTTATTTCATATCCTTATTCTAAATTCTTTATATAGGGAATCTTTCTGATCCCAATTCCTCTGAAGGGGGTGTTTCCATACCCTTATTCCAATTCTGTATTTAGGGAATCCATTTGGTCCCAGCTCCTTTGAAGGGGGATTGTTTTCCTGCAAACCTCAGTCACATTCAACAACAACAACCAAAAAAAAGCAATTTATAAAGACAACGTAAAGGCTCGGTCGTAGCAGGGTGGGAAAGGATTTAATAGCCCAGAGGGAGGGGGAAGATGGATGAACCCAGACAACTCCTGAGAAACTCTGCAAAGAGGTGGAGCAAGGCACAATCCAATAAAGCCCCCAGGGAAATCCTGATCTTCCCTCCTCTCATTGGAAATCCATCCTGCCTCGGCTCCTCGTGGCCAGGGCAGTCTCTAATCATCCAGGGAAGAGTCCAAAAGAGCCCAAACACCCTTCAGGGAGTGACCCTGCACTGCTCTGCTCAACAGCATTTTGGGTTTTTTTCCCTACATTATTGTTGCAATTTCTACAGAAAAAGAAATTCACCTTTCACCTGTCATCTCCTAAAAGTTGGGGTTCCTAAAAGCTGGGTCCCAGATGTTGGGTTTCCCAAAAGTTGGGTTCCCCAAAAGTTGGGTTTCCATTCTCAACTCAGCTGTAATCTCCTAAAAGTTGGGTTTCCCAAAAGTTGGGCCCTAAAAGTTGGCTTTCCATTCTCAACGCTTTGTTTTGGTGCTTTAAATCCTAAATAAAGAGGTTTAGGCAGCTCTGGGGGTAAATCAACCAACCCTGAAGTAGAGGAAATGATGGACACTACCAGCCTCAGCTCTGGATTTTAAATGCTTGAAATTAGTCAAGAAAAATCTCATTCACAGAGGCAGTTTGAGGAAAAATAATACAAAATTACAGGTATAAGGGCCTAACTCCTATTCTAATTAACAAATAATCTCCAAAAATGAGGAGGTCACCCCATGGCCCTGCCTGGTGGGAAGCTGGCTTGGACTTGACCCCTGCATCATCTCCCAAAGAGGATGCCAGGTGATAAAACTGATAAAAGAAAAAGTTTACTTGCTGAAAACATCACTTCAACCTGACCAGGATCAAACCCAATCAATCTGCTGAGCTGCCCCATTTTTCACCCACAAAACATCTTTTCTTTGGTAATTATCAATCACCCTTCTGCAGAAAGGTTCCTCCAATTTTTTTAACTACTCAATCCTTGGAGAGACAGATGAATTTTAATGATTTAGATTATTAACCTAAAGGTTGATCCAGACTGGGAGGAACAGAATAATTTGTTTAATCATTATTATTATTTATAATTATTTAACATAGGGGAGAAAAATATCACCTTAAATGTCATCATGATGCTTTTTTAATTGCCTCGGATGAAATTCAGAATAATCATTACTCTGTAAATGTATACAGATCTAATTTTAAATACCCTAAGATGCTGGATATTTCTCTGGAAAATGCAGAGGATGCATATTCATTACTGCATAGGGAATTGCAAAAACAGAAAAGAATTGATCAACCAGTTATTGAAAATTAATTCTTTTCCCAATTCACAGCTGGGCTGTTATTTGACATGAGGCAGAAGAAGAAGCTGAGCCAGGTAATTTTTCTTATTCTCTTATTCCAGAACTTTAGGATGTGCCCTTTAGGAGGAGGGATGATTTGTGGATGCCTAAAAACGTGCTTTTAATTTGCAATGTTTGTATTGTGGAGTTATCTGCACTAAGAATGGTCACCCTGAGGGATGCCCAGCACAAGGAAAACTTCCATCTGTGAGGAAAATTGGAGGCCTGCCCCACATGGGGTGTGTAAAACCACAGGAAATGCACAAAACTCAGCAATTTCAAAGGAACTGTTGCTGGTTTAGTTTGCTTTGATGTTTGTTGGGGGTTTTGGGGTTCATGCAGCTTCTTTTTGGAGATGAACAGCATTAAAAAAATAAGTTTTGGGATGGAATAGGGTGCCCAGAGCAGCTGTGGCTGCCCCTGGATCCCTGGAAGTGTCCAAGGCCAGGCTGGAGCAACCTGGGGCAGTGGAAGGTGTGGAAGGAGAAGATATTTATTTAATCCAACCCAAACCATTGTGGGGTTCAATGAAGGACAATCCTGCACCTCCAGGGAGTGAACAGCATAAAAATGGGATATGGGGCTGCAATGCTGACCTGTGCCCCTACAAACACACCCTAAAGCAGGGACAGCTCCTATCCAAAGCAGTGAAATGGGAACTGGGCCCTCCCAGAGCCCACCCTGCTCATCCCTGCAGGTTCTGGGAGTCTGGGATCAGTTTAAGAGCTCCATTTCCCAGGGACACCCACCAGCACCATCCCCAGGGGCTGCAGGGATGCCCCAGGGCACGTTCCTGACAGGAAAACTGCACAGATAAACCTAAAGATGGGAAGAGAAGAGAAGAGAAGAGAAGAGAAGAGAAGAGAAGAGAAGAGAAGAGAAGAGAAGAGAAGAGAAGAGAAGAGAAGAGAAGAGAAGAGAAGAGAAGAGAAGAATCCCCCAGCCCAGTGCCAGGCAACACAAAGCTCCGGAATTTGCTGGACTTCAGCAGGTAACCCAAATTCTCCCTGCTCACACTTGGTTTTCCAAAGCCCTTGGACTTCCAGCAGGTAACCCAGCATTTCCCCCTGCTCACACTTGGTTTTCCAAAGCCCTTTGTCCCCCAGAGCTGAGTTAGGGCAGGGCCTGCCCGTTTCCCAGCCCGTCCCTGTGTCCGTGCCCCTCTCCGAGCTGGGGACAGGCCCCTCGAGCCAGGGCTCAGGGAAACATTTGCATTTTCATTGGCACAGGTACAGCATTCAGGATTCTTTCAGGCCAGGCCAATTAAAACAAGCTGAAAACTGCTGAGTGAAGCAGTTTCAGGCAGGATCTGCTTACATTCCCCCTCGGAGAAAAGCGGGGGGCCCACTTGCTGGAACTCTCTCCCTCTCTGCACAGCGTGGGTTTTGCATTTTTTTTTCCCCCTTTTTTCTTTTTTTTCCTTTTCTTTTTAAGGTGGAATAACTTGTGCCGTTTACACAGAGGGTCTGAGAGATGGGTGGCAAGATTTGAGAATGTGGCTTCGTTTTCAAGCCAGGCTGTAAAACCAAATTGAGGCATGGGAATTTTTTTTAAAAAATAAAAGGGGGAAAAAATAAAGAAAAAACCACCAACCCCAAAACTGGTAACTCTGCACAGATTAACACACTTTACCTCCTTCAGAAACCTTGCATAGTATTTTCTTAAAAAGGAATAAAGCCACATAATTAGCAATCAGTTGAAGCCTAAGGCTTTTCTGCCACCACAGAGACTATTCAATGCCTACTGGCTCTCCTAACACACTCCTATTACTCTTGGGTTTCATTTTGGACAGCCTCTTTCAAACCTCAGCTGTGTTGTAAATGCAAACTGACAGGTTAAAAGATACCATTTTTATACCCCTGAGCAAATAAAAGAAAATAAAATTAAAAAGCCCATCCTACCAGGGCTGCTTTATTTTCTAGTGATAATCCTGAGAGCTGCAGCAATGATGAAGGGTCCCAGGGATGGGAGGATATGTGGTCCAAAGGGTCAGGATTCTGCATCCACCCCCCTTTATCCTGGAAAAAAACCCCTTTTTATTGGCAGTGCCCTTCCCAGAGCCCACAGTGGCCACTCTTCCAACCCCCTGCATGCCAGGACTACCACAGAGAAAACACCTGCAAATGCCCCTGCGTCAATCTGGGGGGAAAATGGGCTAATCCAGCAGAACAAACCACGGCCCAGGGATTTGCATTTGTTTTCATGGCTCTGAATGAGGCTGTGTCACTCCTGGGCTCGGGCTGAATGGAGGGGAAATGTGTGTTGCATGTAAAATTTGGGTCCATTTGGGGTCGAGCTGGGCTTCGAGCAGCAGCAGAAGCCAGAGGGGTCTGAACGCAAATTTCTGTTCACCTTGATGGAGCAGCACTGAGCTCACACAAACACCAACAGTTCCCATCAGTGCCTGAGCACGCAGAGCAACCAGAAACTAAATCATAACCAGAAACTGAATCATGGATCTGCCTCACCTAATTGTCACCAAGATGTTAATGAGAGGCACAGGAGGAACAGAACAGGTGACAGCCGCAGCGAACAGAAAGGACTGGAGACAGCAGAAGCACCAGATTCCTTAGATCATCCCTGAGAGGAGACAATTCCCTTCTCTTTGCTTTCAGAGCCCTGCTCTAGGAACACGCTGGCCCAAGGGACTGGGAAAGTAGGACATGAGGACTATTCT
Source organism: Promerops cafer (assembly GCA_013398275.1). NCBI lineage: Eukaryota > Metazoa > Chordata > Aves > Passeriformes > Nectariniidae > Promerops > Promerops cafer. The sequence goes on from VZSE01014569.1 coordinate 653,787, forward strand.
GGATCAAAATCCTTTTCTTTTTCAAAGGCTGCCGGGTGCCCTCCTCAACGACCTCGAGCACTCAGCTCGTCACCTGCCACACAGGTGCCTACAAAGGCATTTATTGATTTCATCAGGGCACACAAAGAACAGACACCATCAATCCCTGAAGTACAGGGAACGTGCCACGAGCATCCTGTGATCCCAGCTCTGCCTGTACAGACAGTGTGGGTTTATTGATCTCTGAAAGGGTGAGCAGATCCCCAAATTTAGTAATAGAGGGCAGTGTGTGACATTCACGTGGGGACTTTGATGCTGGAGTGTGAAGCACTTGAAAGGACACAGCTGATCACCTCCCCTTCCTGCCCTGCTCCACAGCCACACCTCTCCTCTCCAATAACACCTCCCATCCCTCTCATCCAGAAGCAATAATGTCTTTTATCTGTTTGAAATCTTTCCTGCTTTCTTCCCCTCACCGAGGAACCTCATTTAGTCTCCACCTGGATTCACCTGTCCACAGCAAAAAGCAAGTAACAACAAACAAACAAACTGTTTGTTTGGATGGTCAGCGGAAATCCAGGTAAAAAGGGAAAGAATACAAAAACAATCTTTGCAACTGAGCTACCTTGAGGTGGATCAAGGTTCCACCTACCTGGGACACTTTCTAGTGATGTTTCTAAGGTCATCCCCCAAGCTGGGATTCCATGCCCTACTAGTCAGCTTTTCCTCCTGGTCTTCAAGAAGGAGAAAAAGAGGCAAAAAATAAAAGAGGGGATCAGGAAACACTCACTTGGCCATGTCCTGAGCAATTCCCAAGATGTGAGCGAGCCCAGGTTTCCTGCTGTCCCCTCAAAGATGGTATTTTCCACTCCCACCTTTCCTCCTCCTACTTATCTCCCTCCCCCCGGCCCCCCGAGCCGCCTGAGTCCGGCAGTGCAGATTAGATGCCGAGCAATGCACAGAGCCCCGACTCCCCCAGACAGCCTGGAGAGATAAAAGCAGCCAAACACTGTCCAGAGACAGCGAGGGCAGAGCCGGGCTCCCAGCAGCTCCCTCTGGGTGACGCCTGGAGCTGGGGACACTCCAGCAGCTGGCCCGCGAGTCCTAGAGGCAGAAACACTCCTTTCTGCTCCCTGTGCCTAAATAGAAATCAAATTTTCCAGAATATCCAATAGAAACCTTCTCTGAGGATCAGAGAGCTGCTGCTCGGGGGTGCAAAGGAGCAGCCACTGCCGAGCAGCAGGAGTGCAGCTCTGCTGTCGTTTCACACACCTCTGTTTGCCCCTCAGAGGAGCCAATAGCACACCAGAGCTGTCCCCGCTGCCTCGGTCCCTGTCTGGTGCCACGATGAGAGCTGGGCTTGGCACAGCAGTAAAAACACCGCGAGTGACACGGCGGGGACGCGCCGGGCACAGGGCAGGCGCAGCGCCCCGGGGATCCTCCAGAACAGGAGCTGCCCCGTTTATCTCAGCCTCCTCCAGAGCTGGCTTGAGCCGTCGGGCAGAGCACACAAAAGGACCATTCAGGGCAGCCCAGCAGCAGAAACAAAGCAGATGCTTCGGGGAGGTTTGCAAAGGCCCCGGCACAGGAGGTTGGCAAAGCTCCTCTCCCAAATCAGGGCCCATCTCCTTGGCAGCATCGGGAGCCCTGGAGCAGCCCCGTGCCAGGGGCACTCTTTGCAGGAAGGGCACAAAGCTTGGCAGGGAGCAGGGATGCAGAACTAAACCAAAGCTCAGAGGCCACCAGAGCTTTTAAACTCTTCCACCAAGTTTGGCTGGTGAGGTCTATTGGGCTTTTTTTTCTTTTTTTTCTCTCACTGCTTTGGCAAATGAAGGAGGGGAATGGGAAAGCAAAACCTCCCATCTGACCTGCTAGGAGCTTTAACTCTTTGTGAAACACCCGAGAGGTGAAGGTGCAGAGAATGTGTATTAGAGGTGGGCTTTCAGAGGCTGCAGGGTAGCACTGAGCGATTTTGAATCTCTCCTAAAAGAGTATGCAATAAATCAGGTCTGAAACCAGGGAATGCTCCAAGCAAGGTCAGTTTTCTATCTGGAAAGCATAAGGGAAGATTCAAATGCTTTAAGTGAGGGGCAAAAAAACCCCCAAACCAGTTTGAAATGAACTTCCTACTTATTTAAAGACCAATCCAAAGTGCTTTTTTGCCCCTAGCTGGTATTTCAGGAATGAGCCCGACCAAAGGCACCTGGTCTGGTTTTACAGACTGAACCACTTTTGGAAAGGAGTCAGATGGGATTTGGACAAAAACAACGGAGGCCCAGACACTGAGGCTGCCCTGGGAGAGCGCACCAGCTGTCTGCTCAGCCTCAAACCTCTCATCATGTGCTTGCAGGGAAGGCAGGGGGACCTGTTAGGGGTGGCTGAGCTCCCTGCTCGGGGCCAGCGGGCGTCGGAGCGGCTCCGGCGGGGAGAGCCCTGGCTGCAGGGAGCTGCACTCTGAGCAGACAGGACACAGGGGCTGCAGACAGCAGCACCAGCAGAGAGGGATGCTGGAGCTCAGGAGAGCAGCAGGGGGAAGCTCAGCAGGGCCCGGATGGCCAAAGCACCTGCTGGCCCTGAACTGGGAGGTCTGCAGTGGCTCCCAGTGGTGTCCAGGATAAACCAGCCCTGCCCTCACCACCAGCCTGGCACAGCCCCTTGCCAGCCCCATCCAACACTGCCATGCCACGTGCAGCATGGGGAGCACAGGGATCCAGCACTGCCTCAAAGCAAAACAAATCCTGGAAAGAAACGTGTGAAAAACTACTGCAGGGCCCTCCTTGAAGTCCCGGAATCCTCACCCCTGCTCACAGACAATCCAGCAGGATTTAGCAGCTGGCAGACTGCAATGCCTGCTCTCTGTGCATCGGTTCTGAGAGCCTGGGGTTCTCTGGGTTGTCCTTCATTGAATCCCAAGATGATTTAGGTTGGAAGGAACCTTAAAGCCCATCCAGTGCCACTATCCCAGGGTGCTCCAAGACCCATCCAACCTGGCCTTGGGCCCTTCCAGGATCCAGGGGCAGCCACAGCTGCTCTGGGCACCCTGTGCCAGGGCCTGCCTGCCCTCTGATCATCTTCCCAACATCTCATCTAAGTCTCTCCTCTTGTAGTTTAAAACTAAACAACATTCCGTTCTAAGTTCAGCAGCATCTCCAGTTCAGTCCACCCCATCCACTCTGGGAGCTTTGTGCATTAACTTGGAGTGAATTCACTCAGCCTCATGCATGGGGGGCTCTGAACTCCACACAGGGCCTCTTGTAGCTGCCACGAAGCAGGAAAATGCCAAACACGGCTCATACCAATGCCACCTCTCACTAATCTGTTTTGTCAGCTCATCAGAATCTTGAAAGCAACCTTTAAGTGCTGGGAGGCATCCTGATTTCTAATTAGGCTCAGTCAGATTCTGTGGTTTAGTCAAGCCAACCTGGCTCACTGCTGCAGCTTCAAACATGTGCACTGGAAATCAGTTTTTCCACTCAGAAAAAGATAAGGTCCCCAGCTTCCTCCCCCCAGATAAGCTGAAGGAGAAAGGAACATGAAGTCATGTCCCTGCCACCCCGAATCCGCGCGGTTCTGTGTCCCATCTCCACGGCCCCAGCTGTGCTTTACTGGCATCCAAGCCGGAAATTGAAGCACAGGATACTCCAAGGGGTGGAAAATAAAAGAATCCAGGGATTTCTAAGCCATCAGAACAGGTTTGATAAGCTACTGTTCACTGCCACTATTATTTGTATTTTCAGGAGTGTCGCGGTGTTCTCAGCACTTTGCAAACAACAAGCCAGAGCTCACAGACTTTTCCAACCAGCTACAAAATGCAAAAAAGCAGAAAACACGAAACTGACTCACTCTGCCTGATTATAAAGCACTTTCTGAATCTTTTCGTCAGCCATTTGCTTCTTGCAAGAAAAAAATGATCTAATACAATTTATTGAATCATTTCAGCCTTGCAACTGTGTAATTCCTGATACCAGGGAATTTCCACTGTGCCATTTTGATCACCCTTAAAAGCACCTGCAGAGCCTGAGTGATCAGGGATGCTCCTCAGAGCCCTGGCAGCGAGTCCAGGGAGAAGGCACTGACCTGGTGTAGAGGTGACACACAGAACTCGTGTTCCCTTGGAATACATCTTGAACCTTGGTAATCCCTCCTTGGCAATCCCTCCTTGGCCGTGGCATTCCCTTCTCATCCAGCTGCCAAAAGGAGATCTGAAATGAAAATAATTAACATCAATCACTCATGGTTTTGTTGTTTGTTTGTTTTTTCCTGCTGAGCATCCAAACCCATGTCTTAGATAAACAAACAAAGTGTTTGGCCCCAGCCAAACCCTGGCTCTGAACAAATCTGGATAAGATGCTCGTGGATGGGCTCTGTCAGATGGGATCCTGTGAATTCATTCACCTCAGATGTGCTCATTATTCTGGGATTGGGACCCCAAACCCAGACAGTTCCCACGGACATGCCCCGAGGCTTGGACACATCTCACTCACCTTTAGGGACTGCCTGAGGAAGCTGAAGGTGAGGGGCGTCCCCAAGGCACTCCCACAATGACACAGGGGCTCCCCTGGAGGCTCCATCTCTCAGCATTAGCCACAGTGCCTCAGGGCAAGGCAGACCAGCTGCTGGGAGCCAGCCAGAGCCTCAGATCCAGCTTTTCCCTGTGCTCCCTCCTCCTGGCTGCTCCGTGGCTCCCACCCCAGAACGCAGCACCTGGGCAAGGTGGGAGGGCACAGGGGCTGCCACCCTCACCCAGCCCACCTTCCCTCCCCACAGCTTCCAGCACAGCTGCCAGGAGACACGAGGGAATTGCTGTCCCTCCTAGGGCAAGGCAGCACTAAAATCTAACAGGGTGAGAAGCTGCAGAGCTCTGCCTTGTCCTTGCAGCTCCAATTCTGCCGAAAAGGGATTAATTAATGAGCAGTGGAGAAGCCCACAGTGGCTCCCTGGCAGCAGGGGGGCTGTCACTGGGGAGATCCAGCACTCCAGGGCTGGTCCCACCCGTTATCCTGGCAGGAAGATGCCCACAGCCAGCCAGGATCCCACATCCCGCCCGCGCTGGTTGTAACTCTGGTGGGGCTACTCCAGGGTTACCCCGGTGCCACGGGGAGGAGAGAGCTCCATCCTGGCGTGCAGATGGTTCCCCCTCTCCTTTGGAGAGGCTGAATGACTTTTCAAACCTTTGATTCCTGATGTATTCACTTCAGGAGACACAAAAGTACAAAATCTCAGCATGGAGTGACTCCCTCGCTTGCTTTATTTATTTTTCCTTCCCACACCCCCCCACCCCTTGTCTTTTCTTCTCTCCCTGGACAGTTTTATAATTTTGGCCTGTGGCCAGAAAGTCTGTCCTGATTAGCCTGGGCTGGCTGTGAAACACCTGCAGCCCATTAGGGCAGGAGGAGCAAAAAAATCCCTTGTCATAGGTGAAGTAATGACCACTTCTTTTGTTTTAACACTAAAAGGACAGTCAGGAGGAGAACCAAAAAAACCCATGGCTTTACCACCTCACCTGCCACTGACTGATCTCAGCTGCAGCCACTGGGTCATTTTTGTCTGGCGAGTGACTCCAGTAATTTGTTGTCACTTCACCCCGGTGAGATTTACGGGTTATTAAACATGATGCACTTGCTGCCTTTGAACAGTGCCCCCTGCACCGTATTTTACATCTTTGTGAGGAGCTAACCAGGCACAAGGAGGAAGAAACTTCCCTCTGGGCAGGTTACAGCTGCACTGGCCCCTTGAATATCCCTCCAAAGTCCCTTTCCTGCCAGGGCCAGCAGAGCCTCCACAGTGGCAAAGGGCTCAGGAGGGGACAGACACGAGTCCCACGGCCCCAAAAGGGTGACCAGGGCACAGCAGAGATGCAGAAGTGGCACTCGAGGTACCACTGAAGCTCTTGGCTCTGGCACAGCACAAGTTTTTGATAACAAGCACAGAAATTGCCACGATCTGGGTACGCAGTGACACTGGGGGACAGCGAGAGGCAACGACTCGCAGCTCAGCTCAAAGGCCAGCTCACTGTACCCCTGCAGGACTGTCCACCTGGAGAGGAGCCCCACCTCTGGTCCCAAAACCCCTTCCTAAGATGTGTTTGTACACCAGGATGGCCATTCCTCCAAAGAGGGGCTTGGTGCCTGCTGAGATGTGGCAGCAAAGAGATCAAAACACCCCTCAGATCCCCCCTGCTCAGCAGGGCCACAACCAAAACACACCTGGGCTGAAGGAAAGGCCACAGTGAGACCTGAAAACACACCTGGGATCAAGGGAAGGCCACAGTGAGACCTGAAAACACACCTGGGATCAAGGGAAGGCCACAGTGAGACCTGAAAACACACCTGGGATGAAGGGAAGGCCACAGTGGGACCTGAAAACACACCTGGGATGAAGGGAAGGCCCCACTGAGACCTCCTGGGGTGGGGACACCTCTCTGAAAATCCAGGTGTGTCACAGGGCGTGCTGGGGACAGGAGCTGAGGGGACAGCTAGAGCTGCAGATCGCTCATCCTGCTTCACACCTTGAACTATGACAACAAAGTGGGAGCTTCGAGGCAGCTCCAAGAGTTCTGCTGCTGGGAGCATCCCCAAGGGCTGGATGGTATTTCAATCCCAGCAGCCCATCCAGCTAAAATGTCACTGCCAGGATGCCAAAAACCCGGAGTTCCTCCCCAAACTTGCTGTGTTTTAATCAAACTTCTTTGTGTAGCTGCAAGGCACTGGAGACATTTACACCCCAGCAGCTGAATTTTTTAGTTCTGCATCCAGTGGAGTTCAGCCATCAATAAAAAAGAAAAGGGATAAGAAAAACTTGTGACCACAAGGGACTCTGTCAAATATTCCTGCTGCTGTCCTGGAGCATGGAAAAGCAAGTCTGCTGCTGCACACAGGTCTGACTATTTGCATTTTTAATAATTCAAGAGTTTAATTAGTATCATGCCCTTAATCAGAGGCTGAAAATACAGCTGAAGTCATCAGAGCTTAATTAGTTTAAAAAAAAAAAAAAGATTCTGCAGTGAAAATGTCTTGACTAACATGG
>VZSE01014569.1:661882-692779 GCA_013398275.1 Promerops cafer
AAGGGAAGGCCACAGTGAGACCTGAAAACACAGCTGGGATCAAGGGAAGGCCACAGTGAGACCTGAAAACACACCTGGGATGAAGGGAAGGCCCCACTGAGACCTCCTGGGGTGGGGACACCTCTCTGAAAATCCAGGTGTGTCACAGGGCGTGCTGGGGACAGGAGCTGAGGGGACAGCTAGAGCTGCAGATCACTCATCCTGCTTCACACCTTGAACTATGACAACAAAGTGGGAGCTTCGAGGCAGCTCCAAGAGTTCTGCTGCTGGGAGCATCCCCAAGGGCTGGATGGTATTTCAATCCCAGCAGCCCATCCAGCTAAAATGTCACTGCCAGGATGCCAAAAACCCGGAGTTCCTCCCCAAACTTGCTGTGTTTTAATCAAACTTCTTTGTGTAGCTGCAAGGCACTGGAGACATTTACACCCCAGCAGCTGAATTTTTTAGTTCTGCATCCAGTGGAGTTCAGCCATCAATAAAAAAGAAAAGGGATAAGAAAAACTTGTGACCACAAGGGACTCTGTCAAATATTCCTGCTGCTGTCCTGGAGCATGGAAAAGCAAGTCTGCTGCTGCACACAGGTCTGACTATTTGCATTTTTAATAATTCAAGAGTTTAATTAGTATCATGCCCTTAATCAGAGGCTGAAAATACAGCTGAAGTCATCAGAGCTTAATTAGTTTAAAAAAAAAAAAACTCAGCTTTGGGCTTCAGATGAGCTTTTACCTGTTGCTTCTGATTTTCAGTTCCAGCCCACCTCAGAATAACTTAAAATCCTCAAACAATTCAGTTTATTTCCCTGTTTATCCCTATGAACTCTTCCAGANGATTCTGCAGTGAAAATGTCTTGACTAACATGGAGCTGTCCTCAGCTTTGGGCTTCAGATGAGCTTTTACCTGTTGCTTCTGATTTTCAGTTCCAGCCCACCTCAGAATAACTTAAAATCCTCAAACAATTCAGTTTATTTCCCTGTTTATCCCTATGAACTCTTCCAGAGCTTTCTTGAACTGGACTCAGGGAAAAAAAAAATCAGTTTGAAGATAATAAATTAAATTAAACCAGGTGTATCCCACAAGCTGCATGTGAAATTCCCCTCTGCAGGAAATAAAACTGGTTTTAGAACATCCATAAGTGTCTCTGGATCTTCAGTCAAGTCAGCAGGAACACATTCCTGAGGGGGATCCCTGTATGGCCAGAAAAATGCCCTTTCAGCAGCGGGCGTGGGAGCTCAGACTGGTCCCAGGTGGTCCCTGGGTGGTGAAGCCTGGGAGGTTTGGTCCTGCCTCCCTTCTCGGGTGGTCTCAGGGGAGTTATCCCAGGCTGGGATGAGCAAGCCCAAAGCCCAGGCAGGAGCCATCCCTTCCCTCCCTGATGATTGTACAGGACATCCTGGATGGGCTTTCCCAGCCATATTTCATTTAATGCTGGAAGTCATCCCTGCCCACGGCCGTGGAGACCGAACACAGAACCAGGTTCCAAAATGGATTAGTGAAATTCATGGAAATTAGGCCAATCCCAGACAATTAAATATGCTAATCCGGATGCAACTTCCAGTTCAGGAAGTCGGGCAGCCTCATGCCCTTCCACCTCTGATTTACTTGGAAAAAGGAAGCCAGGAAAAGTTCTCACCATGCCAAAACTGTCCCTGGGCTCCGAGCATTAGTGAGAATCGCAGTAAATCCTCTTTTTTTGCAGGGGGAGAGGGATGCATTTTCCTTCAGTTATGATATCACAGCCTGCTGCTTCTTTCCCTCTGCAGCTCCTGAACCTCTGGGTAACCTCCCAGCTCGCTGTCCCCTCTGGAATATCCCAAATAAATTAGTGAAACCTGCTGGAAGGTGATAGCAATCACAGACAGCACTAAATTCTGTTTAGCATGGAATTCAATCAGGAATCAGGAATCCAATCAGTTATGTACCTAGGAAAGGTCTGCCTGGCTCAGACTGAAAAAAAAAAAGGTTTTGGGGAGCACTGGGCCAGAGGAAGATGCTGGAAATTCAAGATGGAACAATGGAAGTTGGTTTGTCCACAAGGAAAGTTTCCTGTAGCCCAAGGACAGTTTGATTTATTCCTGACACTCCTGTGGGATTTTTTATATATATAAATAAATTTAAAATGGGTTTATGCATATAAATAAATTTTAAATAAATACATTTTATTCTGTGTCCTCACTCCCTCTGAACCCTGCTCAGCTCCTGACCCAAGGAGCAGCTTTTCACATGGATTTTCTGCTGCCTGCTCTCCTTACCTGCCACAGGAATTCCCCCCCTCTGCCTGCTCCTGAAGGTGTTTAGGGGCTTTGCTGCAGAGCAGAGGACAAGATGACAAACGAGGCAGCACACAGCACAGGAACGTAAGTGAGTCTCAGCTATTTTTAATTAAGAAGCTATGACAGCTGACTGAATTCCCTGACACTGCAGTGAAAGGCTCCCTGACCCAGACATGATTGGCCACCCTCCGAAGGCCGATGTATCTCGGTCCCGCCGGTGCTGCTATTATTGTCCCCGCCGTCTGCACAGATGCAGGGCTCACAAACCCACGGCTGCCACCAGCATGCAAATCCTGGCAGGAACGTGGGGATGCTGAGCAGCAGGTGAGGGGAGGACAGCCAAGGTCACCGTGCTGGAAGGGGCAGTGCTGGTCTCCAAGAAATGTTCCGAAGGTTTGGACAAATTCGGCTGAAATTTTCCTTTTCTGGTTGGTTAAATCAGAGACAGATCGAGCAGGGGAGAGGCGCAGAGACAGAACGAGCAATTCCTGCTGTGAGACAGGGAAGGGGCAGGGCAGGATGGGCTTTCCTCAGCCCTGGGAGGGTTTAACTGAGAAAGACCAAAGTGGCCTGGATTTGGAAGGGTAGGGATTCACCTGGCTTCATGTAAGGACTCGTCAGCAGAGATGAGCACACAGTCCAGGTGTCCAGCTCGCACTGGCACCAGAGACTGGCACAGAAGTGGCTGCTGGAGCACCAGACAGCCCTGGAAAGGTGTCAAGAGGAAGACACCAACCCCAAAGAGAGAAAAGGAAACTCCCTTTTGTTCTCAGGGCTCGCACAGCACCGAATGCAGCAGCTGATCTCTTTACCTTGAGCTCACTTGTTGGTTTTAGCAGGAGAGATAAAGAAAAGATTCCCTCCTAGCCTTTCCAGAGGGCCACAGGGAAGCGGGATGAACCGGCAAAGTCACCCAGATCACGTACGAACTTGGCATGAGCGAGACAAATACATTAAGGGACATCATCAGGAACTTTCCAGCCTGGTTGCAGGCTGGGAGGGGGCAGAGCTGCTCTCTGCTGTTGCTAAGACAGCCCCCCCAGCCCTGCTCTCTCCGAGCCCAATCCACGGCTTTCTCCTCCCATTGGCTCGGCAGCCGCATCGAACGATCGTGACAGGTTTTCCTCCTCCTCCTCCTCCTCCTCCTCCTCCTCACCCTGCTGCCTTCTGCCTATGGCCTATTACCAGGGGAGAGCCAGCCAGCCACGGAATCGATAGTTTGTGAGAGGGAACCGTGCAGGGCTGCATCTGCATTCCAGCCCTGTCCGCCCGTGTCTCGGCATTCCCAGCAGCGGGAATGAGCCGTGCCCATGGAGGTGAGGATGGGTGCCACGTTGGTACCACAGCCAGCAGGGCTCAAGGACCATCAGCATCCTGCCTGGGCACCCATCAGAGCCAGCTTCTTCCCAGCAGCCTGGCTGAACTGGTGTCCCCAGCTCGGTGCTCACTGGACATCAGGGAAAGTATCCCAGCACTGTAAGTGATGCCCTCTGCAGTGAGGTTTTGGGAAGTTTCTTGGTCTGAAGGGGTCTGGAAGCCTTCTGGAGCAGGCAGAGAGTGTGGGAACACACCCCAAAGCCAGAGGAAGCTTCCCTGGTTGGACCAGGACGGCTGGTGACCGTCAGTGCTGCTTGGGCATGGCCAGGCTGCAGAAACTGGGGAACAGTGGCTCCTTCATGCAGTGAAGTCCTGGTGGTGGGCAGTGAAACACAGCAGCACTGGGACAGCTCATCCGTCCCAGCCCAGAGCCAGTCAGGATTTGGGAGCAGGCACAGGGAAGGGACACAGGAGTTGGGACAGGTTTCCAGCACCCAGCAAAACAGGCTGGAATTGACACTGAAACACCAACACCAAACACCCAAATATTGCCCCTGGCTTTGGAACAAACTGGGAGAAAGAACTTACTCAGCGGTGACAGAGACCTGGGGCACCAAGAGAGGGGTGAGTAACTCAAAAAGCAAAGCCAAGCAGCTGATGAGCCACACTGGGACACTGGGACACCAGTGAAACACCAGCCCTGTGGCTGTTTTCCTTCCCCACTCAGGTGAGTCAGCATCCGGAGTAAGGAAGAAAAACTGGAGTTTCCTTTTCTGTCCAGGACAGCAAGAGGTCAATGAACCCAGCAGAGCCATCCATTGGATGGACACTGTCCCCTAAATACCAGACTTTCCCATCCTGGACATTCCCCTTGCTCTCTGTCCTTTATATTACACAGTTAGGCAGAGTTCTAACCCAAACTGTTGTAAAATAACACGAATTGTTGATCAAGACAGGAAAATTTCCTCAGGAAATTTCCACTCCTAAACCTATTTATTTGTTTCAGGGGTGGGGGTGGCTGGACACAAAACACCAGGTCAGTTTAAAAAAAATTGTCTGACCTGAATAAAGCATTTTTATGAAATCCTCAGGGATGGTTTCTTTAATATAAGATGGAACTTGGAGTTGAAAGGAGGAGAGAGAAGAAAAGAGCGTGCATAAAAATCAGGTTCAAATCCCGGCTTGGCCTCACTCAGCAAAGAACTCTGAGTTAGGTCTACAATTACTTAAACAGCTTCAAATATTTTGGGATCTCTCTGCAGTTCCTGTGATCTAAGTTTCATCCCGAGGCAGAACAGCAAGAATGTTCTGAGCTCCCAAAACCAGCCACGACTTCGGACAAATGCATCAAACCCAGGCTCAAAACAAACCCTCTCCTTCCTGGAGCCTCTGCAGCGTGGAGATGTCTGCGCTGAGGTTCCTCCCAGCTGTGTGCTCAGACTGGTGCAGAGCTCCATGGAAGAGAATTAATGGGCTGCAAGGAAAGCTACACTTATTTTTCTCTCTGCGCCATGTGAGGCTTCCCCTGTTGCCTTTAAGAGAAGCATGAAATTAAGCAAAACCCAGGATGATAGAATGAACTCAAATAAGAACTTCTACCGTGGGTTAAACCTGTTGTAGCTACTCAAGACAAGCTTTTCTGATCAATAAAAGCCTTTTAAATAAAATGAAAGCCCTCAGAGGATGTTAGGATGGAAAAGATTCCATCTCTGACAGCCTGGCTCCAAATTTTTCTCCTTTCTGTTACTTCCTACAGGAACATTTACCTGGACATGTTAGATTTGCTGTAGTTGGAAAAAATAGTCAGATTCTTACCAGGAATATGGAAATATCCAGCAGAAGTCAGAGCTGGGATGGAGCACCTGGAGAAACAACAAGAAGATGAAGATGAAGATGAGGAATACAGTGATGGATATTGACAATACTCATCCGATACGATGGATACCCAACAGGAAACCCCAACCCAGCAGAGGGAAAATTGTGTCCATGGCTCTGTTTCCCTTATCAGGATGGATCTGCCTCTAGCCCAGGATTCCAGGATTCCACTCCCCACCTGCCTGGCACAGCTGATGGAGAGCAGGGAGCCAAGAAACCTGAGAGCCACTCCTGAGCCAAGGACTGTTCCCAGATCCCTTCTGCTTTCAGATTCCCAGTTCAAAAGATAAAATCCCCCACGTACTCCTTTTCAGACCTTCCTTGCCTCAAAAGCCACTGAAATATCAGCTGTCTTGTCTTTTCTGTTCTAAGAAATGGCTTTCCATCTGCATTTTGGAATTTTTGACAGGAAAAATTAACCCAGGGCTGCAGCCCTCCTTGCTTTGTTGTATGACTGCCCGTGAAGGGATTTGATCCCTTCTTTGATTTGATCTGCTCCTGGTTTGCTTCCCAGCCCCATTCCATGGATACAACTCCTCAAGGAGCTGGGGTCGTTAATAAAGCCAAACCACAGGAATACTTCTCATAACTGCTCCGTTCCTCTGATGCCAAAAGCTCTCCAAACTTTGATTTCATCTTGAAATAGTTCAGGGCAAGGTAACTCGGTGTTACAATCCCATTTTGCTGTTAAACAGAGGCACAGCAGAGGGCTAAGGATTGTCCCAGGCCATAAAAACAGCAGAAAAAAAGACAACCACAGCCCTGATCCCTGAGAGCCACTTGCTCCATCCCAGTGGGCAACATTCTTTCCTAGGATGACTAAAAATATTGGGATCTTCTGCGAAATCGAGTGGGATGCCTCATTTATGAGGTGAAACAACCAGCCCAGCATGGGAAACTGTAAAAGGGGATATAATATCCCAACTTCCTGAGCTCTGGTCCCATAAAAGCCTTCACAACTTGTTTCCCACAGAGGCACCTGTATTTTGGGGGCAGACAAGAAGTGACACGTGTTTGTACGTGGTCCTGTTTTCCCCTTCCCTGCCTGCACTCCTATACATCCATACGTGACCAGAATATAAAATCCATGTGCATAAATATCCATGTGCATATCAAAGGTATTAAAATTAGAAGGGACTTTGATGTTGGACTCGAAAAAACGCTCCTGACACCACGCAGAGCTGTGGGAATGAGCTGCCTGCTCAGAAATCCAAGGATTTGGAGGACAGACCTTCCCCTCAAGGTGCTTCTTCCCACCCATCACCTGGTCAGGAAAATGAATTTCCCATGGTTAAGCCTTGACCCCTTTTCCTGGGTTTGTGCCACCCCATAAAACTGTCCCAATGTCACCACAACACCCCAGAATAATTAGAATTTTGGTAATTAGAGACATGTCTGAATTAGTCAGGCTGGATGCCTTCAGTACCAAACCAATTCTCTCACAAATGACCCTTAAAGCAAAAGAAATCAAAAAGAATAAGCAAATAAGAATAAGAAAAAACAACTCCCTGCACTCATTTGTTTAGGATGACAGATCAACAAACACAGGCATCTTATTTATTTCTTTTTTTTTTTTCACAAGCAGAATTTTATATCTCCTGACCCAAAATAAGCCCAGCTCCAGCTGCAGTGCCATGTCAAACAGTAATTACTCTATAAAAGGCTGACCAAATGGGGATATTGGTGGGCCAGAGGCATGGAATTATTTTAGGACTCACACAAACTTTCTCTGGGAGTGGTGAGAGGAGCTGTGGGCACTGTGGTGCACCTAAGAAAGGAGCAAACACCAGAGGGGTTTTTTTTCCTGCTTGTTCCAAGCCTCACCACCTGACGAGAAATGGCTTTCCCAAATTTCAGCTCAAGGGAAAAGGGAAAAAAAAAAAAAACAAAAAAACAGCCATAGAAGTAGAAGTGAGATTTGTTTACTCCTCCAAAAAAGAAGCTTTGCTCTATGACAGGTTTGGAGATTCTCCCCCCAGGAATTCCTGCTGAACCACACCAAAACACGTGGCAGGACAGCAGCAAGACCCTTGGAATATTTCATTATGCTGGGAGGAAACGAAAAATAATTTAAAAAAGAATAAATCAAGCTTCATAGAATTCCCAGAATAGTTGGAGGAGACCTCAGAGCTCATCCAGCTCCATGGACAGGGACACCTTCCACTGTCCTGGGCTGTTCAGAGCTCCATCCAGCTCAGGGATGCACTCGCACTCCTGACTTTTTGGCAATATTTTGGCAATGTTTTGACAATATTTAGGCTCCCTGAATCCCTCCTGCTGAGCCTAAAGGAGCAGGAGCCCCTAAATCCCAACTCCCTCATCCTCTCAAACCTTCAGGAACCTGAATCCTGTCACCTGGGGCATGCCCTGCCTGGTGGGAGGGTGGAGAATCCCTGTGGGGAATCCTAGAGGGGTTCAGTGCTTGAGAGTGGCAGTGCTGGGGTCAGAAACCCTACAGGAATTAGTGGCACTTTTCCAGCTTCCAAAATATCCCTTCTGCCTCTGCCACGGGGAAACAGGGCGAAAAAGGAAAGTGGTTTAGCAAGTAAGAACACAGCAAATTCAAAATAGAACCTGAGGGGATTAAAGAAAATACCCAGACTGTCCCAACCTGTGTTTACTGCCCAAATCCTGTGGCAATTCCTGGTTTTTTCAATTCCTGTGTTGTAACTTCAGGATTAAACATGGCCCATGCAACTCATCTGACTGCAGGTCCCAGGAGGGAGATGCTTCTCAAAGCCATCCTGCAATCTCAGAGCCCAAGGCACCAAAATGCACATGGGTTTTTGCTGGAAGGGCTGGGAGAAAGTGACAGCATCTGCCTGACATGAAATTCCCATCCTTAATTAGGGATTTCAAAAATAAATCCAGTTTTCTGAGCAGGATGGTGGGTGTCAAAAAAAAAATAAAGGGAGGTTTTAATGATCTCAGTGAGAGTCAAGTCTGTTTTCTACTTAATATGTATTTTTGCACCCAGGAATTTCATAGAATCATGGAATTATTTGAGTTGGAAGGGTCCTTGAAGATTACCCTTTTCCAACCCCTTACTTTCAAGTTAAAAATTCGTGGCAGCAAATGGGTTTGTATGATATATCACAATACAAATATTATACAAATAAATCCGAGTTTAAAAGTTCCTGAGCTCTTAATTCTCAGTTCAATTCCCAACTGGCACAAAAGGCTGATCCCTCCAGGTGACAGGATGGAACATCTCACCTGCAAACAGCTCCTCTCAGGCTGCTGGCCAGTGGGAAGGAGCAGCTGGATTTGGGGGGGCAGATTTTCTGTGTGCTTCTCCAAAGAGACTTCACCAGCACTGGCAGAGCCTGGAAAAGAAGGGAATTCATGGTGGAATTAGAAATGATCTCCAGATTTTCCTCAGCTGCTGAGTGCTGGAGAGCCCAGCTCTGGTCACGTGCTGGGAGTGGCCTCAATGTGAATATTTTCCTTAGTTCCTTCCTCTTTGGGTGTCCCTGATTCTAAACCTTCCTCTGAATATAATCGAGGTAAGCACAACACAGAAATTGCAGGATAATTAAAGAAAACCACAGAAAACAAATCCACATACCCTGTGTTCCATGGGGTGGCTTTGGAACGCTGGGGTTTATTCCTTCTCCCTCAATCTGCCACCAGCACTCGGCTACATGGGAGAAAAGGGATTGAAATTAAATTAAATTAAATATTATCTCTACTTTATTATGAATACCTCCTAAACAGTACTGAACCTCTCACTTTGTGCCGTCACCCAGATTTTCGGGACCATAAAGAACTGGCAGCAGGCTCAGACCTGGGCTAAATTCTGAGTGAAAACCTAAGCCATAAAAACAGCCATCAAAAACCCAAGTTCTGCAAAAGTTACCGCAGCCCCAAACGCTCCTTGCAGACTTTAAACGTGAGAGATGTGACAGATGGCTGCTCCTGCAGCACAAGTGATGCAGCACCTCTGTACAAATATTGTACTGTGCAAATATTCATCAGTTCATTCCTGCCACAACGGTGTCAGGTAAGATCATTAACACCACCCCTAATTTCCCTGATAAGTAGGCTGAGACAGGAGGGTGGAGAGCATTGTCTAAACTGAAGCAGTGAGTAACAAAGAGAACTCTGAGCCATCCTCCCCTCTCAGAGTCCATGCAGGGCTTTTACTTTTTTTTTATTTATTTTTTCTTTTTAATTCAAAAAATGAAATCTTTGGGACAGTTTGACCCCGTGCCAGCTGAAGTTTGATGGCACAAAAAAGCAAACAAACAATGGATTTCAGCTCACACCAGAACTAATGAAGCGTTGATGTTACACTGAAATGGGGCTTAGCTTAAGTATCCATTTTTAACTCTCAGCTGAAGTGAAAACATTAATTCATGCAAATCAATGTTCCCTAAACAATAATTTTCCTCTAGAACATTTCTTCTTTTTTAACATAAACTCTTATCTAGCAGAACCCATTTAAAGGATTATATCTGCAGAGTTCAGCAATTAGCTCTGTAAATTGTTTTCCTTGAGTGTAGGGAAGGTTCCATTACACAGTGAAATATAAAGTGTATGCTGTAGTCCATGAAAACCTCTCTTGGAACGATGATTATCCTTCAAAAAGGCTGGGATGAGGGCCAGATTACCAGAAAGAACTCAAGTTCTATTTGTACACCCAAAGTCCCCCTTTACTTCATGCAAGTATCCACTTTCAGCCCATCTTCAGGGGTTTTGCAGGGTAATTGTTTGTGTTGAACACCCACAGGTCGAGTTTTCCCTAAAACACAGCCCTAAAAATCCACTCTGAGGGATAAACAAGCAAATAGGAAAGGGGTGCACAGAAACAGGGAAGGGACGTGCATCAAACAGCCAAAAAAAGGTGGGAAATGGCACTGAGGGCACTTCAGATGTTGCTGGAAGTGAGGATGAGGATGGAGAGGCTCATCCTCATCTGACTGCCAATCCAGAAAGTCTCAGGAGAGTCACAGAGGTTTGCAGAACAAAAGTGCAGAGGGTGTAAAAGATGGCTGGAAGTCACCTGAACCACCACTCCAATCGTGGCTGAACTAAAAATGGAATCTGCTGGTGTCCACACGAGCTCTGAAGAGCCTTAGGATTAGAGATGCCACAGCCTCACTGAGCTGCACCACTCTCCCAGGTCTGGGGTTCCTCCTCTCCTTAAATCCAACCAGAATTTCTCCCGGAGTGACAGAAGGGCTTTTTCCTGGGGTTTGAAGGCAGCTCCAGTCAATCAGGTCACTCAGAGGTGACAGCACCATGACACCCTCCCCACTCTGCTCCTGAGCCTCAAGATCCTCCTTGGCACAAAACACAGCCCCTTCTCCTTGTTTTCCATGGATGCCTTTGTCAAAGAGTTGTATCCATGGATCCATCCATGGATCCATCCATCCATGGATCCATCCGTGGATCCATCCATGGATCCATCCATGGATCCATCCATGGATCCATCCATGGATCCATCCATCCATCCATGGATCCATCCATCCATCCATGGATCCATGGATCCATCCATCCATCCATCCATCCATCCATCCATCCATCCATCCGAGTGAACACCCTTCCAGCAAACCCTGATTAAAGTCCTTAATCCTGAAACACCAATGAAATCCAAGTCCTGGAACACACGAGGTGGTGCCAGGCACACAGAGAGGGCAAATTGCCCAGAAGAAAATACAGGAGCCCCAGTTCCTGTTACCTGTGAGACCATCTGCTGGTGCCCCAGAGGATGAAGGGAGAAGCAAAGCTCCTCATGCAGAGCAGTCCCACGAGGTCTCAGCTCAGCTGATCAGACTTGGTGCCCCCCAAACTTCCACCATTTCCACCAGTGACTTACACAGTGAAAGCCAGCTCGGAGCAGCCACGAAACACAGCCCTGATTTATTCCAAAAACATTCTATTTAACGCTGTCACTTCTCTTTTTCATGCCAACATGCACAAGCTCAGGAGACAGACACATTTCCATGCTCTCAGCTGGGAATCGTGTTCCTGCAAGGCTGGTGGATGATGCACAAACTGTCTCTATTTGTGTCCCCCCTTTCAGATGGCAGGGTGCCCACCAAACAAGCTGATTAGCACTTGCCCTGGGCTATCAAGGCAAGGCAATGGTATGTTTAGATCAGCAAACTGCATAACAATATAAATGTCATCCATTCCACAAGAAGCTTTGGCAGGATTTTGCATCTTGTTCCTCTTTGCGGGGATGTGCCAAAAAGAAACACGAAGACGTGCGGGAGGAAAGGCGGGCACGGGGTTTGCCACCCCTTCCTGGTTGCCAAAACACGTTGTGCAGCACTGGGTGCCTCGTTATCATCCCCCAGGACCATCCCAAGGTGTCAGATTATCCACGAACGCCCCTGGTACGGATATAAATATACAGAGAGAGCTCCTTTTTCTGTTCAGCCAGGCTCACACCCAGAAATGAGGCACAACCAGCGTGTCTGGCACAGCGCAGGACATGATCTGTACCCTTGCCCAGAAAGGATGGCAGCCAGCCCAAGGAGAGTAGCCCTGGGTGGGCACGGCCTGGGCAGCACCTCTGCTGCCAGGGCAAGGCTGAGCAATGCCCTGCAGCTCTGGGGGACAACGGGCTCAGGACACTGGGATTGGGACATGGCAGCTCTGGGGGACAACGGGCTCAGGACACTGGGACTGGGACACGGCAGCTCTGGGGGACAACGGGCTCAGGACACTGGGATTGGGACATGGCAGGTCCAGTGGACAGTGGGCTCAGGACACTGGGATTGGGACATGGCAGCTCTGGGGTACAGTGGGCTCAGGACACTGGGACTGGGACATGGCAGCTCTGGGGGACAATGGGCTCAGGACACTGGGACTGGGACATGGCAGCTCTGGGGGACAATGGGCTCAGGACACTGGGACTGGGACATG
The DNA here is from genome assembly GCA_013398275.1 of Promerops cafer. Classification (NCBI taxonomy): domain Eukaryota; kingdom Metazoa; phylum Chordata; class Aves; order Passeriformes; family Nectariniidae; genus Promerops; species Promerops cafer. The sequence goes on from VZSE01014569.1 coordinate 674,221, forward strand.
GCAGCTCTGGGGGACAATGGGCTCAGGACACTGGGATTGGGACAATGGGCTCCAGGGGACAAGGGGCTCAGGACACTGGGACACGGCAGCTCCAGTGGACAGTGGGCTGAGGACACTGGGATTGGGACACTGCAGCTCTAGGGGACAACGGGCTCAGGACACTGGGATACAGCAGCTCCAGTGGACAGTGGGCTGAGGACACTGGGATTGGGACACTGCAGCTCTAGGGGACAACGGGCTCAGGACACTGGGATTGGGACACGGCAGCTGGCCTGGCACTCTTTAGGATCTGATTCCTACTGGAGACCTGTGTGACACAGAATGAGGGGCTGGGGGCAGCTCCTGCTGAGGGAATGTCACCATTCTCACAGAGAGTTTCCAGCCCCCTGGGCTCAGGGAAGGAGCTGAAGGGAAAAGTGGCTGATCCATGGCTCACTGTCAGCCAGGGGACTTCCAGGACACGGCTGGGGACAACCAGGAGGGTTGTTCAGAAATTTTGTCTGGACAAGTCATACTTAAATCCTCAGCAGGAACCACAGAATGGCCCGGGTTGGAAGGGACCTTAGTGGTGACCTTGTTCCACGCCCCTGACTTGGCCAGGGACACCTCCCGTAGCCCAGGGTGCTCAGAGCTCCACCCAGTCTGGCCTTGGACACGCCCAGATGGGGCAGAGAAAAAGTGCAGGAAAGATGCAGCAAAAGAGAGAAAAAAGTAGGAAAGAGTAACCAGAAAACCATCCTGGCATGGTGTGCTCAGGGGAGAAACAAACCCAGGTCAGCAGACACAGAAACTGCATTGTGAGCTCCCACCTGAACAGGCCACGGTGACAAATTCCAGTTTTTATGGATTTCACAGCTCTTTCTCTCCAGTTCATGTTTTGCTCCCACACCAGGAACCAAGAGCATGTTACAGGTAAACCCTCACATTTTCACATTTTCTGTGCCAATTAACCCCAGAGGGTAAAGCAAAGCTCACAGCAATCTTCCAACACTCTCCTCCCAGAGCAAACACAAGATTTTTCAGCACAGTTTATATAAATTCACAACAAAATCCTTTATCCTGGCTACTTATTAATGACTATTATTTGCTTGATTGAAGTTTGATTTTCACAGCAGACACTCAAACCCCTTGAATGAACTCTTCCAACCCATTTCTGAGCAAGGTTCCTTCACTGAGATGCTCCTCACTGCTGTTGCAACCCCACTGCATCTCAATTTCTCGATTCAAGTCTTGGGTCAGTGCTGGAACCACACACAGAAAAACTCCAGAGGGCCTCTCCTAAGCAGATCATGCAAAATGTCACTTAGCATAAATTCCTATTTGAAAATGGCAAGGTTTTTCTCCTTAGTTATGCTAATGAAAAATCAGAAAAGATATTTTGTATTTGTGATATTTAAGAGAAGCCCTGAACTTTTTCTTAGTCATGCCCTTCTGCTATTGCATAGTCCTCATAAATTCATATTTACAATACCTTCTGTTACCAATTTCTTTTATTTCTGAGAACAGAAATGGCTCAGAAATGCTTTTGTTTGCTTAGCAATATCCAGATGCATTAAACTCTCTTACATAAGAGGATTTGTACTTTACATTAAAGTTTTCAGGGGAGAGATATTTAAAAGATTATGAAATATGCTTGCAAAAAGAATTAAAAAAAAAAAAAAAAGAAGAATGTTGGAACATATCCATCAATATTTCAGTATAAATTGTTGAAGCACCAGAATTACACAGTGCAATTATCTCACAGAATGTATAGCTCCTAGCACTGATCTTTATGTTCAACAGAAAAAAATGGTTTAATACATCACAAATGAATGTTCATTAAGTTGTTGGGGAGAATTCTGTCATAATTGAATAATGAAATGACTGCACCTTGAGCATCTGCTTAAAAACTCTCTGCTGCTCTGGCTGGATCCAGCACTAGGGGTCTTCTGTGGGATATTTCTGCCAACACCAAGCTTTGTATAAAGTCAGATTTTTTTCTAATTATTGACCACAGATCTGATTTGGACTCTCCCTGTGAGCAGCTCAGAATATTGAACAAGTCAGTGGCACTTTTGATCCTTGTGGGTCCCTTCCAACTCGGAATATTCCAGGATACCTCAGATGAGCGGGACAACTGGCTCCAAGAAAGGATTTTGTAAAAGGACTTGGATTTCTGTCAGGTTTGGGGTGTTTTTTTAAGAAATTAGTGACAGTGATATTAATATGTCACAGAGTCTATTATTATTATTATTATTATTATTANCTGGGAAACGCGTCTGCCTCCTCACACAGGAGGTCCCTGATGGAGATGATGACTCACCAAGGGATCTTTCAACCTCTTTACCCACCACTGTTACGATCTGCCTTTCTTGGCATTTAGTGCTTTTCCTGTCATTAAAAATAAGACCTTTTTTAATATTATTATTATTATTATTATTATTATTATTTTCCCCTACATTCTACCTTTCCAGCAACTGATCCTCCCGCTCCCCAAAGCGTTTGGTGCCTCAGCCTGGGCTGTGCCCATTTTTTTTGCCCTGTACATTTAAGCTGCCGGACAGGGGCAGGCTCTGGGGTAAAAGGGGTCCCGAGGAGAGCCCCGCCGGAACCCGCACTGCCCGTTTGGGCTGGGCCCCGCTGGGTGTGCAGCAGGGCCGGGGGGCAGCACGGCTGCTCCCTGGCAGTAAATATGCAAAGTTGCCCCTGGCACACAAAGGGAGCAGTTTGCCGCTGCTGTAGATCACGGCCGTGGATAATCAGCCCGCTATTCACTTCCCCGGCGCTGCGGAAGCGCAATCAGGAAAGCATTATGAGCAAAAACCTGCCCTGCAGGGATAGACTTGCTTTAATAATGTTTATGACTTGTCCATATTGTATTTATGTCTGGAAGTTGATTCCTTGGGTTTTCCCACCCTTCCCCCCCCCCACAACTGCCAGCCCCCAAAAGACAATTTGCAAGCTGGATGCTCCGCCAGGAGAAAAGGGGGAAAGTGCTGATGGACACTCCCCTCCCTCCAGGCTCAAGATCCCAGCCAGAAATAACACCTGATTTTATTCTATTTTTTCCCTAACCTCACCTTTTCCTGGAGTGCCTGGTTCGAAACCAAGCCCACGTTTCACAAATTAACAGGCTTGGCCTCAAGAAGTGCAACACTTTGGGCAGGTGCTGCCCTCCTGTCCCAAAAACCAGCCAGGATTGATGCCACAACCAGCAATAATGGGAGAAAATGATTGGAGATTTCCCCCAGTAGCTCTCAAATTTCACTGAGTTCTTTTAAAGCCATCCATTTCAGTCTCCCAAACCCATCCCAGGAAGAGCCAATCTGCAGAGCAATTGCAGGGACACAGGCTGGGAGAAAACCCAGGCAGAGATTTGCTTCATCTCCATGCTCCCAGACAGGTTCTGCAGCAGGGTTTGCTCTCCCTGGGTTACTCCACTTGGATTCCACCTCTCCCTCCTGCAAAATCTGCCCCAAACTTCCCAATATTCCAAGGTTTTCAAGTCACCAAGCACCGAAGCTTTGGTTTAATTGTAGCAGGTAAATGTGATGGCAGAGGCATGCACAGAGATTGAATCTCCAGGGAGGAAGGTACACAAGAATTCCCAAATTGCAGGGATTTCCTGGGTGTTTTGCTGCATTTCCCTGCTGTCCATGTGCTCCCACGCTGCTGGGAGGCAGGAAAACCCCCAGGCACCTCTGACTTTGTGGGTGCCTGGATCCAGAGCTGGATCCAGGGATGGCTCAAATCTTTAGGCACAAAACCTTGCAGACACTTCCCCTGGCTGAGGAACTCCTGGCCTGGCAAGCCATCCCCTCCTGAGAACAAAGCACAGCCCATTTTGGCACAAACACCCCAAAATGAGGCAAGACCAGTGAGGTGATTTTGGGACCCAACCAGAATGAGTTTCTGGGCTCCCCAAACTGCAGCAGATCCTCCCAACAGGAGCACTGCAGAGGGCAGGCAGAGCTGAGCCTGAGGGGGCTCCGAGAGCACAGAGGTCACCACCAAAAGGAGAAATACAGATTTTATCCCTGCCCTGGGGGCTCTCCCCGGCTCCTGCAGGGAGGTGGAGCAGAGGAATCACTTCCAAAGGCTCTGCTGACCTCTCCCTGGCAGCCTGGGCACGGAGGAAGGGCAGGTGGAGGTGAGCATCTGTGGCTCCTGTGCCTCGCAGCTGCCCTGCACTCAGAGCTTTGTTCTGTTTTGCAGCACTAAAAGACAAAATAAACAAGTCGGTCATGATTTCACTCGCCTGTGAGCCTGTATTTGCCTACAAGAAAAGCCCCCAAAAGCCACAAGCTTTCCTTTTTATTTACCTCTTTTATCTTTGCTTATTTTCTCTGGTGAAAAGTAACCCAACCTTGGCTCGCTATAAACCCAGGCAGAAACAAAAACCCTCTTGAATTCCTCTTCATTATAAATGGATTGTCAATGTGTTAAATAAATCAGTGAAAATGGAAATCCAAAAATAAATAGCCATCCTGCTGTTGCTATGACAACTCAAATTTTTTACCTGGACAGAGATTTTCTGTTTCACAGTTCGTAATCGCTGAAAAGGAGGGTCACATTTATTTTTTTTTTTTTTTTTTTAATCCTGCAGCATTTCACCACCTACCCCCCAACATGAAAAAAAAGGGGGGGTTTATTTTTGGTGACTTTTTAGCAAATGAGGGAAAGATCAAAGAGAGGAGCTATTTTTCACTGCAGACAGGAGAAAGGAGACACATTCCATGTTCAACAACAGAGCTCAGAACATTGACTCAGCCCAGAGAGGACAGAGAGCACGAAAAATTCCAGGATTTCAAGGCTTTCATGTGGCCCTGCCATGCAAAAGGCAGGGCACATCTTGAGCCAGATTAACATATATTAAAAACATATTTTGGCTCATTTATTATGGCAGTTTTACCATGGGAAAAAGGAACATCACCTCAGAACACCAATAAATATTTTGCAACTTGTGTCACTGTTGATGTCAGTGAAATGTGTGTTTAAATGACCCACACTGCAAAATTAATGCACTTCCTGGTCCTTAAAATGGGAGAAATCAACCCAATTCCCCCCAAATCCATGTGGGAAAGCTCAAAGCACTGAAAAATCCCATTTTGCAGTGGAATTATCTCCTGATCTACCTCATGTGTGATGGCAAGAAACATTTTAGGGTGAGAAATTGAGAGGAATTCACCAAGAGTTGCCCCAGGTGTCACCTGGGACTCCCTGGCCAAGCCCAGCAAAGTCACTTAAAGGTCTTTTATTCCATTTTACCTGCTTTAAATAATCTACTTGGTATCTGCTTGTCTGGAGTCTGGTGGGTGGATGATTCACAGATCAGAGAACACCTTCATCTCTTGGCTGGCAGACAGGCAAGGAGCCTTTCCTTCACCCCAAGAGGTAACCAAAAAAAAAAAAAAGAAAAAAAAACCCAGCCAAAAAATACTTTAAAAGTTCAGAAATTCAAAAAGGCAGCTAAAAAAAAACCCCACTTGAAAATAGCATCCCTTTGGTTTGTTTCCATTGGCCAATTTCTTTGTTAAATGAAATGAATTTTTTAAAAAATGGGGTCTTGACCAAAATGTTTTCTTCAGGTTGAAACTTAGTGACTTGCTAAAATAACAAAACAACAAATAAAAACCCAAAAAACAAACTCAAAGAAACAAACAACCCCCAAAACATTCAGAGTTGGGGGTAGGGAGGAAGCAGCACAGAAGGAAAACACTCCCAGTGAAGAATATCCGCAAATCAGCCTTATCCACAAAAAAAATACCTTTTGTCCCAAAATATCTTGACTTGCATTCAATGGAATGAATTAATCTTGGTCAAAATTCAGCCTAATTGCAAGAAAATGCAAAACACACCCCCAAAATCAGACAATCAAGTGAGAAATTCTCATGGAATCATAGCCAGGAGAAAGAGCTTTTGCACTGAAATGTAGTTTTGTTATTAATGTATGTCCCTGCCAGTTGCAGGGATTTTTATGGCTCTCTGCACACACATATGCACACACACAGGGATTGGGAAAGTGCTCCAAACAAATCTGGGTGTTTGCATCCTGCCTTGCCCGAAAAGCAAAGCAGACTGTTCAAGCAGCAGCCGCTGAAAGCAAGCATTCAATTCTCCTCAGAGGCTCGTTTTCCTCTAAATGGGCCTCTCAGACTCGGTGACAACTCTTAGCTGCCTGAGAAAAAAAAAAAAAAAAAAACTGGAATAGAAAAAAAAAAAAAAAAAAAAGGGGGAAAAAAAAAAAAAAAAAAAAACTGGAATAGAAAAAAAAAAAAAAAAAAAAGGGAAAAAAAAAAAAAAAAAAAGAACCTATTTTCCAGTGCAAAGTAATCCCTGCTCCATTGCCATGGCACCAGACATCCGTCTCTTTCTTTCATTGACCAGACGAGGTCCTCCTCAGCCTCTAGCTCCTTTTTTTAAAAAAAAAAATAGAATTTTTTTTTGTTCATGCATGTGTGTGTGTGTGTGTGTGCTCCTGAATTTGTTTCCTTGGTAGGAAAAGGAGTCATTAAAGTATTAGTTGGGGTTGATTGATTCTTCGGGGAGAGGAGAGGGGTTTGTGGGGCTTTGTCATGATCTCAAAACAGAGGTGCAAGGTTGAAATAAGAAAAGGAAGATGCAGCTCGCCCCCTGGAAAGCCAAAGAGCCCCGTTTGCAGGCTGGGAGTTGAATCCCTTCCAAAAAAACTCGGTGATTTCTTCAAGGTATTGCGAGCATCCGTGAAATAAAGGAGGAGGACAATGTAATCTCTTTTTGCTTTTAACTTCAGAGCAGTTTACATGATTGTGCCATGGCTGAGGAGCTGCCTACAGACTGCAGCAAAATATAAAAGGAGAAAAAGAGCAAAAGCAGTAACTGAGACAGATTAACATGAAAAAAAAAAAGAATAGAGAAAAACAATAAAAATTAAATATATACATACATATACACTCAAAAACAAAGCATTGCTGAAAATCATACAGCAAAACCACCTTAACTCTGCTCCTTTTTTTTTTTTTCTATGCTCTCCCATCCTCTCCTTCTTCCCAGGTTAAGGAAATCCAACCCAATCTCAGCTTTTTGGGGTGAACACGGTGCTACGAAAGTGCTGGGCGGTGACTCAGCATCTGTTGCTTTCCTTTCTTATTTCATTGGGTCGGTTTAAAAGACATCCCTGGCTCTGGGCAGCTGGAATTGTCTCCGTGTGGGATGGGGGATGTTGCAGGTGCCCGGGGGTTTTTTGGGGGAATGATTCAGCACCTTGGCAGGATGTGGCTCTTGGGTGGCTGGAAGACGTGTGCAGCACACGTGCGACTCCGATTTCTCCACCAGGGGAAGAGAACCTGATGGGTTCTGTGGGGAAAACAAAGGAAATTGTCCCTCACGCCGAGGGAGACATCTCTAGTGCAATTTCTGCGTTTTTTCACTGAAGAACACCCCCAAATACCCACCCCATCCCTCCAGCAGGAGCCCTGGCAAGACAGATGGCTCCGAGCTGCCGAGTGCCACGCTTCACCTTTGGATTTCATAAGAAAATCCATTTCCAGTGCACGCCCAGGCCGGGGCAGGAGGAGGGAGCAGGGACAGGGGACACCCTGGGCCGCGCTGCCCGCGGCGCGCGCGCCTCCAGCGCCCTCCCAGCGCCCAATTGATCCCCCCTGGCTCCTGCAGTCTGATCAATTCTGCATTCAGCGCAGAGCCAGAGTGAATTTATTACTCCTCGGAAAGTTCCCAGCAGAAAGGGAGGTGGATCTACGGGGGCAGGGCCCGGGGTTGCAGCAGTTTCTGACTCGCCCCTTCCCACGCTGCTTCCCCAGAAGGTGTCGGGCACCTGATTTAAGAGCAGCAGGTCCAGCTCTGAGGGTGACACGAGTGCTTCTGGCATGGTTCCATCTCCCAGAGGCACCACTTGGCCCAGATTTTGTTATTTAGATTGCTGGGCACAGAAAGGGGAAGGGAGAAGGGGAAGCAGAGGGGTGAGGTGATTTCAAACATGCTCATGACATCATCTCATCACCCGGAGTCCATTTATCAACCTGGAGCTGATTCCTGCAGCCAAGGCCAGGAGGACACTTCTGTTGGGCACAAGGGACAAAGTTTCCTTGCAGTGTTCTGGATGCTTTGGCACTCACACATCTCAAAACTCATCTCCCACTGCATTAAGGAAAACCTGTCTCCCTCGTTGGCACAACTGTGAAAGCAGCTCCTGTCTGACACCTCCCTGAGCACACAGAGAGCCAGAGAAGCCTCCTTGCATCCCCATTTCAGGGTCACCATTTCCTACAGCCCTGATAATCAGAGGGACTTTTCTATTCCAGAAGATTCTGGACTCTGGGAAGATTCCCTGGCTTGTTTTATACTCAGCAGTGGGTCCAACATCCACATTCTATCTCTAGCACCAGGAACTGCAGTAAATTGAGCCCAGGAGGGACAAAAGAAGAGAGAAAACTCTGCAGCTCATGGTTCTGCCTGGAAAGGATGGGTGGCAGGAAGGGAATGCTGCTTCCTTATGGTGGGAAGGGAGGGAATGATGAGATCTCTCACTGCTTTTAGTTCTCTCTTCCATCCAACCCCAGTCTGTAATTTAACACCTTCCCTGGAATATTTTCCTGCCTCCTCTAAAACATCTGGGTAGAGGTTATGAACTCCACTGTGGTTCCTGCTGAAAAAAGGAAGGGAATACCAAAGAGCAAGATGGCAAATGCTGGACAATTAGTCAGGAACACGTTTGTGCTTAATGACCTTTATGACTGGACTCAGTTTCTGGAAGATGGAGCTGGGATGTGGATACAAATATGGCTTCGAAATTGCTTTGAAATAAAATCTCCGTTCCTACACCCAGAAAAATTCTGCAATAATTCCAGCCCAGAGGTTCCAAACCTGATGTCCCATCTCACTTCCTCGCCCCACATTCCATCATAGATTTGCTCTTTGCAACCAGGGCCATCCACAGCACCTGATGGGATTTTTTTCTTGCTTATTTTTCTACTTCTGCCTCACACAGCCCCTCCTGAGGGTATCCTGGGATTGGCTCTAAAACTGCCTCTTTCCCATCAGGATTTTTATGCAGACAAGTAAAATGTAAAGCACGACCAAACCACACGGGCAGCATTTCACATTTCACACCTTGACCTCTCCCAGACACAAACCAGTCCCCGCAGCTGCAGGAGACACTAAAAATAGAGCCAGGTCAAATATAGCTGGGATGAGCTCCACGCAGAGCGCATCTCACACCAGGCTGAATCCAAAACACAGCAAAATCACATCCTGCTCCCTCATTCCAAACAGCTCTTTCAACCAGCAAAACGAAAATGACCGCGTTTGCCCAGATCCCATTGTCTGTGCTCGTCTCCACTTCCCTCCGTATCCAGTTCCGCAGACAACCAGAAGAGGGGGATCACATACAGGACTGGCCAAAAGGTGACTTTAGCACCAGAAGCAGTTTTCCTGTAACAGATTTTTTTATTAATTTTAATTTGCCCTTTCCCCACTTCAATTCCCACTGGTGACGGGGGGGGGGGAAAAAAATCCCCTCCTCCCCAAGAATCCCATGTGAACAAAGCTGCAGTCAGTGAGGCGAGGTGGTAACAGAGTAATTTATGGTGGTTTTAGGAGGAAAAGGGTGGGTTTAAGTGAAATCACACCAAATTAAAAAGGAAAAAAAAATGTAGTTCCTGAGAAACAGTAATACTGGAACAAAAAGGAATAATAATGGAAAATAATGGGCCTCTGAGCAGCTCCTGTGGACCTGATTCAGGTTCCACAAGTTCCAATAAAGTAGCAAAATGCTGACAAACAGCCTGGCTGGGGGGGAGGCTGGTGCAGAAATCACATCCATTCTTCTTTTTCTTAATTTTGGAGAGAGAAACAGCAACGCAGCACACAGAGAGAGCAGGGCAGAAACTTCCCCAGTCCTTCCTCAAGTGGGGGAGAAGCCAACCCCTGGACTGGCCTGGATTTCACGTACCCCATAAGGAGCAAAAGTCTCAAATTATCCTGCCAAAACCTTGGAATTCACGGGAAAACCTTGAACTCTGAAGTCATTAGGAGGCAATTAAGAATTGATCAGCTTTCCCTGCCGCAGGCTGCAGCCTCACCAGCCATCCTTCCCTCTCTGCTGCCCAGCACCTGCCCCTACACCCATTTTCCTCACTCGGACATTCCAGGGCACCCTGCAGCTGCCAGATCCCTGCTTTTCCAGCATCCCCAAATTCTCACTTGCAGCAGTGCACCCCCAAGGTCCCCCAGTGCCCTAAAGGCCACAAAAGAGTGCAATTCGTGGTTTACAGGGATTTCAGTGCTGAATTCAGCAGATTCTGGCACCAGAGAGAAGTGGATCAGGCACCCAAATCCTGTAGGCTGCCACAGAAATCCTTGTCATTGTCCCTCAATTTTTCCCCCATCCCTTCTGGCAGGTTGATGCAATGCATTACCACATAGCAAATTAAAAAAAAAAATAAAAAATCCCCCCCAAAACACTTATTTATTTAGATGTTGTGGGCCAGATTTACATCAAAACCGAGGAGGGATTGACGCTGATTTAGCCAAGGTGGGACCCAGGTGTTGCCCAAGAAACCCTACCAAAAAAAATAAATCTATTTTCCCTGGCTTACTTTCACAGAAGAAAGAAACCAGCTTCAGAAATAATCCAGCCAGACCCCTGGGGAGAAGGAGGAGGAATAAAAACAAAAAAAAAAAAAAAAGAAAAAAAAAGAAAAAAAAAAGAAAAAAGCCAAAGCAAAGCAGGCTCCTTCTGGTGTTCCCAGACTGGAGGAAGGAGGGGGCGAGTCTGGCTGGGAAGGGCCGGGCCCCGGGAGCCGGGGCGGGATGGGGCACACCCGCTAACCCCGGACAATCGGATGAGCAATCTTTGTCAGGAACAAAAGACATCTGCTGAGTGAAACAGGAATTGACTGGGAGCAAGGACAAAGGCAGGCAGCATCACATGACGGGCCGGTCTGCTCCGGCAAGGTGCCAGGGTCAACGGCAAGCCCCGCGCCCGGCCGGCGGGAGGGATCGATAATGCTAAAGAGCCCCGCGTGTGTCTGGAGCAAATCACCGCAGATGCAGCCAGAGCGGGCTCCAGCTGACCCAAAGGCCTCGTGTGACACCTCGGCAGCGCTGCCGAGCTGCCCGCAGCCGCGGGGAAGTGGCTTTGCGGGGCTGCTCCGCTGCGGATGGGCGCGATCCAGCGGTTCTCGCACGCCGCAAAATGGGAGGAGAGCAAGGAGAGGCCGGGTTCTGGGAAGCACCCGCGGAGCGCCCACGCAGAGAGGCTGTTTAATAACAAACCCCACTTCCCAAAACACCCCCTCACCATCACAGCCTCTTGCAGCTCCTAAATGTGCATTTCTCTGCGTGCACTCACCCCCACCCAAAGTATCCATCAATAACCAGGGACAATCCAGATGTTGGAAGGACAAATGGCTGAGCCACGAGGAATTTGAGCCTAAAATTTGGAATGCTCCTCCTTCAAATCCCTAAAATGCCTTGTTTGTCCTCTCTCAGGCCACCTGTCCCCTCTGTGCCTCAGTTTCCCTTTTGTGAGACAGGATTTATGCATCCTGTGAGAGGAATACACCTGCAAAATAGGACAACCCCTGATATTCCAGTATATAGGCCAGGCAAGGACCTACATTTCCATGGGAAGAATTGGTTTAACCCAATTATTAATACACCATTTACTCAGAATTAACTACAACTGAAAAGCAGCAAACTCCTAATAAGTGAGATTTCAACAGGTCCTTCTTTTTCTCCAGGAGAGACTTGGCCTGGGGATGGTTTTACAAATCATCTTTACTCAAAATGGTTCCGTTATTTCACCCTCTCATTCCAAATTGGCAGGTGATAGCACTGTCTTTTGGGATGATATTTAGGATAAGAGCAAATCTCCCCTCCTTATTTCAGATTCAGTATCAGGTTATGCCCCTCAGCTCCTCCCTTTGTAACTTGTGTGACCACCTGTACTTCAGCACATCATGGAAAAAAAAAAAACTCAACAATTCTTTTTTCCCACAAAAGGTATGGAAAGATCCCCTGCCCCTCGGAAACATTCTAAAATTCATTATATTTCATACTTTAGGATTCTTTTAACTAGATTTTCCTCCTAAAAACCACTGGCTCCACTTGAGAAAATTCACAAAATGTATATTTTAAAGTTTCATTTTCTACTTTTTAACTCCACATCTTTCATTCCTAAAGACTCCTATGTGCATCTTTCTGTGCATGTTCAACAGTTCAGTTCACCTTGACAATTCCTGGAATTACAATGTGTTTTTTTCTGTTAGATGGCACAGCACTACAGGGAAAATAACAATTTCAAATCCATCAATGAATTCCAACCAATTCAGCCCAAGAAATCCAGGAAAGGGAGGCAATGCAGAGGGAGGCACTACTTAGCAACCCCCATCTCAGGAATTAAATGAATAAAAGCAATCTGAAGCAAAGGGGAACAAAATAGCAGAGCACACATTTCCACTTCCCCTAGCATCTCCCTCTCTCAATCATCTAAATGGTTCATTTAACCTGTTCCTAAGTGCCCCTGTGGAAAAAAAAAATGCAAATTTTCATCCAAGTAAAAATGACTCATCACTTAAACAGGAGGATCTTCACCCAAGTCAGCAAAGAAGTGCAAAGTGAAATTAGGGATGTAGATAAGCCACAAAGCCACAAGCAAAGCTGAGTCTACATCAAAGAGCAGCAGAGAAAACCCAGCTTTAAAATGGTTATGAGTGCCAGAAAGTCATGTCCTGGCCTGAAAGATTCTACACTCCAACCCCAAAGCACCACCAAGCCCGGATTTCTGCGACCTGCAGCAAATTCCCTCCTGTGGGAGCCAGCGTGTGCGGGTGGATGAGGAAGGCAGTGTTGGGATTTCCCCTGTTTGATTTCCTGTTTCCTCAGCCCAGACTGGTTTGGGTTGGAAGGGATCTTAAATCTCACCTCACCCCAGCCCATCCCATCCCACCTCCCACTGTCCCAGGTGGCTCCAACGTGGCCCTGGACATTTCCAGGGATGGCAAATACCACGCACAGCCTTGGCCATCCATCTGCATTTCCCTGCCCTACAAGCAGCTGAAATCCAGGGCTTTTTGCCTAGATGAAAGCTGCCCTCCACTCCAGACGTAATAAAGCACAAAACACCACACAGAGGCTTTTAGAGAGCCAGGAGGAGAGAAGGAATTAGGAAATCCAACAGCAAAGAGGCCCCGGCAGCACGCGGAGCTGGGTGAAGCCTTTCAGGCCGAGCAGGCCCGAGCAGAGATATTATTTTTATTATTTATTATATAACACCCGGGATTGCTGCGTTTTCTCTTCACCCACAGCCACCTCCTGGAGCACTTACACTGTCACTGTCCCTGTGCTGGCCTGGTTTCCCAGCTTTCTTCTATCCAGGTAAATACAGAGGCCCCATCTCTGAGTACCTATTATACCCCGCTGCTTCTCCCTCGCACTTATCCTATTATGCCATTACAGCTGCTGTAGGGTCGGGTGTTTTCTATTTTGTGACATAATATTGTGGGCCCAAGTCCCCCCTCCCTGTCCCCAGCACACGAGGAGTGCTGCTAAAGAGCCCTTCAGGTGGCAGCAGGCAGGGCCACGAATGTGTCACCAACAGGATCCAGGACCTGCTCGTTCCCACTGATGCTGCAGTGCCTCCCATTTATCCAGAAATTACCACTGGGGAAATGTGAAAAGGCAGCACCTACCCAAAATAACAGCCAACAGCAAATAAAGGCACTTCAAGTGTGCAAATAGAGACAACTTGGAGGCCTAGCAGGATGGATAACCCCTCTCTCTGCCTTTCAAGCAGAGGGAAATATCATTTCAGGGCTTTTTTCTCAGTTCTTTCCACCTCCTGCAGCTGAAGGTACCTGAGCCCTGAGCAGCAAAGTGGGAATGAGTGGTGCCAGGGATAGAGGGGTCTTTCCCTCCCCCTGAGCTCTTTGTGCAGGGGAATTTTGGTGACTTTTTGTCCTTAAAATCCCCACTGATACTTTTGTTGCTGGAGAAAAAAAAAGTGGCCTCATGAATGCTCTGCTGTGGTCACTGGGTCCAGCAGGAGCTTCTTGTGCCACTTTGAGCCACTGAGCTTTAGAGTTTGGAGCCCTTTGGGCACCTGAGGCTGGGACAAATTCCAGTTTACAGCCAGCCCAGGACAGGGTGGATGGAGAAGAGCTCATCAGGACGAGCTCCCAACCAAATTAAAACAGGACAACAGGGCAGAAGGACTGGACAGACACCCAGGAGCTGGGACAGGGAAGGCTCCAGCCTTTCACCTCTGCCTGAACAAAACATACCCCAGGGAATGAAGGTGACCTGCAGAAAGGTCACACAGTCTCTGTGATCCATCCCATAACTATCCAAGGCTTTTTACTTCTATTCCTACATGTGCAGAAGGCACCAAGCACAACCAGGGGGTGATTTACTCAACCAGGGGGTGATTTACTCAACCAGGGGTGATTTACTCAACCAGGGGTGATTTACTCAACCAGGGGGTGATTTACTAAGCTCAGCATCAACAAAGAGTAAAAACCTTTGAAAGCCATGGGAATTAAGTGCCTCCAATTAATGCCATCTGAGCTGAAGCATCGTGTTATTTTTAAGGACAGGTTCCTACATCTCTTTTTTTTTAAATTGCTTTTTCCAGGAATTCACCTGTGGCCACAGAGGAGGAACACTGCAGTGCCACCACATCCAGATCCCAGCTGCTCCAATCCCAACCCTTGGCAACAAGTGCAGAGCTCCTGGCTCAGTGCTGAGACCATGGCCAAGGAAGAACAAGAACATTTCTACCCAAAACAGCTTAATTATCAATTAGTTAGGGCTTTTTGTCATTTTTTTAAAACAAGAATATAGATTATATCCTAACTATTGTGTTGTACCCATATCTGCTGTTCTGGTTATGGCTGAGCTGCTTATCAGAGCAAAGGAAGAGATATTCAAGTTGATGAAGAGCAAATTCTGCTTTTTTGGTTCCTTCTCCAACTTTAAAACCAGGCTGCACTAATTTATAAATAAATCAACAGGGCTAATTCTTAATTCTGAAGAATGTGGAAGATCCAGAGCCAAGGGGAACCAGAAGAGCATGAGAAGAAATTGCAAAGGGGAAGGAAGGATATTTGTGGTACTCACGGGCTTCTGCTCAAATCAGCCCCATCCCTGAGCTCACTGCGCTCAGTAAACTCAATAAAATAATAAGAAAGTCCTTCATCATTTCAGTGAAGTGAATTACCCTCCATCTGTCGGGGCCACACTAACTCAGGGGATGGGCTGAGGTACTCCTGGAGCTCCTCCTGTGAGTGCTCCTGCAGGCCAAACCAGAATGTGACTCAACTCTCCAGGAAAACTCAATAGGAAATGAAAGCTGTTGACCTGAGAGTGCCTTTCCTGGCACAGCTCAGGCTGGGAGCAACAGCCATGCAGAACACGGGATCACTTTGCTGGGAGGAATTACCCAGAGTTTGGTGAGTTTTAAAAGACTGAGCTTGCCACAGGGAGCTCACTCTGTACCATTTAGAGTTCTGCCAGCAGCTTCTTGTTTAGAGGGGTGAAAACCCCACTGTCAATAAGCTGAGGTAGGATAAGCCACATGTTGGGAAGAGTTTGACCCAAAAATTCATTGGAGCTCCCCGAAAGATTCCCACCAGTTTGTTGGCTGTTAAATCAGCTTCCAGTCCAGGACTCAGCCCAACATTCCTATGGTGAATTTTCCCCACAAACTATTTAATTCTATTTAAACATCCCAGCTTAAATTGTACCTGACAGAGATCCTGACACAAATTTCCTCATCTGTGTTTCTGGTTTGCACGTGCTGCCAGTGTCTGTCAGTCTTTTCCTAAGGCCAGAATCACTTCCCAAGATTTGGACTTCACTGAAATCCATACAGAAATCACCAAGAACAGATTCAGAGCTTACAGGAATTCCATAATTTTCCATTAAATCATACATTCCTTTGCAACCACTGTAATATCCCTGTTCTAGAGCCTGTGGTGAAGCATCCCACTGAACTGAACTGATGTTACAATGGGGGACAAAGCAGCGAGAGATGAGAATTTGGGTCATTGTTTCTATTCCTCTTGTAAAAAAACCCAGTGAGCATCATAATCAATGCCCATCTTTAGGATGGATTAGTTCATGAAGATGTCTGAAGTAATCTCCTCTTAAAATCAGTCTGGAATGTCACAGAAATGAAATTATTTTAGTAGTTCATAAGGTTTGAATCTCCCAGTGTGCAGCCTGGGGCATTTCAGGTTGTTGGTTTGTCATAACTGCTTTGTCCAGCTGTCCCAGGACCTCCAAAGTTAAACCAACAATTCCTTCCAGCCTGAGCTGCAGGTTCCAAGCCTAAGAACCAAGACAGAGCCAGTTCCTCTGGGATTTGGGCACTCCAGTGATGCATGGAATCATTGAGGTTGGAAAAAACCTCCAAGATCATCAAATCCAACCTGTGACCCAACCCCAGCAGAGCCCTGAGTGCCTCCTCCAGCCCTTCCTCAGACACCTGCAGGGATGGGCACTCCAAACCTCCCTGGGCAGCCCCTGCCAAGGCCTGAGCCCCCTTTCTATGGGGAAATTCCTGCTGGTGTCCCCCCTGAGCCTGCCCTGGCCCAGCCTGAGGCCGTTCCCTCTGCTCCTGTCCCTGTTCCCTGGAGCACAGCCCGACCCCCCCGGCTGTCCCCTCCTGTCAGGGAGTTGTGCAGAGCCACAAGGTCCCCCTGAGCCTCCTTTTCTCCAGGCTGAGCCCCTTCCCAGCTCCCTCAGCCTCTCCTGGGGCTCCAGCCCCTTCCCAGCTCCGTTCCCTGCCCTGGACACGCTCCAGCCCCTCCAGGTCCTGTTTGCAGTGAGGGCCCAGACTGGACACAGCCCTCGAGGTGTGACCTCACAGAGGGGCAATGCCCTCCCTGCTCAGCACTGCTCCACAGAGACAGCTAATTAACCTGGCATAATTAACCTCTGCATCCACACCAGCCCTGCTGTGAGAATCCCAACCAACCCATTTCCAGTTTGTTCTCCCCACCTCAGAGCCCCCCAGCCAGCAGAGCTGAGTTCAGGGGTCAGACCCAGCTCAGCCAGCAGCAAATGTGGCCCCTGGGGAGGCTGGAGGCCACAAATTCCTGGTTTTGTGCAGGAGAGGGCAGGACACAGCCCAGCAGCACTGCCAGGAAAAGGGGACCCACATCAGGCACATTCCAGCGGGTCCCACCAGCAGCTGAGCTCACACAGAGCTTCTGTGACTTCAGCTGGACCTGCCACCCCAGCACGGACACACGTGGCAGAAGCATTGGTGAGATTGTGGCTGGATCAGAGAGCAAATATCTATTTATATGGATAGATATGTATTGATTAAGTAGAGGAATGGATGTATTTGATAGGTATATTTATACAATTAAAATATCTAATATTCTGTACAGTGAATACATATTTTTTACCAATCAGCACAGGCAGCCCACATATGATCTGTACATCGAGAGAAAGCTCAGCCTGAGATTCTGTTTCTAATTAAAAGCAGCCACTGTGCAATTAATCCCAGCCTGGTTGATGAAGCACACACTGAAAGGACAACAAGGATTCTGGGAAGCTCAGCCTGTCATCTGCAGCCACAACAAGTCTGGTTTAAACCTCAGGACAGCGAGGGTTTGTCACCCAGCCCCTGGCCTGAGCTGCTCTGAACACTGTCCCCAAACAAGATGGCCCAGAAGATCCCAAAATATCATTTACAGAAGTTCAGATTTCTCTATCACAAAATTAAATAACGCCCACCCAACACTGGCTTTAACACTAAACTCTCACTACTTTTATTTACCATGATTTTACTAATTACTGAATTCAACTATAAACTGGATTATTTACTTCCTTCCCTCTAATTCCTTCCATTCTCTGTCTCCCCATTCCATTGCCCCTTTAGACCCACTGCACCCACAAAAGTTGAGTCACCCCTGGAAAGTTTGCAAAGCTCTGGGATCATCTTAAATCACGTGAGATGACACACAAGTGTTTGTGCTTCTTCCAGCAATTCTGAAAACTTCAGCAAAACCAAACTCTTTCTCCATTTCTTTGCAAGGAGATATTAAAAAACCTCTCCCAGGATTTAACTCACTGAGCTATTACAGTTTTCAATAGAAAAATGTCTTAGTGAAAAACTCCTCATCAGCTTTTGCTTTAAATTAAGGGCTTAGATTTTATCTGACTGAATCCACTGCTAAACACTGGCAAATCTTTTCTCCTTGCTCACAGCTTCTACAGGTGTAAAATAAAAATAAGAAAAAAAAAATAAAATAGTTATAAATATAGTCTCAGGGAATCTTAGAATATAAGAAGAATAAGAATAAAATATTCTATTTATATTTAGAATATAAATATATTCTAATATATTCTTCCAATGAAGAAATGTTCCACAATCAAGACCTGTTTCCTAAAGCTCCTAAAGCCTCAGAGGGGTGATATTTGCACAGTAGAATTCTCCCAGAAAGCCAAATCTGAGCAGTTTGCACCAAGAAGCAGAGGCTGAAGAGCCAAGATTGAGTTGCCTGATTTCTACAAGTCACAAATAAAAAAAAAAAAAAACAACACCACACAAATAAACTCTTTTTTTGAG
>VZSE01014569.1:702286-788682 GCA_013398275.1 Promerops cafer
AAAAAAAAAAAAAAAAAAAAAAAAGAGAAACAAACCAAATCCCACCAAAGCTCATTTGATAAGATCTGCCTGCAGCCAGCAGCTGGGAAAAGCTGAAATCTTTGCACACAGAGCTGGTGTTTTGTTTTTTTGGGGGGCTTTTTTTTTGTTTTTTTTTATGTTTTCTAAAATGCAGAATGATTTCCTTAAATAAACATTTCGGCAGCGTCCACCTATGTTTTCCCCAAAGAGAAAGGAAAGCCTCGTGTAATTTTCCAGGACGAGCAGGATTCCCAGCTAATCGGACAAATCGTTTTGCTGGGGAAATGACAGCAGTGGGGAGAACAAACAAACCCTCTCAGACAAACAAATATATTTGAATGTAATAAAAATGTTGACAACCGTTATGTGATTAAAGCAATTGTTTTATTCATTTAAGGCCTCACCATCGGAATAATTTAAAATTAAGTGAGAAACATCAGCCCCTTGGGTTTTGCAGAAGATATTTAATTTGGAGGAATAGTTGTGGGGTTGTCTTTTTTTTTTTTTAAACGTAGCTATTTTCAACATTGCAAGATAAAGCTCTCTCCTTTTTTTTTTCTGATTTTATTTTAAGAATAGACCCCATTTAGGATTTCACATTGTAAATCTCCCTATGTCTGAATGCTGTTACAAGGTTTGACAATGAAAGAATAATTCATGTCAGACAAAAAGAGCCCTTCAATCAGCTTCATGCAGCTTTTCTCCTGCAGGGCTATGCCAAAACGAATGTGGAATCCTGAACTGAACCATCCATCACATTTCCCGAGTCTTTCAATTAATGACACTGCAATCAGATCGATGGCGTGTAATAAGAAAAGAGCTTTGCATTTCTATACCTATTAATTCGCTGAGTAACTCCAGTGGTAAAACGTGACCAGAAAGGGAAGAGAAAAGAAAATTTCATCCTCCTGGCGAGATTTTGGGGGATGTTGAAGCCACGCTGGACAAGGCTGGGTGTCACCCCAAGCCCTGCTCAGAGCAGAAATCACACGGGGATTTTTGTTGTTGTTGTTTAAAAGCAGCACAGTGTCTCTTGCAGACAGGTATTTTCTGCTGCTAGCTGAGTGTTTTCTAGGGAGACACTCTGAAGAGGAGCCTGCTTTTCTTGCAGGCTGGTCAAGGGTGTCCCAGGGCAGGATGTGCAGCCTCGTTTTGCAGGGCACTGGCACTAATTAGCCACCAAATTCCCAGATCACAACACGCGCCGA
This sequence comes from Promerops cafer, assembly GCA_013398275.1. Taxonomy (NCBI): domain Eukaryota; kingdom Metazoa; phylum Chordata; class Aves; order Passeriformes; family Nectariniidae; genus Promerops; species Promerops cafer. Next base: position 703,516 of record VZSE01014569.1, read on the forward strand.
GGAGGACGGGGCTGCCTCACGCAGCGATTGAACCTCCAACAAAACCAGCTGGGGAGGGGGTGAGGGCAGTCAGGACACACACACACATCAAAAAACCTCTACCAGCAGCCCTGGGATGAAATTAGGGTGACCTCACGTCGGTGAACTGGCATAAGATATTTTGGATTGATGACAAAAAATTATCGAGGCTTTGCAGGACGGAGCTGCCAAGCACATTTCAATTCCCTTCCTGCAGGCGCTGGGGGGATTGTTTGGAGAAGCAGAGAGCTACAGGCAAGGGAAAAGTGCAGCCCACCAGAACACAGGCATGATTAAAAGGAGCTAATCTGCAAATATTTCCTCTTAAAATGTAGATTTTGAGCTTTAAAATGCCCAGCTTACAAAATACCGTCTCTGAAAGATGAACTCAAAGCAAGGAGCTTCACCACTGTGGGAGGAAGCAGAGATTTGGAGGAGACAAGAGTGGATCACCAGTGGTGAGAGACAAATCTTGGCTCCAGAAAGATCCCCTTGTGATGTCCTGGACAGGAAACTGGAGGTGAAGTGTCCCCACCAACCCCAACCCTTCTTCTGGGTTGGATAATTCTTCAACCTCCAGCACTGACATGAATTTCAGCAGCTTTGGCTTCACCTCAAAGGAAAAGGAGCTGCAGCTGGGATAGGACATGGACCTGGGTCAAAACCTACAGAAAGACCTTCTTTTGGGAGCAATAGACTTTCAGGGAGGTTGTGTACTTTGGAAGTCTTCAGAAAAGGGAAAAAAAAAAAAAAAACTTTATGAGAGAAACAAGGAATGGAACAACAGGAAACAAGGGAGGTTTCCAAGGTTCACTTCCCCAAATATCAGAGTGCCCTTAAAGGATCATTTCTGGCTTTGCCTCTTGACATCTTTTACGATCAAATTTCAGCAATTTCAAATTTCAGCAGCCTCAAAAAAAAAAAAAAAACCAAAACCAAAAGAAAGAAAGAAAAGAAGAAAGCTTTGTGAATGCTGCAGCTGAATGTGCCCATCCGTGCCACACACAGGGAGCCAGACACAGGCTGAGCAGCCAGGATGGGAACTGAAAACTCCAGGGCAACAACAGCGAAATGGGACGGTGCCCATGAGCTGACTTGCAAAATAACTGCAACTCAAGCACAGTCTGAGGTGCCCAGACAAAGAACAATAAATAAATAAATCATGTCGAAGCAGAGACAATCCCTCTGCAATAAAACAGGAGAGCTGAATGCAGGCTAAAGAAATCTGAAAAAATGAAATCTGTGATGAGGAGGGGCGAGGCTGAAAGGGACTTTGAATAGGAAGGCGAATGCAAAATATTTATATTGCACATCACCACATCTCGTCCTCCCTCTGTAGGGGACACAAAGACACAACTGCAGGTGTGTCAGGATCCCACAACATTTTGGAGGAGCAGATTTTGGAGCTCAGGGGCAGCACTCACACCTCAGTGACCTCCAAGGAACAACCACACCACCACTCCTGACCTGCAGAAGAACAACCCTAAGCGGTTTTAGCGTGTCAGCAGCTCCACACAGGGAGGTGTCTTTAATCCCAGGAGCTGGGGGGCTGTTCCTGCCATTGCACAGGATTCCCACAGCTCATCCGTGCCTGGAGATCTCCAGCTCTGAGCAGAGCCCTGCCCACTGCAAGGCCCAGTTTGTGCTCCATGGCTCAGTAAAGTACGAATGTCCTGGTGGTGAGCAGCTCAGGCAGAGGGGAGAAAAGGGCGCTGCTGCCTCCAGCCATGACTTCAGCCCTGGCTGCCTTCCAGGAGCTCACAGGCATGGGCAGCCTTGCTTGCATATGCTTCCCTCTGCTGTAGCTGCAGAGAGACCTGCACACTGCTATTTTCTATATTTTTTTTGCTTTTAAAATTGGTTTGGACAAGCTTTCAGGAGGCTTTCTCAGGCTCCTTCTCCTCCTCTCTCTCACAGGAGCTTGGGGAGCGATCACTGCAAATGAATCTGATGAGGAGAAGGCTTCTCTAACTGTTTGCCTTGTTCAGGGCTGGGGCTAAGGCAGCACCTGGGCTCATAATGAAGCATCTGTCTGCAAAAACTGTGGGGCCCCTGCCAGCAGAGCCAGGTACCTCCTTGTTTCTGGACAGACAGGCAAAAAATCCCCACCTGGACTGCCCAAAGCCACGGCCAAACCCAAGCTTTGGGAGCCAGCCCTTTGTCCTGTGCATTTCTGGGAATTCAGCTGCCAAGGTGCAATCCCAGTCATTACTCCTTTGCTTTCTTTCCACTGAACAGACACATTCTCCATGCTCCTGGTGCTCCTGCCCGTGATTAAAACAACAATTCCAGGTCAGCATTAAACAATCAATGCAGCGAGGGCGCTGCTCCTCAGCCAGCACCTGCAAAATGTCCCTGGTGCCTCCTTATCTGGGAATCCAACCTCAGCTTTCTCCACATCCAGAGTGCTACAATCATCCCTTTCCATCCAAATAAAAGTATTTCAATATCTGCCTTTTACAAATAATTGCCTGGCAGCACAAGATTATTGAAAGGTAGATGAGAAAATGAGAGGAAAAACTGAAGGTGGGTGAGATCACAGAATTAAAGGATGGGTTGGGTTGAAAGGGACCTCCAGGTGCTAAAGAATTTGGAGGATGTGCTCGGAATTACAAGGCTGGAAGAGGCTGAACATGGTTTAAGTTCTTAAATTAAGGGAGGGACATATATTAAGGACAATTCTGTATTTTCTAAGCACCTCAGTGAGACAGGGGGACCCTTTAAAAAGGACAATGTGTTGCCACTGGAATGACAACGGGTTGAGGAGTCAAAGCCCAGGGTGGGGTAGGGGTCATCATTCCTATTCCTCACCATGCCATGAAATGAGAAAATCCCTCAAGTTTTGGTCTGGGCCCTCTCCACAGCCTGCCCTCACCCTGTGACAAAACCATGGAATCACATCCCCAGATATTGGCAGCTCCCAGGTTTGTTTTTCCCGGCGGGCCCGGAGGGACTCTGCCTGCCAGAGCTCTGATCTTGGGGGCCACTCCTGCTCTCAGCTCCTACCAAAATGCAGCTCCCAGCCTGGAGCAGCCTAGCCCGGGCTGCCCCAGGGCAAGCCCAGCTCCTCAGGCCCGTCTGAAATGGGATTAGGACACGCTTAAGGGGAGGGAGAGGCACAGAAAGGAGTTTATTAATTGCCCTCAATCTCCCTGCTGGGATCTCTACCCAGAGCCACAGGGCTTGGGGTGGATGATAATCCAGTGGATTTGTTTCTCCTGCTGGAGGTGTGGAAAACTGAACCACAGCAGGATTCCAATGAAATCTGGAGGCTGCTGCACAGCTGAGAGCAAGAACCAGCACCCTACACAGAGTCCATCATCAGCCAGACAGCAGCAATTAGCTCCTCTTCCCTCATCAGCAGTCATTTAATTAACAAAAATATTTTAGTGCTGCCAGCTTGGTTTTAAAAAGTATCTTTTTACATTTTTTTCTGTCAAGAGTTGTGCCTAGAGATGCTATAAAGATTTTCAGAATGATGGGCTCTACTTAAAACCACACAAAAATCCCCAGTCAGCCTCTGGGTCTTTATCTGCATCTTCCAGCTACTAAACTTTTAAATTCTGGGCATTACATGTTTAGAGCTGACACTGTACTCATGATTTTTGATGCAAAATGATTGAGGGAATCTCCCTACACAAGTGGAAAGCCTTCTAAGAAACTCATTTCTAAAGTAGTTCAGATCATTCTGTCTCTGGACTTGCCCCCTTCTCTTCACTGGTTAAGGAGACTCTGACCAACCAGCAGCATTCCTAATTTTTAGATATTTACATCTAGACCACTCCAGCCCTTGGATGAGGAACATGAGGATTTCCTACAGGGCTGTGGCAGCCAAAAACTGATAAAACTTTTGAATTTCCTCTGATGTTTGAAAACAATAAATTTCCAAAGCCTTGCCCAGCATTTTAACTGTCCCACACAACTTTGTGCCATTCAGACTGATCAGTTTTGTGAATTCCTTGAATGGTGTGAGCTTGGGAGAGGGTGGTTATGGACAATGTTATTTGTGCTAGTTAAGCAAATATCTCATTAATTCAAGTGTCTAATGATTTCCTTCTGTTTGTTACCTTGGTTCTCACTCTCTTACTGTTCTTCTCCCTCTCCTACACTTTTAAACATCACACACAAATAGATTTGCTCTTGGCAGATATGGTGATAACTCTCAGAAAAAGGAGCTTAATCTTAAATAATGCCAGGATACAGGAATAAAACCAATCTATTCCCATTCCTGTGGGCTAGAAAATAAATTTTATTCACTCCAAAGCTGAGAAATGGCATAATTGGACTCTATCAGATGCTTATCTGATTGATGCCAGTGGTTAGTGAGCCTTAACTGCAAACACAGACATATCAGTGCTCTTTTTCCAGGGAAGTCACCTCTCCTCCAAGGGTACATTAGTCACAGGGAAACTGTTGAACCTGGAGAAATAAAACTTTCCTGGTGGTCACAGTAGTCGCCTGCTGGAAGAGTTTATTACTCTGACATTAGGCTGTAAAATTACCATTATTATTGAACTCTGAAGTGAGCACTGCTTTTCAGCAGTGGAGTACAACAGCCTGAGCGTGCCCTGAGTGGGATTCAGAGCTTCAGAGGCAGAAGAGGAATTTAATTTAGCCTGTTTGGGCTCACTGAAGGATCTGCAGCAGCTTCAACACCTGTGTAGGAGAGGTCAAGATTTTTGGTTGCCCGTCAAAATATTCCCAGATCTACCCTATTTAAGGTTTTTCATCAAAACATTCTATTTCATAACAATATAATGAAAATAATATCCTCTAAACAGTTCTTGTAATCTAAAAACACAGAATAGATGATCCAACAGAGGGTCTGAACTCCTGTGTTCACCTTGAGCCCTTCCACAGGGAGCAGAGGGCAACTGCACTGGGCAAGTTGGATTCACCTCCCTTGTGTCCTGGACACCCCAGGTATTTATTTATCCAGCACCACTGGGCTATTTTCCAAGCTTTTCCCTCCAGTTTCTTTCAGGAATTCACTTCAGAAAGAAGTTTGGGAAGAAACAGCATTACCACACCATCGCTCTCATTACCTATGGGCTTGCTAAAAAAAAAAACCAAACGCCTGGAGAAGCCCTTGAGAGAGAAATTGAGCCTGGTCTAAGTAGGTGGGGCCAGCAGTGAGGGTTTAGCCTGTTTATCCCATTTTTCCCATTGGAAATCTGGCCCAATGAATGCAGCAGAACTGAAAAAACAGCCATCCACAAACCATGATCAGAGGCTGAGGTTTCTAAACCGTATTGAGGTTGCAAAAACAAATTGACATCAACATATGGGGGAAGTCTGAAGTTGCAGCAAACATTCGCAAATGTGAGAAACTTTGGCATGCAAGAGTCCCCATTAAATTCAAATACACAATGCACAAGATTAAAGTTATTCAGAGGCATTAATGTTTGCAAGATCAGACCCCTGAGATGTCTCTGTGTAGTAACAGTTACTTTAGGTTTAATCTGTTATTGCATTAATATCTATAAAGAGCATATATAAATACAAATCAGATGGCAGCTGCAGTCTCGCTGAAGAAAAAGATTGAAGGGCCTGGGGGGAACTAAAATTTCCACGATGGGAATTTCCAGTGCCATGTATTTTGGGGATTCTCATCCTGCTCAAACTGCAGCTTTTTTTTTTTTTTTTTTTTTTTTTTTTTTTTTTACGCAATGCACACATGCACAGATATGTGAGAACAAAAAAGGCAAAGAAAATAATTAGGGAAAGGAGAGAAGGACAATAAAAATTGTTTTCAAGTGGACAGATTGCCCTTGCACAGGAGCAAGTGATGGTCTTTAAGCATGGCAACCCCCCTCAGATTTCTGTGAAAAGCCTGATGTGCTCTACTTAACACTTAAGAAAACTCACAGGGGAATAATGACCTCTAATTTATTTTGGCTACAGTGATGTTCCTCTGTGCTTCTGTTAATCTCACTCTGAAGATTTCAGGGGACTTTTGAACTGGAGCCTGGCTCATTCTCCAGTGCCTGGTAGTTAATCTGCTCGGATATTTCCCCAAATAACCATCTGCTCCACCTTGTATTTGTTTCACTCCCCGACTATCTCAGCTCTTGCTCCGTCCTGCTGGCTTATTCAGCACTCTTTAAATTTCTCCTCTGGCCTTATGTCTGGTTGCTTATGTTTTGGACAGACAATAGAGGTGATACAGGCCATTATTCATGAGAAGCTTCAAGTGTAACGTGAGAAACATCTCATCTCCTGACCCCTGTTAGCATAAGAATTGCTGATAAAATTCTGGACTGAAAGAGAAGAATCTTCTGGGAAAAATATCGGCAAAAGTTTCACTTGAGATGGGTTTTGTAAGAATAATCCAGATTAATTCTCTGCCTAAGGACCAGATCTAACTCCTGGTGCAGTCACCAGGACTCTGGAGAGGCACTGTGGCAGAGACCTTGGGGGCCCGTGGAATTTTAAAGAGAAGAATATCCTTTACAGCCTGTGCTCGTGCATTTTATATTTTTTATCCAAGGATCACAAAGTGATTTCCACACTCCCAGAGCGAGTTTAGCCCCCAAACACTCCCCGAGAGGGTGTAAATATTGATTCCACATCTGGATCACCTGAATTAAAGAGTGGAGAAATCTCCTTGGATCATGTATCATCAAGTCACCAAGTTTTAACCAGTCTCTACTCATTTTAGCAGAGTTACATCTGAAAGAAGTTTGGGTGAAGCAGTGGGAAAATCACAATATCTGTCAAAGATCATCACTGAGGCTACACCTGATCATGGGAAGCAAATTTTGGCCACAGTTTCTTTCTCCTTGTATCAGCCCCAAGCAGACTCACAAGCAAAGTATTGATGCTGTTTGTGGGATTTATTTCCCACCAAATTTGCCAACAGCAGGGTTGATTCAGCAGGAGCAGAGCCCTGAGCCTGCTAAGCACAAACCAACCCAATACCCCTTTAAGGGAAAACGTTCAAAAAATGGCAAACAAACCAATTAATACCCTTGGATGGATTAATGGAAACAAAAATCTCCATGTGCACACTGAAAATATCCCAAACCCAAATCGAAACCTGCCAAGGAATGTTTATGGATGCTCCAACTGCTAATGGCATGCAGAGCCTTATCCTTCAAATACCACAGGTCAATGGAACAGGAATATGTGCATTTCCAAATGCTCCTTGCTTGGCTGATCCATCAATATGATAACTAATACATACTTAAACTCCTCGATGGACTCCCTGAAATTAAAACAACCAGAGAGCACAGAAAAAGCTTAAAGAACCATTACCAATGGATTTCAGATAAAAGTCAAGGAATGATTCCACAAAGATCACCCAACACAGTCAAACGAAACAGCTTTGGAGGTGGGTGAGGGGAGAGGGAAATGGAACCAATTCCATTCCATGTGCAGAGGCAGTTCAGCAAAAAGTCTGCCCAGATTAAAAGCATGACCAAGCTGGGCTTGGTCTCCTCACTAATTGATGGGGGGAAAAAAATCAGTAAATGAGCAATTTTCTCCTTCCAACAGTGACAGAGCAGATGTTTGCTCAGGGACAGGGTTTGGGGACGGGCTGCAGCTTTTCTCTCCTTGTTTCAGAAATCCAGAGTGGCTGCTCAGTTTTTTTTGTGCTGGGCATGGTCTGGGATATCCCTGTGGTCGCTCGGGGTCACTTGTCCTGGCTGTGTCCCCTCCCAGCTCCCTGTGCACTCTTGTTAGAGGGGTGAGGTGCAAAAAAGGGCTCTGTGCAAACCCTGCTCAGCTGGAACTAAAACATCCCTGTGTTATCAGCACTGTTGTCAGCACAAATCCAAAACACAGCCCCGTGCTGGCTTCCACGAGGAAAATTAACTCTGTTGCAGCCAGAATTTGAATTTTAGCATCACGCAGAGGTTTCAGCTGAAATTAGGGAACCTCAATGCTACAGACACACTCCCCTCTCACTCCACAATCCAGGTTCTCAAGGAAAATATCAAATATTGCTCAATTCACCACAAAACCAGGCAACTGAAGAGCCCTGGAAGGACAATCTCAGCCGTGAGTCCAAGGGAGAGCACTTCTAAAACAAAGCAAGTGAAACATGGGTGGGGGTTAACGCTGAACTCACACAAATCTGAGAGGAAAAATGCTCCTCTCTGGGCCTCCCTTCCTGTAAATCCTGCTTTGGGGCTGTCTCTCGGGCTCTCCTCTCTCCTGGGTGGGACCCTGCAGCTCTTTGATTTCCCTGCATATTTGCAGCTATGTCATTCCTGGCTGACCCTTCCCAAACCTCAGATGTTTTCCTCTCGGGGCTGCAGGAGCATTATCTGTGCTTATCAAGAGCTGGGGGTTACTCTCATGGCTTTTAGGGTCTCCAGCAACTTTTTGAGAGGTTGGGGAAACCAGGAGGAGAGATGGGAGCCATTTCCCCCAGAATTTCTGCCTTTATTTTCCTCTCCCCCCATGTGCAGCCAGAAAAATAACACCACAAATTTCTGGTTGTGGAGCCATTCTTTGGAGAACAGGACAATGGGCAAATCATGTCCAAAATTGTCCAAATCTCCACTTCCTGCTCTCTTCTGCCCTCCACACCCAAAGTCTCTTCTAAAAAGAGGATAAAAGATGAAGTTTGTGGATTGTGAAGCTTGGCTGCTTTAAAAAAATCAGACATCCAATCAGCTGAGCCCAAATTATACTCCAGGAGATGGTCAGAGGAACCCAACCCCCCCATCTACACTAAGCCTTGGCACCTCAACATTTCATTTGGGGATCTCTGACCTCCTTTAGCCTCTTCTCCCACACAAAATTTGACTCCTATATGGGTGTGGCATTTGGAGGTTTTTGGGAGCTCTGGTAGGTGCTGGTTTCTTTGAAGGGGCTGGAGGAACATAAACTAGTCCTGAACATCTTGGATTTTCCAAGAAGAAATCTTTCCAGGAACAAGTGAACGAAACAGGCTCCCAGGGCCCCTCATAAATTCTGGCAAGGAGAATCCTGTGCTTCCATGGAGGACATTTCAGAACAACATTTCCTGAGGCATTTCTGAATGCTGGGGATTTACAGGCAGAGGTGATGTCTGCAAAAGGCCTGGCCAACAAAGGTGGGAGAACAATGCAGCAAGAAACAAATTAAAACCTTTTTTTTTTTTTTTTTTTCATTTAACTAAAAGAAACGAGGCCTGATTCCCTTTGTTTGACACCAGCAGGGCACCATTCAGGGCCCAGGAGTTAATCCTGATTTACTGCAGCACATCCCAGCGTAGGAGCCACTCCGAGTTCCCTCAGACAGGGAATCCAGCACAGCGCTCCCACATCTGCAGCAAACTCGAGTTTGCCTAATCACCCACCTCCCCTCCATGCATTCTGTTGACCATGAAGGCAATCACACGAATTTGTAAGTCTGAGATGGGGGAGCAGTGTGAGCCTCCATGGTTGGGTTTCTATGGAAACAATTCCCCCGGCATCCTCAGTCCACATTCGGTATTCCTGTCTGGCTGCCTCCTTCTCACACTCAAAATCCCTGTTCTCCAAACACTCATCTCAGGAGGGTGAGGTTTGCTGCTCCCTCCTGCTCACCCTCTGAGCTGGCAGCACTGGGATGAGCAGGAATGGATGGGGCAGTCCCTGCTCCCCACTCCTGACGCAGAGGAATCAGGATGGAGGCAACGGCAACACAATCTCCACAGGCCCTTTAGGGTTTTGCTGTTTTGGTGCAACTGGCAAGACTCAAAATTAGTCCTAATCATAGAGGTTGGGCCCCTTTCAGCCCTCAGTGAAGACCATGACTTACAAAGGAAATTGATATTTGTGGCAACTTCCATGCAGAAGCTGCCACCTTTCCATCTCCTCCTTCTGCTCCCTGGCAGCTTCACCCATCCCATAAAAGCAACCTCTTATGGGAAAGGTGGCAGCCTCTCAAGTCCCCGTGCAGCCAAGCACGCCAGGCTTCAGCCCTGGGATGGACTCACTGCTGCCCAGCTGGAACAGGGAGCAGGCGAGGGAGCCAGGAATTAACCTCTCACTTAAAATTTGGCCACGATGCTTCAATTAACACTCCATCCTCAGGACAAGTCCCACTTCCCGAGCACCAGGGCCTCCATCACTTCCCTTCTGAGGCTGTTTCGCAGTCCAACAGGCTTCACACTTCATTTTCCTCAGGGCCAGCCCACGTTTTTAATTGCTCAGCCTCACCGTAAGCCGGTCCCTGCGGAGCACGGGGAACAATCCGTGCCCTGTGTCTGCAGAGCTGCCACCACCCTGCTCCCCTCAGCAGGGACAGAACTCAGGGCTCCTGGGGCTGCAAGCCTGAGCTGCTGTGCCTACCCCAACCAGCTCCACTCAGTACTGGGTGCTCATGGACTGCTCCTCCGGGCAAGTGCCACGCACACTCGGGGCTGGGTTACACCTGCAGCCCCTCAGAACTTCCCATGGCAACATCCCACATTTTCTGGGACTGCCTCACTCTTTGCTCTGCTGGTTCAAAAGCTGCCTGTATTTCTGCAAGAGCACATGAAGAAGAAGATAACAGAAATGCCCTCTCTGTCCATTATTTGCCAATATTCAGCTGAGCAGTCAAACATTTTAAGCTTTGCTGGCTCTTGCCAGCACTTTGCAGAGGTGCTATAGAAGGAAGATGTCCAAAAATCTCCCACATTTAACCACTCTGCCTTCTGGATACACCAGGAATTACCTTGCAGGAGTTAAAACACCAGTTGCCTCCCTAAACTACCACTTCCACCCCTGCTGTGCCAGTTTTAAAAGAGTGCAAGGGCCACATTTTTAGACAGTATAATTTGGCCCAGATCCCCCGGCTCCATTGTTTTCACTGGCACTGGGGTAAGTTACACCAGATGAGGATATTGCTCGGAAAAGATTTGCCTTTAAAACAAACACACAAACAAAACCATGTTCAGACAAGACCAGGGATTTTGAAGCCGCATTCCTGTCTCCAGAAACTTCCAATGACTCGCAGTAGTCTCTGCTTCACCAAGCCACAAATTTGTAATGCTTTAATCTTTCCATGTAAGTCAGTTCCTCTCCTCCCTTAATTGTTTTTGTTGCTCTTCTCTGAATTCCGTCCAATTTACCACACAGTGCAGACTCCATTACATCCGAAAGGCCAGAAGGAGGGTGTACAGAAGCTCATTTTCCAATTCTATGACCTCAGTTCTTGGGAGGATTTCAGAGCCCAGACACCAGGCTATAAATGAAGAATGTGTGCCCGTATAGCTGGGTAATTTAAATGCATTTTCTGTGAATAAATCTACTCGGTACTTTCTTGATCTGTACAATCTTCTGCCATAGGGGCCTAACATAAAAATACTTCAAAGGCTCCAACAAATTCCCTCAAGATGTGATCTTCAGCATTTCAAAAGCCGAAAGACATAGACAAGGTTTAAAGTGATCATGATATATTTTCAAGGTAACCCTCCTCAGCAACTCCTGTTCACCCATTTCTTGAAAGTGAAATTCTATCACCTCTCTCTATATAGATGTTTTTCACTTATTGCCTCGCTTACGAGCAAGGCAAAGATGAAGTGAATTTGACTTTTGGTTAGGGTTTATTAGACCTCATTATCTTTCAATGAAGCACAGAAATGCTTCCTTCCTTCAAATACCTACTAGACAGGGCCAAGTGGAAATCCTGCAGCCACAGACCCCTCACCACGTCCCTCGCCTCTTGCAGCACTGAGTTTAGATTTGGATTCAAGTTTCAGCCTCCATCTCCCTCCCCGTTTCAAGCTGAAACACGACCCTGTGCAGTTACACTCCAGTGAAAGATTATTTTTATGTCACACCTCAGTCCCATCTCTGATATTAATTATACACCTCGAGCCTGAAGTCAAAAGAGATTTTAAAACTGGTGCTCTGGGCTGAAACCAAGATTCCTCCTGCCTGCCTTCCAAGCAGTTCCATAACAACCTCCCCGAGACTGCGGCATATTTAATGAGAATGCAGATGATCAATTGCAGCCCGCCTTGCACGGTTGACTCAATCAACAAACTACTAATGACTCCAGCATGTTACAGCTTTTTTGGCTAATGAGAACCGCATTGACCAGATTTTCCCCCTTCTCCCAGGATCAAACGCCAATATGGAACGAGTTCTGCCACAACTGTAACTTTAGCCTGCAAGCAAAACGCTGCCCGGCCAGGGGACAAAGCCTGAGTGTCATTAGGGAGCAAAAGGAGCCCCCAGAGCCGTGGGCCAGCCCTTCCCAAGGATGTGTCTGGTGGTGAAACCAAACTCCTGAGAAACGCAGAGCTCCCACCTTGGTGCATTTCGAGGCAGAAAAGCCTTTTGTTCCTGCACCATCCCACTCCTCCTCCTCCTCCTCCTCCTCCCTGCTTTCTGCTGCAGGGTAATTTGTAGCAGGTGAGAAGTAAATACCTTCTGCTTCCTCTCTCTTTCACTTTTGTTGCTGCAATTTACCTCCATTTTTTCCTTGCCTCCTCCTCCAAACAGAAGTGAGTCGACCTCGTGAAAGAATTCAGGGACATACAGAGATCACAGAGTTAAAAAATGGGAGTCTTACACCTCTTCATCACCAGCAGGGACCGTTCTCCATGTGGGAATCCAACAGCTGACCACGCTCCAAGAGAGGAGTATTTATTGCAGAGCTTGAGATGGGAAACAGCTCCTGGGGTGTTATCCTGCCTGTTACCAACCACTGCTAAACAAAGATTTGCTGCCATGGAAAGAATTCCAGTGACTCCAGTCACCTTTGGACCAACACTTTGTTTCTTCACCAGATAACCTTCATTTTCTGGCGTACAAAGTGGCCAGTTTCTGAAGCAGATTTTCCATCCTGTACCCTGGAGAAAACACAATGCTCCAGTCTGAGCAAGTCCTCTCCATCAAGAGCAGACCTTGCTCTCATTTTTGGCTACACCATCATTTTGCTGGGTGACCTCCTTTTCCCAGTCCTCCACTCCCCTCTGTCAGACAGGGTTAACACAGAAGGTTTGGTCCCCTAAGAAATAAAACTGCTGCAGGAAAACCCAAGCCAGGCATTGTTTCGCTTTTGATCACTCTCTGCCATACTTGACTGCCACAAAACCAAGCAAGAAGTGGAGAGAAGGAGCAATTAGGGCTGGAGAATCAACTGGAAAGCATAAATCCAGATTTTTTTTCAGCCTAAGCTCATTTTCACTGGGATCACTCTGAACAGAAGTCATGGGGGATGCACAGAGTCCATCACTGGGGACTGTGCTCCTTCCTCTTTAACTCTGTGCAGTTCCCTCCACTTTTTAAAGGCTTAAATATTAAACATCAGCCAAGTGATGGTGAGGGCCCACGCTTGACTTCATTCCTCCCTTCACCACGTCCTGGGGCCAGGAATTCAGACACTGAACCACCTCCCTGGGCTGGGAGCTCCTCGCCCGGGGCTGCTCTGCTCCTCTCTGCAGTGGGAAATGTCCCGTTCCTGCCGGGCTCTGCTCTGCCCACAGCTCCACCAGCTTTCCCCTGCCTTGTCCTTGGGACTCAGCCTTCCCAGCTTCACCTGCAGCTCCTCTCACACCTTATGGGAGCAGCTTCCTCCTCCCTCTGACCTCAGCTTTCACCCTACAATGCCAAAATCCTTTTTTCCCCTTTTCCCCCCCCTTTCCCCCTCCTTTTCCTACCCCAATTTCCCTATCTTCTGTACCAGCATCCTCTCCCAAGATCCACAGATCTCTCTGCTGTGGTGACCTATCCTGATAAAGGATTTTTTATTCATTTTTAATTCTGAAGGGCCTGATTTTTAACAGTTCACCACCCTCTTCTCAAACAAATTCAGCTTTTCAAGAAGAATTCCACTGACATGTGAGCTGGAGCTTCACATCCACAAGAAAGTTTCCACAGCATGCTGAGAGCCCTGCACAAACACTGACCATGTTTATCTCCTCCAAACACTAAAATTTTACACAGAGACATTCAGAATTAGGGTAAAAAGATTTAAGCCCATTCTTGTCCACTGCAAGCAGATCACAGAAGAGAATCATTAAGGTGGGAAAAGCCCGTGGAGGCCAATCATTAATCCAGGTAGGAGCCATTCCCTCCCAGCCTGGCTTAAGAGATGTCAAAGTCACTTTATTCTCCTGGGCATCAAGAGCCCAGGCCTTGAAATATGGCTCTGGCAACTCCTGTGGAAAGTAAACTCAAGTCACAGCAAAAATAACTTTACCAATGCTCTTGGTTCTCATTTGTAAATGGACCAGGGCTTTAGCACAGCCAGGTTTTTGTGCTACTTCCTCAGATTGCTTTTAGGTTCATTAAGCCCCAACTTCAGGAAGAAAATGGTAGCATTTGATTTATGGGTATGAGGGAAGAAGGATGAAATGAGCAATAAATCTCCCAAGAGTGGTGTTCCTCCAGCTCTCTGCAAGCCAGAGCAAGGAGCTCCCAGATGCCAGCCCAGGATTAACACCTGATGTCCAGGGGAAAAAAAAAAAAAATCCCCCTGCTCCGTGCCTCAGTTTCTCTGGTCAGAATAAGGTGATGCCAACTGTGAGGCTGAATCTGTGACATTTAAATAGGAAAGTGCTGACTTAAAATGGGTTATTTGTGGCTTCTGAAGCAAATATGAGACAATGAATGAATTTTCTGCCTCTTTTTATTGCCTTCAAGGAGCACAGAGGAAGGACCAGGAGGTTTTCTGGACAGATCAATGAAAGTAACACCCAACAAATGACCTTTCCTCAGTGTCTCATAAGTACCTGTCAATTTCAGGAGTGCCACCACCCTCGAGTGGAGAGATTTAAAGGCAGACTATTCATTAGAGAGCAAACTATTATTCCAGAGGTTTAAATGAATTGGCCAGTGGCCAGCCTTCCTCACTGCTTAGGGACTACTGGGAAAAGGGAACGTGGCTGCTGTTTGGTTTGCAAAAAAAAGCAAAAAAATGGCATTTAAAGAGCAACAAGAACCAAGCTGCACAAGTGGTGATGGTCTGACACTCTCAGAAGGTGGCACGAGGGGTAAGAAGATTTAAACACCATCAGGGAACCACCAAAACCAAGTCTGTAAATACCACAGATGGCTCCTATTTTATGGCATCACTAAATCAACCAGCTAGGCTGACTCTGAGGAATGGCATCAAAAGGTGAAGAGGCTTGGAGAGTGCCTCAAAACCCCAATTTTTGCTGCAGTAGATACCACCCACTTGCCACGTGCAGTTCTGAATTAAAAGCTAAATATTCTTCCCTGGTATAACTCAGACTTGCATTAAATCCCAAAGCAAGAGTTACAAACCTCACCTGAAATTTACTTACCCTGCTGAGGAACCCTAAGTTGGTTCTGGGTTACTCTATTCTGCAAATGCACCAGAATATTGCAATTTATTCTCCACGGAGGCAGCAATTAAAACTATGCAAGTCAGTTTTCATCAAAAACTGCACCCCAGCAGCACCACAAGATTTTCATTTGGGTTAAAGCTGGCTCCAGTGCTTGCTAACAGCCCTGGGGGAAATATTTTACCACAAACTCAGTCTGCAGCTTCTGTCTCACTGGTGTTGCTGAGGATGGTCACCTGCATCAGGTCATGGAATCTTCCAGGGACACCTTCCACAATCCCAGGGTGCTCCAAGCCCCGTCCAACCTGGCCTTGGATATTTTGGGTATCCAGGACTTCTCTGGGCATCCTGTGCCAGGGCCTCACCCCCGTCACAGAGCAGAATTTCTCCCTGAGTACCCAATCTCAGCCTATTCTCTGTCAGTTTAAAGCCATTCCCCCTTGTCCTGTCACCACCTGCCCTTGCAGATAATCCCTCCTGTGAGTCCAACACAAAAAAATCACACACTAAATCCTCAGGCACTTGGATGACTGTTCCATACCTCCCAAAAGTTGTTTTCTTTTTTTTTTAATAACCTCTTTTTTGCAAGGTTTGAAAGATGAAGAAGCTGCCATTACTTCATCACTGCATCCCTACAGACTTTCCCAGACACTCAGCCCCACCACAGCACAAATCTGCTAAAACACATCCAAGATGGCTTTGCTACTCCACATTTAATCTTAATTAAAACACAAATACAGAGAGTTCCCTACCTTTCCGTGCCCCACTCCCTTGCCAGCGACACACCAGGCAGATCTCCCTGCTGCAGGGATTTTGCAGCTCACAAAGCAAAATGCTCTGCTCCTCACGTCTTTCAGGTGTGAGCACCCCAAGTCCTGCCCTCCACATTCCCCGTGCTTGCTTCACCTGATTTTGGGATTTGGCACAGGTGTGTCACCAGTTCAGCTGGCTGGGGAATCTTCCCCTTTTGGTTTTCCAAGAGGTTTCTACTCCTTCCCACCACTCCTATTTATCTTGAATCCATTTAAAACTCACTCCTCTCCGGCCTCTTGGAGGAAACTCGTGGTGATTCCCCAAAAGGAAGGCTGCACTTGACACGACACACAGCCAAACAGCCTCACCATGTGCAAAAATAAGATTATGCCACACAAAGTTGGCCTCCAAGTGGCCCAGCTTTGCCACAGATAAGGCAGATGGAGGAGGCTCAGCATGCAAATCAAGCACTTTTTCTTCAAAAAAACCCTCCCCAGCTGCTGCAGGTGCAAAAGGCAGAGTTTTAGGACAAGCTTTGTGGTGCAATTTGTTTCCATCACACTCTGCTTATGATGATTTAGCTGAGTGAGTGGATCCAGAATCTCTTAGAGTAAAACAGGTCAGGGTGGGAATAGGAAAAGATATTTCCATTCTTCAAAGGCAGAAAAACAATTTTTCATCTTCTCTGACTGGATACAGTTAAAGAAGATTACAACTGGTATGATTGCTTTTGGCAGCCTAGTGTTTGACCTATCATTCTGTAAAAATATAACTAACCCTCCATATATTGACTGGCAGGAATTTCCCCCCATGTGCTTTTTGTTCTCCTCCGTCTACTTTATATGGAAAATTTACCGTATAGATCTGCATTTAAAGCTTCCGTGGCCTATTTCATGAGCAGACAGAAGAGATTAAAGTGAATAGAACATAAGCACAGCTCAGAACTCTGTCTGCTCACAGAATCCTGGGATGGTTTGCGTTGGAAAGGACCTTAAAGCTCATCTCGTGCCTTGGGCAGGGACATCTTCCACTGGGCCAGGTTGTCCAACATGGCCTTGGACACTTAGATTAGCTCAACTTGAACATTAAAGTTCAGCTTAGCTGCTCCAGGTGCAGCCTGTGCTTTAGGAAGTCCCTAAAACCCAGTTTGCCAAGAGTTGGGAGGATGTAAAAACCACATTTATAAATAGTTTTTGCCTCTCTTTTGCCAGTGACCAGGCACAGGGCAAGGCCAGGTGTGACAACCCTTTCCTTTGCTGCCATCACACCCAGCGTGCCACAAAACCCTGGGGACTCCCACTCTGAGCACCTCAGCTCTACCAGGAATCTGCCTCCTCCATCACCAGGGGAACATCCCTCCAAATTTCCACAGCACCCCCAGCTCATGCCCACACAGGGATTTCCTTGGGATTTTTGGTGATGACCAAGATCTCAGCCCACGCTGGAAAATCCAGATGAGCACAGCCAAGCACAGGCCCCGTGCAGCTCCCTCCTTGCTGCTTTAAGTTCAACTTTCCCTGTTTACCTTTTAATTTAATGTATTCTTTTGATCTCTCTTCCTCTCCTTTCTCTTGTCTCCCCGAGTTTGCTGACACAGGAGAAGCATGACAAGCTCAGACAGGCCTAACCTACTTTTTCCCTTTGCTCTGGTACATGTGAACGCTCCCACTCTCCTTCCCAGCATAAGAAAGCACATTCCAAGGATCATTATAATGATATTTCCAGTCCCCTGTGAAGTAATTCCCCCACTGACAGGTGAGGAAACTGAGACACACAGAGCTCTTAAATTACTTGCCCCCCAAAACTACAGCAGCACAAGGGGAAATAAAACCCACCAGGCTCCTGCTTTTCCTGGTCCCAATCTCTATAAAATTATTATTCCTCAACCCATCACAGGTTTGGGAAATGCCTCCACTCCTAAATACAGAAACAGCAAAGTTTTAGGTGTCCATCAGAGGTGTTTGCACATTTCTGGGGTTTAATTGCAGCTGAGGAACTTGGATCACCCTGTCCTGGGAGCCTGCAGGCTGAGCTGGCACCGGAGAGCTGGAGAGGGACTGGGGACAAGGGCTGGAGGGACAGGAGCCAGGGAATGGCTCCCACTGCCAGAGGGCAGGGCTGGATGGGATATTGGGAATTGGGAATTGTTCCCTGGCAGGGTGGGCAGGCCCTGGCACAGGGTGCCCAGAGCAGCTGGGGCTGCCCCTGGATCCCTGGCAGTGCCCAAGGCCAGGCTGGACACTGGGGCTGGAGCAGCCTGGGACAGTGGGAGGTGTCCCTGCCCTGGGACTGGATGAGCTTTAAGGCCCCTCCCAACCCATCCTGTCATTCATGGGCTTTGTTTATCCTAACCATGGATATCCCTCAGCCAAGCTGTTTTCCCTCCTTGGATGGGATAATCCAGTGCTAAGCCATGAGCTCGACTTTAAAGAAATCAGATTCCCAGTTATGACACCTGCTGAAATTCCATCACTCCCTCCAGGGCACGGAATAAACCCCAGCATTTACAAATCTGAACTTTCAAAAGCGAGAACACCTTTAAAATGAGCCTAAAATTACCTGAATTCAGATATTGACACCTTTGGGGTTCATATTCTCAAAGATGTTCTCTGCAACACCTTTTTTTTTCTTGTGAAAGTTGAAATTAGCACATTATCTTAGAGCCTGAAAGGCAAAAAAAGCCCCAAGTACTGCAAGGAGTGAATAATAAAATCAAAAGTGGACTTTGAGCATCTGCACCAGAGCACTCAAATTATATTAATTTGTGAGGTGAGTTAGTTGAGCACTGCTTAAAACCCTGTTTAGACTTCATACTTCACAGAGTGGCTTGAATTTGGTTTCACTAAATTTGGCTTGGAACCAAATCAAGTTCACACGAAATCACTTCCACGGAGAACAGGAGCGACCACAAAGGGGCTCAGTGCACTTCAGTGCACTGGATCTGTGCATCACCACTTCGATAAAAATTAACTTCTGCCCACCCCAGTGCAGACAATCCCACAGTTCTTTACACCTAAAGGTGCAATAATGCTCCTTTTCCAGCTCAGTTCTGCTTCAGCTCTAATGTTTAATTATCTCCAACACAGCAACAGCCACGCCACTCCAGAAAGAAATCAATGCTCCCTTTGCTCCCAGCTCTAAATGCATGAATTCCATAATCAGCCTCACAGAACAGACATTTGGGACTGCACATCTGGGGAGCACATGAGAGGCCACCTCAGCTATTAAATTATTTTGCAACCATCCCTCTCAGACCCAGCTTTGGGGATTTTTTTTCCTTCATTTTGCTACCAAAAAAAAAAAAAAAAAAAAAAAAAAAAAAAAAAAAAAGAAAAAAGAGAGTGACGTTTTTAGTTTATAAGATATTCATTAATAAAATCTCAGCTGCATTAATGGGATGCTTTTCAGTCCTAAAACCCCCCCAGAACACCTTAGACATCTTATACAGAGGGTTTTGGTGTGGTACTCTCTGTTCCTGCCATCAGCCTGGGACTTTTTCTCCCCTCACTGACTCAGAGCTGCCTCTGAGCACTCAAGCACCTTTCTAGGACACCCAGGAAAGGAGGAAAAAAACCCCAAACCTCCAGATCAGCAAGGACACAGAACTGGACTCATGTCTTGAGTGCTGACAGCTCCGAGGGGTGTAAAGGAGGAGAATTCCCAGGGCACAGCAGCTCCTCGGGAGGGCCTCGTACCCCACTGAGGGTGGTAAACATTTTAACTATTCAGTTTTTCCTTTCTGGATTTCCAAAGCTGCCCAGTGGATGCAGGGAGAGAATATCGATTAAATGAAAGGCCAGGATGATGTGGAGATGCAACTGAGTCTCAGAAGGAGCCAGAGCAGAAACTTTCACCCTGTCCCACACCAGCAAGAGCTGAAACCTCTGCCAAAAGCTGGATTTCAGGGAGGGGATCACAGAAATCACCAAGCTGCAAACATCAATTCATAAGTGGAGCACAAAAGCATTTTGGTAGAGGTGGCACAAGAGAGGGAGGAACACTGAGAACTTCAGGTTCCATTCCAGCTTATGAGCTGCCCTTTATTTTCCACTTCAACTAGGAATCTTCCTCGAGGAAAAATCAGGGAAATAACATTTTGGGCAACTTTTCTCCAGTGAAATGCTCCCAAAAAACCCCATGGGGTGGGTTCTAGCCAGAATTGGAGTCTGAGTGTTTCACAGAGGTGCTGAACCCCAAGCCCTGGGCTGGTGCCATGTATCAGTTAAGGGTTAATATTTTTCCCTCTTTTGTTCAGGTTTTCCTTGGAAGTCCAAAAAATCATTCCCAGGAGCTCCCAGGGTATTTTCTGTGCTGGAGCTGCCTCTCATTCCCTCCCTCCCTCTGTTTTAGGAGAGTGGCAGTGCTCTGAGAAGGCCGGATCTTGGCTGACTTTATTGCTGCTGGGGCCAAGTAAAAAGGGTGAGACCCATAAACACAAAGATGCCAAGATACCAGGAGGCTGCAGCTGGAATGCCCAGCCCTGGCTGCTTTGTTCCCTGGGAATAATCAATATATTGGCAGAGATCATATCTATATTCATATGGGGAAAGTGGAGGTGCAAAAAGATACCATTTAATTTTTTATTATATCCCTGTGCCACTTCCATAAATCCTAAACCTTCTTTTTATTCATATTTCTACTCTGAATTGACAGCTCCTGTTCTGCTTTTTCCCCTCTACAGGTGCTACCAAAATATTTCTGCACAAAATCTTTGGGGTAAGAGAACCAAACATTTATGGCTGTAGGACACAGACCCACTCAAACCCAAATCCCACAGAAAGTAATCAGATTTAATTACAAACTTTGAATTCAGGCCAGGGTGGTTGAAGTTTCACCAAATTCAGCTGTCCCAGGCTAAATTAGTGCTTTCTGTGGCAGCAGCTCCCAGAAAATCACCTGGAAATGAAATATACCCAGCTCCAGAGTGCTCTGCATTCCTTGGAACCCTGACCTTCCCCGCTGGCCCCACTGCCCTGACCACAGCAGAAACCCCAGGCCAGCTGCTCCTGGCTCAGCCCTTCTGAAGGATGAGCCCCAAATTCCCAGGGAAGGCAGTAAATTGGAATTATGTGAACTCGTGTTTGGGTAAAGCCTCTCCTGTGCTGCAGAACTCCGACCTGAGCGGTCAGAACTGCAGGAAATCACCCCAGACCATCACCCTCACCACACCAGGGATCCAGGATTCACTGATCTGGTCCCAAACCTCAAGGCAGGTGGGAGGAGGGAGGCTGGAAGTCACTGCCCCAGCCATCCCAGGGCTTCCTGCATGCCAAGGACACGCTGCCAGCCCAGCCAAGGTTTCCAGCAGAGCTCTCCTCTGCCAGGGCAGCACGGGATGCTCAGCTTTCCTCCAAGGGAGCTCGGGAGCAACAAGATTTTCCCTGGAGCAATCCAGCTGTTGATGAGCTGCGTGGGGCAGCAGGCAAAGGCTGCAGGGCACAGGCAGGGCATGAGAGCAAACCTCAGAGAACAATGAGAGGGGCCAGGTGCTTCAGCTAAGGACTTGCAGAGTTTAAACCTCATTTAAATTTATATTTAAGTCTATAAAAGCTGAGCAGGAGAGTAAATGTGATACAATGTAAAATAAAATTAAATTGAAAAAATAATCCATCACCCTGCCCACCAAAATGAGTTTTCAGCACGAAACCAAACCGTTTGCCCATCCACAACACAAATTTCCAGTGCTCAGCTCCAAAAACACTCCTAGGCCATCAAGGTGAGGCTTTTTCATTCAGGTTCACAAACTAAGATGTCATCGTAAGTGGTTTAGAAGCCCAGCAAATTTTAATATCCATGCCAGCGTGTGTGACCAAAGGGATTACCCACAATGGCTCACCTGATTAGTTATACAAATGCCTGCCTTTTTTTCTCTTTTTTATTTTTTTTTTCTTTCCCCCTTTTTAATCCAAGACCGTGCAGAATGCCAGGCAGGAGAATGGGCTATGTGCTGGAATGTCTGAGGGCTACAGGCTTGGGATTTATATTCCATGTTGAATTCATTGTTCTCCCTCCTACCCCTGCTGCCCTCTAAAATACGCTGCAGCCATGACAGAAATAAATTAGCCCGAGGTACAGGTCACACCTTCAAGGGCAGGCAGAACTCTGGGTAAAATCAATAGAGAAGATGGGAGTCTCTAACAGCTGAAGCAGAAAGAATGACACATTGAGGGCTTTACACATCCCCAGACAAAGGCACTTTGGAGAAACCCCGGTCCCTGCTGCCTCGCAAACACAAAGCTCGTTTTTTCAACCACCTGAACCCCAAGAGCAGCTCAGAAAAGCCCCATTTCTATGGAGAATTTGCATCTCGATGCAGAAAGTTCGATTTCTTTGCACCTCTGCCCGGGGAAGGGGATTCAGATGCTGAACTCTGGCCCAGGTTGCAACTCTAAAAACTTTTTTTACAGAGAGCAGAATCTGCAGTGAACTTCAGCTTAAATTTTGCAGCATTCCTCAGCCTCTAAAGGGATTGCCTCAAACAAAAAACTCCCCTGAAATTTGGTGAACTCCAAAAGGAGGCACCAACACTGAAATACGCGTTGCATTCATTATTTTAATTTGTGATTTGAAAGCAATGGATAATACATTCCAAATCATTGAGAGCCTCAGGCTCAGGCTTCAGAATTTCTGAATGCCAGTTCCTCTGAAATCAGGAGATAGAAGATTTATAAGGATTTGGATATGGGAAGATTGATGCAGGAGTCAAGTGGGTTTTGCTAATGTCCCCATGGTGAGTTAAGTATTAACTCTCAGAGAGAGGCTCAGAACCTGTTCAGACACTTCACAGATCCCACGGGGTTCCCACCTGCCTTTCCAGGTTCCTGAAAGCTTTAAAGCCTGATTTAAGCTCCCACAATACTTCTAAAAATAGGAGTTAAACTTCTCAGTCCCGCAGGAGTTTCTGAAATTGCTACCCAGGAGGTTTCTCAACAGACAGAGCTAAAAGCTTTTCTCCTCTCCTGTCCCTCCTAGACTTCTCCAGAGACGACTTTGGCCCAAATAAAGCTGGATCGAAATCCAAATGAACCCTGATTTTCTGCAAAGCCAGCAGGAAAATGCCAAATAAGTAACTTTCCCCTGACCTCCTTGTTTGTTTGCTTTTTTAAAAACCCCACACAACATTAACACGTGTCTTGTGCTTTGGTCCTTAGACTCACACCTCCACCTATGGCAAAATAAATTGTATTTGTACTTACATTTGTGGAGCCTGTGTGGGAAACAGAATTGCTTTCATTTCCACTGCAACCTGCAAAAATAAGGGGAGGAATTCACCATTAACACCAGGAATTGTCTTTTGCTCACAGTCACCGTCCCATGTCTCAAATGACGCAGCAACACCTGCAACACCTCTCTGCCTTTTAGGAGAAACCAACACCTTGAGGGAAAAGGTTTTATTAGGAACTTGTAAAGAGGTTTCCAACTCGTCCACAGCTCATTCCCTGCAGCAACTTCCACCTGCTCGTCCTGGGGACAGGGAGGTGGGGAAAGCAGCACATTCTGGATGTTCCCAGGAGTGTTTCGAGGCACATATCCTGAGCAAACATCGGGCACAAGAGCCTCCAGTGACTTGCCCTGCTGCTCCTTGGTTCTTCTCATGGACAAGAGGGTGATGATAATGCACATTTCTGCCTGAGATACCTCAAACACTGCCTGAGGCACCATTTGCAGTTTTCCCCTTACACTTCTGCACTAGACACGAAAAAATACAGTTTTTAATGCCTCCTCCAAAGAGATTCCATGTCCTCATCTAGTGCAGCTTCCTCGAAAATAAATCATCCCTTGTCTTCCACTTCCCTGTGCTCTCCCATATGGAGAGTCCTGTCCTTGGGAGAGCATCCCAACAACCACAGGGTCCTTTGCCTGCACAGATCACATCCAGGAATGTGATTGTTCCTAAATCACATTTAGGATGTAGGTCAGGAATGACCCATCAGAGATACCCCCATGTGGGGGCTGTTTCCCTCATCCCAGCTGCCTCTCTTTCCCGAGGGATTTAGCCAGGGTGTTTCAGATGGACCCTGACATCCTGATCCTCAAAAAGCTCTGAGAAGTCCCCATCTTCATAAAGAAAAAAGGGTGTGTGAGCACTGGGAGGTGCCTGGAGTGCTCCAGAATTCCAAGAGCACCACATTCCTGCTCTGCTCATCCCAAGGCAGGAGCAGCCCCACAGCTCAAGGGGACGGGATCCAGCCCACTCCTCTCCTCCTGCTTCCTCCATCCAAGTTTCCCCTCTGCCTCCTGATCGTGGCTGGATTCAGATGGAGACATCTCCAAAGAGCAAAACCATACATGGAACTCGGGAGAGACACATTAAGGTTTTTTCCCCTATTTAAATAATTCAAAAAAACAGGATTCAGCACAAAAAGGGAGGACAGAAAATGAGGTTAAGCACATTTGCAATGGTTTGCTCCACTCTGGAGGTAAATGAAAGCTTAGAAATGCTAAATGAAACCTTAGAAAGACCTGGGCCTTTCCAGGAACTGTGGAATTCCCCTCCCTTGGTTTAGAAATGAAGAAGGATTTAAATGCAACCCACAAACAGGAGCAGACTTGCCTTGGGAATACCTGGGTAGGTGGAGGGAGAAATATATCTGTATTTAAGGATGAAAACAAAGAAGGACAGGAGACTAAATGGATTATTGGCCAAAACCTGGCTGATCCTCATTTAATGGATCTGAGTATTCCACATCACAGGTGAAAGTCTTGGCTCCGTGGACCAAGAGTTTTTTCCCACTTCCAACTTTTGCAAACCTACAAATTACAAAATTTCAATCCTAGGAAGGGAAATTAAATAATCACAACATATTTCCTGTCCTGAATTATAATTTTACACACGGAGTGGGTTCCTACAAAGCTGGATTTGTGCGATTTGGATACCTGCAAAGGAACAATGGGGGAGGCCACGTTGTTTGTGCCTGGATGAGGACAATGCTTTGCCTTTCCACGGCCACTGGATCTGGGATAAATCTCTCAGGCACCAAAAATCGGTGTTCAAAACTCAGACAAGGATGTTCAGCTTTGCAGCCTGGCTTTATTCATCTCTCAAAGCACAAGGCATTTTTTTTCTCCCATAAATATGCAAAGTGCCTTGCAAAAGACCCTCCCCATTTCCCAGGAAATGGAGGGCTGGAATGTACAGGGGGGAGAGAGCCCCGTGGCCACACCGTGTCCATCTGCAGCACCACCATCCCCACCAGGCCCCCAAATCAAAAGGCAAAGACATTTCCCCAGCCTTCCCTCATCAAAAACCCCCTTGGATCTCAGGGGGTGAACGTGGGGAAAGATCAGGGAGCTCCAGCTTCGGGTATTTGCAGATTCCTTCTGCCTGGCCTGGCTGCTCCCCATCCCTCCCCGGGCACGAGGCAGGTAATCCCAGTGGGAATCCCCCAGGAGATCCAGCAAACCCACTCCTCCTCTCCCCCTCTGCACAGAGGGGGTTGTGCAGAGGTTTTTTTAGCAAAACTCGTGGAGTTTGCAAAGATATTTTCCACTCCTAATCCTCCAGCTAGGAGTTATTCATCATACCTGCTATCCCTTTTTTTCCTCCTGAGATCCTCTGCATGGGATAACTCCCAGTTTAGAACAACCAAATAATAAATATACAGCTTTTAAACACAAGGATTTCACATTTGCATGTGTTTAAGTAATTTCTTCAGTTTCTAAAAGTCAAATATCCACATCTGTACCCACTCCTCAGACACACAAACTTAAATCCCAACTTTTGATAAACCACCTAACTATTCCCAAGTATATCCGAGGACAAAATTTAACACCAGAAGCTGCCAAATGTTTCTGACCCACTTCAAACAATCATTAACTACAGGCAGTTTCTAATTATTTAAGTCCATTTCACTTCTTATTCAGTGGTCATTTTGTTTCTTGGCCATTTGGCCTATGTTCAGAAAAATCTCCATTAGGCAGCACAAAGTCTCACAAAAAGAAGAAAAAGTCTCTTTTCCCATTCTAAGGTTGGGAATATTTTGAATCCTCGGGAGACAGGAGTTCTAAATATGCTTTTAAAAGCAAAAAGTAGAGAGCATTTAAAAATTGAAAAGCTTAAAAATTCAGCCACCGAGTAAAATGTAGTTATCAACTAAAATTGCTTTCTCTCACCTCTCTGCTAACAGTTTTGCAATTCCTTTTCCAGAAAGAACTGGAAAATGTATTAAAAGGCAAAAAACCATCGATGCTGGGACTGGGAACAATCACATGAACAAGCCACAAGATTTGCTTGATAACACAGAGTTTATTATTCAAGAACGAGTCTCATTTTCAGCTCTAAGGCAGAGGGCAGGGAGAGAAAGGGGGGAACAGGCTTTTAAAGCACACGCTGGAAGCCCAGGATGGCATTCATAGGAAAAAAGAAGAAAGAGAAGAAAAAGTAAAGGAAACAAATCTCTGTTCTATCAGCAAGTCGACTTTGCAAAAGTTAAGCTCAGCTCCCAGCAAATTCGGGCTGTTTTCACTTAAACCGAGTTTACCTTCAGCTGAGAGAATGAACAAGCAGAGAACTGCTGAACTTTTTTTTTTTCCCCCAAAAAGTTCAGCTCTGCTCAAGATGGGAAGGGATAGAGGAGAGCAGAAACAGGGGAGTTCAAAAGTCACAAAAGCTGCTCGCAGAGTTCCTCTGCGCCCCCTCGTACTGACCTACGCAGTCTTCGTTTCACAGGTAGCAAAGTTTTGTCTCCTTCTCCAGGGCGAGATTCCCACTCGCAGCAAAGCATCAAAAGAACATTGTTTGCACTCCTCCGAGGAGGAGGAGGAGGGAAGGGAAAAACGCAGCCCAGCCAGGTACTGTTTCTTCCTGAAAAGTAAATCCGGAATTCTGGAACGAGTTCAAACCTCGGGCTTGACAGGCACGGGAGCGAAGCTTTTTGCACTGAGCATGCTTCGTCCTGCACTGCCTGCACACTTAATGAACATTACTTCCTTCCCAGTGGTTACTCCTAGCAGAAATCCACACCCCCTCTTTGAGAAGTGAGGAATGCAGCTGAAACCAAAGTCCAGAAAACATGCCCGGCACCCAGACAAGGCCCCACGGATCAATAAACTCAGGTTGTGACCCGCAGGTCAGTTTGTCAAACAGGACATCAGGGTGAGTTTTTTCTACACTTGGTGGAGTTTGCTTTATGCCTCAGCTAATGCTGCTCGCTCCCCAGAGAAAATAAAACTGCGCTGCCTTTTAGAGAATGATTAAATGCTCCAATAACAGATGGGAATTCTCTTTCAAATCTTGTCTTTCCAAACCTGCTTGAAAGTGAGGAAAGAAGTTGTGCTGGTTTTTTCCAGACTAAACTCAGTTCTTGGACTCCTGAACAAAAGCTGTTTGAATTCGTCGCAGGGACGGAGTATCTGGTGACTTAAAAAAAAAAAAAAGCTCCTTTTATTTAGTTAGGGTCTAATCCTGTTCCGTTTGCAATCACATGGAGTTTTGTCATTACCTCCAGTGGGAATTGCGCCGAGGTTTTAGATTACAAATGCTTTCAGGCAAGAGCTCTGTCTACTCCAGTGACCTGCACAGGCCAGACTGGTTTTGGCACTTCAATTTGTGATTTACACCATTGCTGTGCCTGAACCCTGCGCAGCAGCAAAACCCCCCCTTCCCCAAATTCACGGGGAATTGCTGAAGAGAAGCGATTTTGCAAAACTGCATGGGTTGTTGTTAAAGCTTTTCGTTGTATTTCCAGTTTTTTTCCTGGAGGTTCCACTTGGCTCTCACGTCTCAATCCTCCTCCACAAGAGGAGGAGAAATGGAGCCTTTTTGTCCTGGAGTCTCTGCTGGCCCTGACTGCCCCACCACAGCCTGCAGGAGAAAGCCAAGTGCAAGAATTGAAATGAAATAACACAGGCCATGATACTGTCAGGGTGAGGAGCACTAATCCCAATCACTGCATGGGACATTACACTCCGAGGCCTCTAAATTTGAAAATAGGTTAAAAACTCATCATGACCTCAGTGTCTGAGCAAAGCCAGGCTCCACAGGGCTGCAGGTCCTGATGTGAGCAGGACAAACCATGGCAGAAATTAAATTTCTGGAGTCCAAATGGCCCAGACCTTGAGAACATAGACCCAGTTTAGCCCGCAGATTCTGACAGTGCACAGTGGGAATATATTCACACAAATCCAGTTCAGAACCACTTTGCTCCTAAGGGCAGCCAAGTGATGTCATTTCTTTTAAAAATTGTTTCCTTGCCCACACATCCCTGGTCTCCCTTGTTTCCTTCAGGATCATAAAAGGAAAAGTCCAAATCCTACATGACAAAACTAAGCTGTGCTGCATTCCCAGTGCACAGAGCCTGAAGAGGTTTTGGAAACCCCCAGAGAAAGTTTTTGGCTGGTTTGGAGAAGCAGCCATGGCAGGCTAATTAAACCCAAATGCAGTAACCAAAAAGCTTTTCTCTTTGGTTTCCCCTTCACATCCCAACGCTTTCCTTTGGTCAGGAAAGCCCCTAGCTCCCCTCGGATGCATAAAGTCCCTAACAGGGGACTTTCCTAACAGGCAGCTAAATTGGAATTTATCTCCCCTGGACCATCTCAGAAGCTTTTCTGGGATGTGCCAGGAGCTAAAATCATCAGGTGCTCGTTGATGTTCATGGAGAGCAGGGGGACAGGGGCTGGAAGGATTTACCCTGAGCTCTGAACTGATGGGCCCAAGGCATAAACACAGAGTGGTGATTTTAGACATCCTTGTGTCCCTCAGTTGCTCAGAGTCCTAAAATGGTTTGGGTTGGAAGGGGCTTTAAAGCTCATCCCATTCCACTGTCCCAGGCTGCTCCAAGCCCCATCCAGCCTGGCCTTGGGCACTGCCAGGGATCCAGGGGCAGCCACAGCTGCTCTGGGCACCCTGTGCCAGGGCCTGCCCACCCTCTGAGAAAGGAATTCCCCCTCCCATCACCATTCCTGCAGCCCAGCTGGATGAACAGGGCACCCCTTGAGCTTGAAGTGCCACCAGGAGCAGGACACAGCAGTGAGGCACCTTTGGAGCACCGTGGTGTGACACTGGGGTGGCACCTGCCTGTGGGGACAGCACGACACGACCCCAGGTACCCCAGAGCTGAAGCGTTCCAGCCCTGCTGTCACTCACACAAGAACTGGGTAAGAAATTCCAGCTGCACCCACAAATCCCTCGCTCTCAAATCCCAATCCCCACGCTCACAAATCCCAATCCCCACGCTCACAAATCCCAATCCCCATCCTCACACGCCCGCCCCCGCAGCTCCCCAGCACCCCAGGGCTGCTGGCTGCACTCTCCTGGTGGATCCCAGGCCTGGGAGCTGCAGGCACATGGCAAATGTGCCGTGTGTGTCACACCGGGGCGAGCAGACTGCTGATTCCCTTCATGCCTAATTACCCAGCAGCGCCTGGCACGGTGATTTATTTAGCACAGCTCTCAGACAGGTCCTGTGTCCAAGTGGAAAACACTCTCCCTCCCGTTTTCCTGCTGAAAGGAAAATCAGCCAGGGCATCCGAGGCCACAAAACCCTTCTCTGCAGAGATGCAGGAGAAAAGGTATGGACCACAGAATGCCAAAGTTAGGGTGGCTGCACCTCGAAATGAGCTCAGAAGTACATCTCTACTCCATCTGAAAATAAATATCTTTCTATATATTAAATGTATCTATATGTTCTGTTCTGACATGCGAATTACGTGGTTTTGAGAGTAACTTCATTTCACACAGGGGTCAGTCCTACCTGGGACTCTGCAGCTGGGACAGGTAACTCCATTCAATGCCTGAGATGCTAAAACACCCTTTAGGCTCTGCAATAAAGGGCAGAAACTCGGGCAGGACGGAAAAGGGCAGGGAAAAAGGGATATTCCCCATGTTTAGAAGGTGTTAGATGGACT
This sequence comes from Promerops cafer, assembly GCA_013398275.1. Lineage (NCBI taxonomy): Eukaryota > Metazoa > Chordata > Aves > Passeriformes > Nectariniidae > Promerops > Promerops cafer. The sequence goes on from VZSE01014569.1 coordinate 733,352, forward strand.
GTCACCAGCAGGGAGAGGAGAACACAGCCTCCCCCAGGCATCCCTGAGCCAGGAGCAGGGCTGGGGGAAGCCTGGCTGAGTGAAAAGCCCCCGGGGAGCAGCACAAGCTTTGGGCAGAGGATTCTGGGGTTTGGGCTGCTGCCCACAAGTTGTGTTTAACCAGCAGAGCCGTGCCCTGGGGCCCAGACCTGGAAGGGGCCTGCCAGGGTGAGGACAGAGCCCACCAAGGCACGGGCACCACATCCAGGAGGGGACCATTGTTCCTCCAGATCTGCCACTTCCAACGAGCGCCAGACCCCCGCCTCTCCCGGAGCTAACAGCTCCAGCTGGGACAGCTTTGCCTCCCTCTTTTCCCCCTCAGGACGCATAAAACGCGTTCCTGCTCTCCTTCCTGACACCAGAAAAGCCTGGATTGCTTCCCATTGTGCTGCGAGAGCTTGAAACGTGGCCATGCTATTTACAGCATCTTCTTTGCCCGGAGGGATTGGAGAGGCAGCCCGAATTTTCCACCATATGCAAGCAGCAGGCACTGCTGCATGTGCCAGCACGGCGAGCCCGGCCCTACCTGCCCGTGCTGCCTTGTGGCCACTGGAAGCACTACAGAGGGAAAAATCTGGATTTCCCAAGGGATTCTGTCTGCATCCCCATTGTTCTCAGCGCTCAGTTGCATCCATCCTTCGATTCTTGGTGGGAAAGGACAAATTAAAGCAAGGCTCTGAAGGGTGGGGCTCGGTTTCTGCTCCTCTGAAGTGTCATGTTCGCTTTTGGCCGCTGAGGAGCTTTTCAAAAGCCTTTCAGCGACCCAGAAGCCTCAAATCTCTTGGTTTGCAGCGGGAGTTGGGCTCCTGGGCTCCTGCTGGAGCTGCAAAAAGCATGTTCTGCCTGTGAGTGCCTGGAGAAACATCCCGGCTTTTCCATGGACATTTAACAGCCCTGGGAGAGGCTCCGGGTGTGTGGGGCTGGGATATAACTGGGGTGACTTTTGGAGCCTCTTGGGGTGGGTGGAGCTGGCCCTGCTGCTCCAGCAAAGCTTATTCCAACCTTGCACTGAGAGAAAAAGTGACCCAGGAGACTTTACTCCTGTGGACAGGACAAAGAACTCAGCCAGATTTTAGATAATGTGTGTCCCCAAATGTCCCCAAGAGAGAAGCCTCCGAGAGATCAGATGGAGCAGATGAAAAAGCCAAGGATGCCAAGGAGGGACCTTCAGAGCTGGTGCCAGAGGCAAAGTCTGACTCAAAGGGACTTTGGGGCTGTTTCTGTTTGGAACTCGGTGAAGGAAATTAAGATTGCAAATCCTGCTAAAGAGCTCAAACCCCCAGTAGGCAGAATCAGAGGGAAGAAACGGATTGGAAGTGGGTGATGCGTACAGAAATTTGCCAAACTATTGGTCTCTTCCAACTTTAGGACCTACTAAAATAAAGAAGAATTTACTGCATTAATTAGATGGAACACTAAATAAGAGTAGCTGGCACATCTTCCAGTATGCAGCAGGTAATCCAGACATGTTTAATGTTAAATTACAAGGAAGTTGAACTCTGAAGATGGTGAAAGGACAGAGCAGGAAGCACAGCAGCTCCCAAGGCTGTACCAGCATCCCCCTGATCTTCCACACAACTTTGGGCCAGGCACTCAACATCCCTGATGAAAAGTGATCAAAGGTTGCTGTGATAAAGCTGAGACAGCAAATAATGCAGGAAAGGTGCAGCCACAGCCACAGAATTCCAGGGGACTCAACTCAGTTTAACAAATCAGATTAACGAGGATTTTTTCAGTGTCTTGTTGTAGGGTAATAAATGACGGCAGGCATTTACCTGTGACAACCTCTGGTTTTATATTCCAGGCAAAATAAAGTTGATGGAAGGAGGAGAACAAGACAAACTGCACAAGCAACAGCGTTGAGCTCAGGGAATTTAATTTTTCTCCTCTCTCAGGAGAGAGCTGTCTCAAGGCTAAATGTTTTGTGTGCACAGGTACATGTGATAAATACTCGTGGAGAGATGTTCAAGTGCAATTCTTCTGAAGGAGCTGAGCTGCATCATTTGTGCTGCATTTCTAACCTGAAAACAGCTCAACTTCAACAAGACATGATACTTTAAAAGAGAAGGGAAAAGAAGGAAGGGGAAAAAAAGGGGAGAAAAATCAAGATTTGTTCGTAATTTCTGATATAAGGCAAAAAGGTTTAGGGTTTTGCTTCTGAGCAAGTAGACCTAAAAGCCATTTTATTTCACTGAGAGGGTTGGATGGGTTTTTGCCAGCATAAAAGGACTTGCTGTGTATCAATCCCTACAGGACTAAAGAGTTTTCTGGTGCCTAATCCCAGCCTGGTAGAGATGCCTCAGCTGAGAGTGCAGAGAATATCAGAGCTGAACATAAAGTTTAGAGCAGAAAACAACCACAAGGAGCATCAAAATGCAGGATTTTTCAGCCATTGCAGTGGCACAGGAACAAGGCTGGACCCTAAATCCAGCCAGCTCTACAAAACCCAGACCGGGTCAGTAATTTGATTTTCTGGCCTCCTTGATCCTACAACATTAGCCAAGCTGGAAGATATCTTTGAAATCTTTCTTTGAAAGGCAACTCCTCACTTCTTTGCTGGACTTTCCCAACCTAAATTAAGCACTCCAGGCCGTGAATTTGGACATCAACCTGGAATTCCTACATGCAAAATTCCAGACTTAGCACTCCCCAGGAGCTGGCAGCACGGGCAGGTCTGTGAGAGGGAGATGCCAGCTGTCCATGGGCACCACAGCAGAGCTGAGGCACACAAAAGGCAATAATATCCATCTCCTTAATCATCCCTGAGCGTCAGCACGGTCTGCCTTAAATCAGAGAGCTCTTCACAGGAAGCTCATCATCCCCGAGAATCGAGTGGATCCATTTCAGTTTCTCCACTCCAAGTTGCTGCTGAGTTCAACTTTGGCTCTGCGACCAAAGGAGCCGTGGCCGCCAGCGAGCACAGGGCTGCGAGGTGGGAGCAGTGCAGAGGCATTTATACAGCAAGTTCTGCAGCAATCCTGGCAGAACTGCTGAGCTCTCCCTCTGCATTTTCGGTTGGATTTCTGCGCCTAACAAGAAATGTAAACGTAACGTGGTGTTCAGCTCCCAACAGCCTGAGGAGGGAAAAGGTGACAGCGGAATTTCCTCCCTTCGTTTTGGAGATTTACAATAAAAGAGCCACAGCAGCGCTGGATTTTTGAGTGAGGTTTCCCTGAAGTTTCCACACCTCCAGGGCTGTAAAACCTTGCCTTTGCTAAGGGTTCTAAAGCACTTTGCAAAGATGTGGGACAGTGTGGGAGTCTGGGGTGGGTTGGCGCTGGCCAAACACCAGGGCACCACAAAAATCATGTGCAACAGCAGCACAGAGCCAACAGCCTTGCCCCAGGGAATAGCTGAGATTTTGGGGGCCCCCAAGACTTTTAGCTACAGCACCCCCATGAGCCAAGGTGGTCCCAGATGAAGTATTTTAAACGTGACCACCCTGATTTGAACAACCTTGATATGGTGTAACAGTGGTTTATGTGGCAAGAGAAAAAGAAAGCAGGATCCTTTCCCATCCCACCTGAAAGAGCTCATGGAAAATGTCATTACAACTGAGATGAACGCTTTGATTTTGGATATATTGACACCTCACCACGGAAATTTCTATATCCAGACCTTCCTAAACAGCTTTAGCTTGCACCAATTGATTTTTAACTCTCTCCTGAATGCATCTGCTCCTTCTTTGGGATTTTTTTCCATCAAATACACACCCCCTGCCTTTTCAAGCCACTGCCTGGTTGCTGATTGATTCCGAGAACTCTCCTTTCTTCTCAATATCTCCCTTATCCTTTCTTTGCCTGTTGGTAACTTGGCTTATCCCATTTAAGTAGTTTGCAGGGTCAGAGCGAGTGTCAGGGGATGTTTGTCTTATGTCCCATGAATTTAAAAGTCCCTTGTCCTGCAAATGCTGTTGTCCCTGTGGCTGCATCACCCCCTCAACTGTGCACCACACACAATACCTTGGTTTTTTTAATTTTATGAGCTCATTTAGTGATTTTAAAGTTTTTAAGGTGTCTGGGTGAATTCACAGAGCTCCAGATCACCACAGACCTTGGAGTAACTGCCTTGGTGCCTACCAGAGGAGTGAAAGCTTTTCATTTGTTGCAGAGGTAAATGCAATAAATACCCACAGCATTTCCATCAAGCAGGACTTTGTCTGGTGTTTACTTGGAAACCACTCTCAGATGTGTTCCTGCCATAAACCCCTAATTGTAAAAGAGTCAGCAGGACCAAAACTCTTGGTATTGAGTGCTACACCTCGTGGTAAAGTGTTTGTAGCTTTTTTTTTTTTTTTTTTTTGACGTTTAAACAAACAATTACATACAAACAAGGTTTGTATGAGAGAAACAAATAATAATACCCAGAGCGGGAGAGTAAAAATCACTCCAGACTGCTTCACACACTTCTGCTGGGGGCTTATTCTCCTGCCAGCATGCAAGGAATTAATGCAATTAAATTAAAATCGTTAATAAATATAACCTATGCATCAGGAGAAAAAGCCCAGCTATTTCAGAGGCCGTTTGGACAAAGCAGGAGCAAAGGATGCTGCTCTGCCATTCCTGTTCCATGCACAAGGAGATGCTGCATTTACCTCTCTGCTGAGCCATCAAAGCACTTCAGTGCCTCAGACAGAGAAAATGTTTCAAAGAAAGCAAAAATAAGTTGCAAAGTGGGATTTAAAACAGATTTCTGTTATGAACTTCAGCAGAAATCTGTAATAAAGAGTGAATGCACATTTTGAATGCAGCATCTTTACAGAGAGGTATTTATCACTTACATATTTGGAAGCACAACAGGTTTATTTCAACAATTAATCTTTTTACTTTGCATGAAACAGCCATGGGGCAATGCAAGAGGAAGAGCTTGGAGCAGGGACTGGCACCTGCATTCCCCTCACCAAGGGGGTGTCAGCACTCAGCTCGAGTCCCATTTCCTCTCCCTGGACCAGTGACATTTCAAATCTCTGCAGAGCACAACACCTCCACAGACAGAGCACAGAGCCAACTCCAACCAGAGCCTCTCATGGCAAATAATTCCTAAATACAACAAATAATAAATAAATTTTTAATTTTTTCCTAAATAATTCCTAATACAACAAAGAAAAATAAATTCAGGGATAAATCTCTGCTTTCCTTTCTTATTAGCAGCTTATTTTCCTTCTGTTTGCAACTTCCAGGGGGAAATCACTCCCACAGGAGCCTCCTTGCACGTGAATGCCCCTGTCTCAGCAGTGCCCACGTGTTTAATGCAGCCCAGAGGGATGCAGGGCTCTCAGGTCCAGCCCAAGTTTTGCTCTCAGGTTGAACCTGCAGTTTGCAGATCCCATCCTGCTCCACAAGCCTCAGGTCACACAGCATTCCCTGAACACTCCCCAGCCCCAGCTGGTTCCTTGAGGCACGTGGGGATGCTGCTCCTGCCCCAGGAGTGCTCAGCCTGGCTGCCTGCCCCTCCCCTGAGCTGCTGCACTGCCTGCTCTTGCATCCTGGCCTTGCTGAGCCAAGCCCAGCACCTCTGCTGGGAGCTGGACCAGTCCAGCTGGGATCTGCTCTGTTCCAGAGGGTGAAATACACGGACAAGGAGCCTTCACTTCGTTACACCCCGAATCCCCCTGCTCCCACTCACAAAGGAGGGTCTGCAGTTCTGTGCTCAGGGTCGTGGGTGGGACGGAATGGAAATGATGGGAGCATCCACCAGGAATCCCAGCTTCCAGCCCCAGCCAGGCTCCACAGCACATCCCGCACAGCAGGACGGGCAGCAAGGGGAGAGGCAGAGGGTTCAAAGCTTTTCCTCTCCTTTCTCTACCACCAAGTGTGGAACTGAGCAAGGCAGGGCCAGCTCTCACACAGTTACTGCTGCTCTCCTGCCAGCTGGAAGGAGACACAACCTTTCATGGGTCACAACTCTTAAGCAATGCTCCAGTTTCCAGCTGGAAAATTCTCCTGAGATGCACAAACCCCCTCCAGCTCGCCGTGGACATCATTTCCTTTCCATCTTCCTCTATTTTCAATTTGCTGAGCAATAGAAACGCTTTTGATAGCCATTTGCACATGCTTGATTTACTCCACAGTTTCTGGAGAGATTCCCTAATAACCCAAGCTTATCTAAACCCTGTCTTGTTGGTGTTTTTAACTTGCAGGAGTTTAGCAATTGATGGAAGAGGAAACAACTGTTGGGTGTCTGATTTGGAAGGAGCTCCCACGTCTCAGAGCACGGAGTGGGTTCCATGTCAGGACAGAAGTGAGCTGCAGGGGTTTTGTGGCCCCTGTCAGTCTGCTGGGACTCTGCTCCTGTCCCTGTCTGTCCTTTCATTTCTCTCTTCATTTCTCCATTGATAAAGCCACAGGTGTGAGGAGTTCATATGTGACTGGTACCTTTACACAGAAGCATTTCTATATTAAATCATGAAATCATTTAGATTGAAAATGATCAAGTTTCAAGATCATCCAGTCCAACCCTTAAGCCAGCACTGCTAATCCCACCACTAAGCTGTCCTCAAGGTGCCACATCCACATCTTTTAAGTAAAAAAGGCCAATTTATTGCTTATAACCATTTCTGCCATACCCTAAATGCTGTTATTATTCCCCTTGCATAGTGTCTGCAGTCCTGCTGTGAGAGACACTCTGCAAACACAGAATTCAAACCAGACTGGGAGGTTTTGGAGTGGTCTCAGATCCACTTTCTGTTCAATGTTCCCTCCTCAGGTGTTCAGAGGAAGCTGTGCCAAGAGAAAGGCAGGAAACTCCGGGATTTTGGTGACTGGATGTGGCCTTGGGTCCAACCACAGGAAAGCAGGGAAGACCAGGATGATGACAACATATTTAAAGTGTCATTGGTACAGGAACAGCCAGCAAAATGCTGCTTCTGACCCATTTTTCCTCAGCCTCACCAGCCATCAAAGCCAAATCACTTCTCCACCGCATCCTTTTTTCTTATTGATAAAGAGATTAGAGATTTAACCCAACTTTTCCCCCTTAATCTCACCCTCATGTGTAGCTGGAGAATTAGAGGGAGGCTTAGTGCCAATATTATCCTGACAGATCTCAGCCTAACTTCCAGGCATCCCGTAAATGAAAGGAACCAGGAATCTTTTATGCTGCAGAGACATTCAGACAGCTGACACTGGCACATCCTCGGGAATGTACAATCATCATCACTTCAGGCACTGATGCTTTTCAGGCAATAAACCCTGATTGGCCTTGTTCTCCACCTGCAGCAGTAATTTAATCCACTTCACTCAATTTAGCAACGGGCTTCTTAAAAGAAGAGCTGGAAACCCAGGTAATTAATTAAGAAAAGGGTTTGAACTTGTGCTGGAGTGGGAAAGGAATCCTTAAGTAGTTACCTAATATCATCCAAAATTTTAAGTTCCTAAATGACACACAATGCTGGGGGAAAAGGAATTTTGGTATAAAAAATGCTGCAGGACAGCAAATATTCAACGTATACACAAAACATGGACAAACCTGGAGCCAGCTGATGAGATTAAACACTCCAGAGGCTCCACAGAGAGATGGTTACTCCCAGAACCATAATAATATTAACTAATAATATTATAATATTAACTCAGCCATATTTTTGTTTCTTTATGTCTGATGTTCATTTACTGACCATGAATACACCAAGACTTGAACGTCACAGGGCAGGGAGGAATGTGAAGCACTGGAGAAATGACTCAGGGTTGTTTCAAAGTTGCTGGAGCAATGCTAAATCCCAGTGAAATCCATTTCCCTTCATCAAAAGCTGACATTTCCCTGAAATTTTAGGGGAACTCCAAGAATTTTGCTCGGTTGTGATGACTGAAGGGTGGAAATTGCAGGGCAAGCTGCAGGATCACCCCAAATAAAGGACATCCAAGCATGGGTTTCACTGGGAGTTTTGGGGACTGTCCAGCGAGTTTTGGGGGTTTTCCAGCACCAACACATCCTGGAAAACCAGAATATTATGGATAACACCTCCCTGCCACCTCAGGCTGAGCCCTGGAAGCTGAACCAGCAGAGTTTTCATCTCCAGCAGGTCCATCCCTGCTCCCCCATCACACATTCCCACCTCTCTGCCCTCACCCCAAACTCTGGCCGTGCCTGGAGCTGGAGTTGGGAGAGAAAAATCCAGACTGACTTGCAAATGGGTGTTTGGGAAGGAAATGGGTTACCCCTGAGTTATAGCAGGTGACAGGGTGCCAGAGCTCATGAGTTCAGCAGAGCCAAAGCAGCTGGCGAGGAGAAAACAGGATGGTGACCCCCACAAAATGCTGCCACCCTGGGATTTGGATTAATGCCCGGGTATTTTGGGATACTTTTGCACCCAGTTTTTCACAAGGTGGGAATCTGAGTGTGCCACGGAGCAGGGACACCCTGGGCTGGCCTCACAGGGAGGGCACAGCCAAACCCAAAGCTCAGCACAGCAGCAAATAAACCCCTCTGGGGCACGGGGACAGGGCACAGGAACACTGGAGTGGCGCTGCAGCCAGCCAAGGTAGCAGAAAATCGGAATTAATGAGCTCCCCTGCACCAAACTTGCTCCCACACGCAGCCATTCAGTGCTCTGCACCCTTTAGTAACCCCATTATCCAGGTTTTCCCATTGTCTGGAGCTGCAGTGGCTCCGTTATTCGGGACAATGAAAGCCAGGCTGCACTCTGGTACCTTTCTCGACATCCTAATGCCCACCCCTTTCCCTTTCTCTCGAGAGAAAGGGCAGAACAAAGTTCAAAAAATAAAATTTAAAAAAAAAAAAAAAACAACCCACGCTTTGGGTCCTGCCCCTGAGCTCTGACCTGCTTGGGCTGAATGATCTGCCAGAGAAAAAACCTAAATACAAATATCAAAAGTTAACCTTTCATTTCCACTTAACTAATTAATATTTCTATAAAAACACGTACACCTCTCTTCCCAAACTCCTGTAAGTCAGCACATTTTTTTTTTTTTTTTTCCCCACTGCAGACTGCCGTAGCTCCATCCCCCCCGCCCCGCTTCAAACTTTATTATAAAGCCCCAAAAGTTCACATAATGTCTGGCTATTGTTTCTCTAAAGAGGAATTCTCCTCCCCGCCTCCTCCTTTCTCTGTATCTCTGAGGCACCACATGGCACAATAAGAGCCCTTTCATGTTCAAGACTCAGAGTCGTTGCTGTGGTAACTCACCCAGCCTCACCGAGTATCCAAATAAATAGTGAAAATTAAAAAATCCGAGCCCCAGCGGGGCCGGCTGCAATCTTATCTCTGCCGCGATGGCTTCAAGGGACATTAAGAAGCCAAATAATAACCTTTTGCCCAGATTAGTCACCTAAAAGTGGCGATTATTGGAGACAGAAGGACATTTGTGCTGTTCCAACAAGTATTTGGAGCACAAAGACGGGGAAGACGCAATGCAGAGCACCAGTAGCCAGTGGCATCAAAATGCTGCTGTGGAGTTTTTAACCACTTGCAGACAGATTTCTCTCCCCTCTCCTTCTGCTCCTCAACAGCTCCGGGCTCGACACTCCCGGGGAAGCTTTTGAAGGATTTTTATCTCACGGGCAACGAGCAGCACAAAGTGTCATTAATTGCTACCTCGCAGGAAATGCTGCTACAAAGAGAAACCCGTGCTTTCCCTAGGAAAAAAAAAAAAAAAAATAGGGATTTTTTTTTTTTCTTTCCCTCCTTCTTCTTCTTTCTTTCCCCTCCCTCTACGTGCCGAGACAAGCCACCGCTTGAGGCCCCCAAGTATCTGCTATTATCAGTTAAGTCACGTCTAGTGCCAGGCAAAAGGTCATTTCAGGTCATTCCGGAGATGAAAGGAAGGGGTAATGTATGTGAGAATGCCTGAACTGGCAAGCGAGGAGAAAAAAGGGCGAGGGGGTGAGGGAGAAAAAAGGGAGGAAGGAAAAAGGATGCGAGACGAGGAAGAGAGGGATAGAAAGAGGGAGGGAGAAGATGAGAGGATGATACCAGGCTGAAAAGGAATGTTCTTATTGCCAGGAAACAAATAAAAGCCCGGACCGCAGCACCTCTGCTGACACGCTGTGAACTTGATTCCTCATCAAATAAAAAGGCTGCCACGTTTTCCGGGGTCATCTTTTTAATTCATTCCTTCAATTAGGGTTTTCTGGTTGGTTTTTTTTTTTTTTTTTAACCTTAACTGCTGAGAAAGGCAAATGCTTAAGGGAGACAGGACTATCCATTGTCTGGGGTGTCTGCTTCAGCTTCCTTTGTCTGGGAATTAGAAGAGAGAGGTAGAGGCTGCTTGCTTGCCTTTTTTTTTTTTTTTTAATGCACCAAAAAAAAAAAAAAATCAATTTTGCATTTAGCGGTGAAAAATAAAATATCACGATGCTGGAGAGCAGACAGCCCAGCCTTTCTCCATTTGCCTTTTCTCACTTCTCCCCCTTCCCCCGCTCAGCTCAGCCCCCCCTTTCCATAAGGTAGTAGTCGGATGAAATTTTCAGCGGAGCCCATCAGTCATTCCTGAACCCATTCCAAGGCTCCCCCTCCGCCCCGGCTCCTCGCATCCACCTCCCCCTGCTCCCAGCTCCGGCTGGACTTGTCTAACAAATCATTTTTGTAGGACGAGCTCCCGGCTCTCCCCGAGATCGCACCAGCCCAGGCACTGCCGGCAGAGCCGGGGAGGAAGAGCCTGAGCGGGGTTTTTTGTTGTTGTTCCTTTATTTGTAAAAACATTCCCATTCTGGGATGCCCTCCTCCTCCTCCTCGTCTCTGCTCCCCCCAGCCTCAAGCTGACCTGGCTTTGCCGGGAGCCTCAGTGGAGTGTTGGGAATGACATCACATGAAATTATCCTTTTATCAGCGTGCTGGGATCCCTTCTGTGCACAGCAGCCTCACCCAGCCCCATAAAAACATCTTCTTTGTGCTTTATCCCTCAAGATCTTTTTTTTTTTTTTTCCCCAGGATGGTGTTGCTGTTTCTCCCTCTCTATCCCACCGTACCCGTATGGATTTAGTGCTTCCGAAGGTTTGGGAGAAGGGAAAATTACCTGGGGACGACCCCAGATTTCTTTGTTAGCAGCAGGGTGCTGTTTATGGGGCTGGGGAGGGGACGGTGGCTGTTAAACTGCCTCCAAAATTTGGGGGGCTGCTGAGGGTCGGGGTGGACTCAGAACCACAGAAGAGCTGAGGTTGAAGGGAGCTCAGGAGGTGACAAGGTGACACAAAGCTGGACAAGGCTGTGCCACCCCACACTGCCCTTTTAAACAGCACAAAATCTCTGAAACCCCGGTGCTAAAACAGCTCTGGACGCTCAGAACACCCAGGTGAAGCCTCTGTCAGCTGCTGATAATGGTGGCATTCCCACCCGAGGCCTATCTGGAGGGGTTTTCCTGGTTATTGTTCTGGCAGAGGCTCGAACCAACAATTAAAATTCATTTCAAGGTTTTGCAGTCAGAGTCCTCCGAGAGCCCCAGTGACTCCGTGGCTGGAGCTGTGCAAGACCAAGGTTTCAGTCCCATACCTAATTAACCGGGCTGAATTAAGTTCCCTCTCTCCTGCTGATGGTTCTTCATTGCCAATAAATTACCCTGTGCTTTTTTTTTTTTCCTTCAGTCATGCTAAGTTTCCAGCAGCCCCACTCTTCTCCCCCGTTTGTCACTTTTATTGCAGCACTATCAGAGACGCAGAGTTGCAGGCACTTAATCAATCCTGCCGAGCTCTTGTGGCTCTTTGCAACTTGCTGCAGCCCTGGAGAAGACTCCTGCAGGATTCAGCATCTCCACTAGGAAACCTTGGCATTCTTGTTTGTCTATTTATTTCCTAATGCTGGAAGTTAAGGCCATTTGCCTCCTCAGAGCTCACTGCCAAACAAAAACCACTCCTGGTGTCAGCTCCTGAAATACGGGGATAAAACAAACTCAAAGGTCCCTTCTTGACACAAAAGTCTCTCCAAATCCAGAGATTTTTTCACTTCTCCCCTCCTATCTTGACATTTCTCCAGCTGTGCCTCTCCAAAGGGTTAAAGCCATGTAGATGAAGAAGCTGCAGGTGTGAGAGCACTAATTGGGTAACTGAGCAATAATGAAGGCAAGCAGGATGGAAAGGGGGGTTTGCAGCACTCTGAACAACCCTAAATGCAGGATTCTGTGTAGGAAGACAAAACCACAAAGAAGTTTGGTAGCTTTACACCAAAGGTGTGTGATTCCCACACCGGTGGGGCTGATTCCACAGAGCCCTGCTTTGTCTGGCCCATCTCCCTGGGATGGCAAATCCCCAGATCCCCATCAGCTCCTGCTGACCAACTTTACTTTGTGCTACAAGCCCAGCCCAAGCTCAAGCTGAGAAGTGACCTGAATATCTGAGCTATGACGAATGATGCTTTAATTTTTAAGTAAAAATTCAAGTTTTCAGCCAGAACCCAGGAGAAAAAGAAGTTTGGCTCACAAAGGAAACAAAGGTAAATATTATTAATTATTAGAAGAAAAAATTGCAGTAGTGGAGGGTAAAAAATATCCCCAGCTATGGTTCAGCCCAAATCCTGGCTGTAGTAAGGCTGAGAACCACAACAAGAACAACGTAACTTAGAAAGAATAATGACCCCAGCAGCTCTTGGAGCTCCCAAAAAGCCATGGAAGAGGCAGGGAACACTTCCAGGGATGGGCCAGACCCAACTTCTCCAGGCAACCGGTGCCGGGGCCTCACCACCCTCACAATGAAGGTTTTTTTCCCCAATATCCAACCTAAACCTACTGACTTTCAGTTTGGAGCCATTCCCCCTTTTCCTGTCACTCCTCATGCGAGACACCAAACCCTGAGAGGGGTTTTCACTCTGAAATTACTGGGTTTTTATTCCTCAGATGGGTGTTAAACAGAGCACCACAGACCTCACCCAGGATTTATCACAGCTAACAAGGGATGCACTGCAGAGACTCCTAAAGCAGGGACAGCAAAGAACTCCCTGCGAAATTAAGAATGTAAATGTATTTATTTCTGATATCGGGTTCAGATTCCATCCCCCCACGCCACTTCCTGAAAATCAGTGTGGATAAGCCTCTGCCACCAGATTTCCAAGATAGCTTCCTGTAACAGCACTGGAGGCATATGCCATCAGCACCTGAATATTACTTTGTTGTTAGGGACCAGCCATATGTTTCCTATTTGAAAAAATTACTTTCTATCACAGGAAGCCACTTTTTCTAGCAACAATAGTAGAGGTTCTTGTAGCTGTTTTGCCCATGGAAGGGGAAAAATAATGACAAACCACCCCAGTGGAAGAGCTTTCTCCAAGTCACAAGTGGAACCTGGGTTTTGAGGCCTCATATTCAACCAATCTTAGGTTGTGATTAATTTATTCAGTGAAATGGTGCTGCTGCAACAGCAGCCAGGGGAAATTAAAAGACTTCAGGATATGAACAACATGTTGGAATAGTGTCAGCTTCCTCCGTCACTGTGCCTGGAACCAAAGCTCAGCTTTATATAGGGACAGAAAACACAGAATCTGACAGAATGTTTGGCGCCCTGACAAGGAGACACCTCTCCACCATGAAAACTGAGACCCAGCCACTCAACACAGAATTTCCAAAAATCACATTAAAGACAGCTCCTGATGCTACACACAACCATAACACGGAGTGTCTGCAATGGGAGGCAGATGGGAGCCTGCCAAAACCATATTACGTTTTTTTCATTTGAAAAGGAAACTTTCTTTCAAACAATATTATTTGCTCTGACAGTGATTTTCCTCCTGGAAAACATCCTGAGCACATTTCCATGTGAAGGACCACTGCATCACCCCTGAGCCTGGGACAGGGACCAACGAGGGATCAAACAGCACTGCAATCACAAGGCACCAGGATGTCTTATTGCTGGAACCTAAACCATTTGGGTTTTCAACTACAATATTTAATATTTGATTTCTAGCAGGAATAAGGAAAAAAAAAAATTGTCTTCATCAGAAGCCCTTCTGGAAAAGCTCCACATCCCATTCCTGCTCTGCCAGCTGGCCAAGCATCCAGAAACATGGCACTGAGCTTGTGGATATTTATTTCCCTTGGATATTGAGGTAGACATTTGATGCGCCTCTTGACAGAAACTGAAACTGTACGAAGTTTTGAGGGAAAGCAACAACAATCAGGAAGGTTTCCCAGGGATGGCAGGGGTCAGTATTTCAGTATTATCGAGGTGTTCTGGCCGTGGCAGGGCCATCTTTCCAAGAAGGGAGATATCCCAGTCTCCAGCTCTGCTCCGGGAGAAGCAGCCTCATTCCACTCCTGTCTCGGTCACAGCTGGGAGTTTTCAGTCACCAAGGTCACAAAATCTCCAGTCAGACACAGCAGAGCTCTAAATCTGGTTCCTCACTGAGTTTAGGTTGCCACAACATGTGCATGAATTCCAGCTGAGATTCTCCTGATATTTTGGGGGGAAATGGAAATACACGACAACCCCTGCCTTGTTCTACATCTAAGCATTTTAGGTTTTATACCCTGATCTAAATTTCCTCCTGGGGAGTAAAGTACTGCTCATGCAAAACTCCACAGCCTAGCCCAGTTTCCCCTGATTTTAATTCATAGTGTCCCACTGTAATTGCCACAAATTCAAAGTCAGGCTCAAGAAAAGCTCAGGCAAAGCTGTGAGGGAAATGTTTTCTCAAGATAATTTGACATTTCCAGCCGTAACGAAACCCTGCAACTCACAAATGTGCGAAAATCAGCAAACACGGTTAAAAAAAAATTTTAAATGAATTATTATTAAATTTTTTGCCAAGTAGATATTTTGGACAAAGGCTCTGGTTGGCTGTGGAGTGGTTCAAAGTGCCATCTGCATGGGAGACAGTAATGGGATGTGATGGGAGCACAGACACAACACGGCCGCGGCGGCTCTGCCTCACCCCCACCATTGTCTCGGAGCCTCTGGGAGCTCTGCCTGCATCTGGCAGAAAAGTTGATCAACTTGGGGTAGCTAATCAGGCTGCTGCAATTTCCGGCCCTTTCTTTCCCAGATTCCTCAGATCAAAGTTCAAGTCCCAGAATTATTATTCCCCGAATGCTTAATGAGCTCCAACCGAGGGACACCAAAGGCAGAGCTCAAACATTGACCGTGCACTTCATTGAGTTTGGCCAATGCGCCTAAAAACAAGAGGGTGGGATCCATGGCATGCAAAATCACAATATACAGATTTGTATTTTAATCCAATTAAGATTCCTGCGAGGGAACGGGGACGGCAAAGGGCTCTGGTGGCTTTGTAAAGGGACCTCTGCTTTTCCTCGTTGCTTTCCCCCACATGAAAATTTTGCAGAGGTGGAATCGGCCTCGTCGTCAATCATTTCTAAAGAGCTCTCTTTTGGGAGGAAAGCAGAGACACCAGCACAAAAGCTTCCTTGGAGACTAAAGTTCAGGATGTTGAAATGCAAAAGTCAGATTTTGCCAGGAGGCATGATTTCTGAAGCCAGATGATTCCACCTCAGATTAACTTATTGAAGATCTTTGCATGCAGAAACATTTCTTTGTTCTGGCAAACCCTCCCCAAGTTTTCTATTCACAAATCCTGACCCTTAGGAAAGCCAGCCAAGATTCTTTTGCGTTATCAGGTCAGAATGTTCAGGGCCCAATTATTTTAATAGTTACAAAAAAAAAAAAAAAAGAAAAAAAAAAAGAACCTGACAATGCTTCAGAACACCAGTGAGAATAGAATTCAGGGACTTAACAAGTCACTCACTCTAACATCTGGCATGTTCTTTGGAGAAGACTAAACACATGGAGAGTCTTGCTGCAAAAAGTCAATGGAAAGGAATGATAATTGCTCATTAGAATGCCTCCTCCACAGGTTATTTTTAACTTCCCCTACTCTTTCTAATCACGGTGCACGCATCAGATGCTCCTGAAAAGGGTCAGTGCTTAGGTTTCTCCTCTGCAGAAACACACTTGGAACAAAGCCCTTTAACCAAGCTGAGGATTCACAGGCTGCACCCAAGGCACCTGTTCTGGGTTCAGCCTCCGAGCAGGGGCCCAAACAAAATAGTCCCAAAACCCCTCAGTGAGCCAAAGGCAAAGGCACCGAGTGGGAAAATGGAGAGCTTTGTTTCAGTCTGTGATGCAGACAATGGTTTTCCCTCTCCCTCAGCTTCAGGAGTGGGAGCAATCCCAGGTGCCCAAATGCAAAGATGTGAGAGAGCAGGAGGGTCCCGACATCAGGAGCTCGGCGCCAACAAAGCACAAGCCACTAAGTGTCAGAGGAGGCAAAGCAGGTCTTTATCTGCTTTTGGAGGAGGAAAAAATTCTGGCTGGATTTTCCCAGTGTGTTTCACGTGATGTTTCCAAGCCTGCAAAGACAACTCAGCCCAGCCCTGCCCAAATGAGCGCAGATCTTTTGGCTGAGCCCATCACCATAGCACTGGGGCCTTTGTGAGGGACACAAAAACCATTTCCATGGGTCACCCCACTTCCTCTCAGCCTGCCTACATCAAACTCTTCTTTTTTTTTTTTTTTTTGTTTTTAGTGGGGGTTTAACAGAGCATTTGGAAAAAGGGGGAGATTCTTTGTGGTGTAACATCAAAGGCTGCACACAAGGAATCTTGTTCTGAAGCCTCTCACCAGGAAAAGCCAAACGAATTAAAAGCTCACTTCAGACACTTCGAAGACAGCAAAGACAACGGATCCAGAGGCACAGGGAGAGCTTAAAGCCAGCAGTTTATGGCCAAGACTGGGGAGGCTGTGTCCTTATTTAAGGCTTTTTAAAACAGCAAAAAGCTGTTTGAAGAGGAACTGAAGGACATGCTCATAATGGGCTGTAATTTGTTTGTTTATCTGTCTGTTTTTAATGAAGGAACCGCAGAGCCTACTGGAGAATATTCGAGTTTCACTTCTGTCACCGGCCCAGCCATTCTCTAAAAGCGCTGCCACCACATCAAACAGCTGCCAGAGCTCCCTGGGAATGGGCCTTAAAACATATTTCAGAGCCCTGAGGGAAGAGAGTGGCTGGACACAGCCCTTGGAATCTCCTGGAATGCAAATCCCCTTTCAGCAGCCAGCCCCGGCAGCAGCCGTGCGAGCATCCCTGACGCCTCCTGCTCCAACCTGCCCCCGGACCACCCTGGGAGGAGGAATGGCAGGAGGAGGGACGGGGATCAGCCATGGAAGGGCTTTTCAAGCCTTGATACGTGGAGCGAAGCTGCCGGCGAGCCACCCGCCCGCAGGGATGCTGCACGTGGGATGAGGAGTTTAAGCTCCTCCATCAAACAACTCCAAGGGGACACCTGGGCCAAAAGCAGGGCTGGCACGTGGAGGGGACAGCCTGCAGCTCCCAGCCCCACCCCAGCTCGGAGTCATCGGGTGTCTGCTCTCAGCTCCCCAAGGAGTGAAATCCACACCGAGCTCCTTTTGCCTTTTCCTTCCCCAAAATCCACACCGAGCTCCTTTTGCCATTTCCTTCCCCAAAATCCACACCGAGCTCCTTTTGCCTTTTCCTTCCCCAAAATCCACACCGAGCTCCTTTTGCCTTTTCCTTCCCCAAAATCCACACCGAGCTCCTTTTGCCCTTTTCCTTCCCCGCCTGGGAGCCATCCCCGCTCCTTCCAGCATCGCATCCTCCACCAGCGCCGGGCTCTGCGGAGCCCAGCGTGGCAAACTCCCGCGAAGTGCCCGAGAGGAATTAACCTCCCTCCCGGGTCAAGTTTTCCTCCAAGGCCACGCTGACTTTTCGCTGCCATTTTCACAGTGCAACACTGACCTCCTGTGGCTGCGGCTCCTCAGCCCTGCCCCAGAGCAGCTCTTCCCTTCTCCCAGCCAGCTGATCCATATTTAGATTATTCTGGGAGGGGAAAAAAGCCTGAAAAACTCGCCCTGAGCACATCTACTTGTGTTGTCATCCGTTTGTCTACCAGCAGAAAGGGGATGAAGGGAAACGTGCCTTTGCTGGCATCAATCCCAAAAGAAAAAGCAACTTTTAGGACATCAGACTTCCTGTTTTGTGTGTTCCTACAAAACAAGGCATGTGCTGTGCAGCGTTCTAGTGGAATTGCTACAAACAGGTGGATTCCACCCCTGCTTCAGTGGCAATGATAAAGTAATTTCTGTTTTTTTTTTTTTTCTCACAGCTGCCTAAATTGAAGCAGAAATGGGATCTCGCCTGTGCTGGAAGTGGATCTTGGAGAAGTGAGGATGTACAGGCATTCCCCCAGACAGCACCCTGAGCAGCAGAGGGGGAAGGCAGCTTCGTCAGGTTTTTGTGGTTGTCACAGCTACCAGGTGCTGAAACAACCTCCACAGGGTGTTTTCCCTCCCTGCAAGCTGATGCTCTTAAACCAGAGGCAATATGAAAATCCCCTCTGGGAGACAAAGGTAGATTGTCCAGGAGAAATCCTGCTGGCCTGTCCTGCAGCTCAGAGCCCACAAAAACAAGGGGTCCCACAAAAACAAGGGGTCCCACAGCACATTCAAGTGGTTCTAAAAGGTGAGCGTGGTAAAGACTTCCAAAGTCTAACTCCTACTCCAGAAATGTATAAGACACGTGCCTCAGATCTCCAAAATCCCAAGATGAAGAGGGCTCCAGGATCACCTCAAGGAGGAAACAGGCAGCAGATCCCTCTGGGAATTTCTCCATTCAGGATTCTGATAAACCTGACTACAGCACAAGCAGCTCAGCCACGCTCTCAGGGATCCTCTGGGATGCTCAGCAAATTCCCACATCCAGCAGCCCCAGTTTGGCTCTCCAGATATCACCAGACACCTGTTGCTGCTGCTGCTCCTCCCTAGCTCCAAATATTTCAGGATTCTCTTTAAATTAACCCAGAATTAGAAGATTTTTACCCTGAGCAGCAGCAACACTCCCCTCACAGATAAACAGGAATTCAGCAGGGACCAGCACGTCACACAGAGGGAGATTTTACCTGTTGGGTGGCTCTAGGGACCCCCAAAACCTGCCAAAGTCCCACAGATGTGGCTTGGGAGCTGCTCAGAGGGGACAGGCAGAGAGCAGCCATGGGGAAAGGACACTTTAGCTGTCGTGCCAGCAGGCAGCAAGGGGGAACCAAGCCCTCCTGGCCTTGCCAGAAGCTGTTAATCACTTGGGTTGTGCCCCTGCACAGAGCAGGGGCTCCCGCTGAGCTGAGAATTCTGAACCTGCATTTCCACTCCCAGCCACCCCCGTCGTGCCCCTCGTTTGGAACACGGGGTTGTAAATGATGCATAACCCTTCTGGGCCTTCTGCCTGGGCACAGGAACCTTCCCACACCAGGGGAATTAAAATCTAGGTTAAACACACTTGTCACTCCAGTCAGTTCCTTAAAGCAGATGTGAAAGACTTTTTTTCTTTTTTTTTTTTTTTTTTTGGTCACTTCTCATTAGATTTTCGTGACCAGATCCCCTGCAAAGGCTGGAGGTGTGAGATCACAGCTGAAGCACAGCAGAGAGAGGCTTGTGGTGGCCCACAAGGAGAGACACCTCTGTGTGCTTCACAGGCTCCTTCTCCCACAGCTTTCAGCCATTTATATATTTATTTTCCAGGGTTTATCAGGGAAAAGCCATAGCAGTCACATGAGAGATTAAACTGGCAGGACACCTGAGTGCACAGATTCATTCCCCTGAATCCTTAACTGAGCAGACTGAAGCTTCAGCTCCTCCAAAAAATCCTGGGTGGGATGTTGGGATATGAAGCATCCCCAGGTACAAAAGGCCAGGTTACCACACAGGGCATCTCCTCTGACAGCTCCATGGGATCCCAGAATGGTTTGGGTTGGAAAGGACCTTAAAACTCATCTCATCCCACCCCTGCCATGGGCTGGGACAGCTCCCACTGTCCCAGGCTGCTCCAGCCTGGCCTTGGGCACTGCCAGGGATCCAGGGGCAGCCCCAGCTGCTCTGGGCACCCTGTGCCAGGGCTGCTCCACCCTCACAGGGAGGAATTCCTTCCCAATATCTACCCCAAATTCCAGTTTGAGCCCACTCCCTTTGTTGTGTTACATTCCCGGTGCAGATTCCCTCTCCAGCTTCCTTGGGCACTCTCCAGATACTGCGAGGTGCTGTGAGGTCTCCCCAAAACCTTCTCCAGGCTGAACAGCCCCGACTCTCCCATCCTTATCGACCTCATGGCCTCCTCTGACCTTGCTCCAACACTTCCATGTCCTTCTTTCACTGGGGGCACCAGTCCTGGACACAGCACCCCAGGAAGGGCTCCAGGAGCAGAGGGGGAGAAAATTTATCCATGTTCTTTACAGACTTCAGGCTCCTCAAGTGTTTGCCATCAGTAGTTTATCCAAGGCAGCCTGATTATTAAAGCTTCCAGTGCAGCTTTTCCAGAAGCAAGGGCTCTCATTACGAGACAGGCTGCAACAACTCATCAATCTCGGGCAAAAGATAATTAATCAGCACCCAGAGCCATTTTTGCAAATATGAAGCCTGGTTGAAACAAACCAAAATAAGAGGGGGGAGCGGGGGGCAACCATGACAGAGCTGTTGGCACTTGCCAACTCCTCTTGATTAAACTTATTTTCACCTCCAGGTGCATACACAGGATGAGTTTTGTTAATTAAACCTGCCAGTCACCTCATTATGCATTCAATTAAAAAAGCCTGATGCCTTGATTTTATGCAGCTGGCAGGCTGAGCAGTGACAGGCCATGTTGTTAGAGCACCCAACTTCTGATGGGGAGGGGAGCAGAGACACTCCAAAATATGGCCAAGTGCAAGATTTGCTAATTGGAAATCCTCTCGGCATTTTATCTTTATTTTTTTATATATATATTTTTTTTTTTTCTGGGTATCAGGCATGGGTTGTTTATCAGGCAGGCTGCTCAGAGTGGAGGCAGAGAGTGGAAGAGTGTGTTCATCTCATTTGGAAACCCATAAAAGATGCTGGGAATATTCATGACAGGCTCTGGCAAGGTTAAGGGATGAGGAGAGTGGCACCTAGATGCCATGGTGATGAATGCTGTGTGAATAGATTAGACAGAGGCCCTGAAGCTTCTGTAAAATTGTGGGGTTTTAATTTAGATGAAAGATAGCCTTTATTCTTAAGGCATCACGCTGGGAAGAGCTGGATGCAGGCCCTGGCTCTGCCACAAACTCCTTGCACGACCTTGAATAAATCCCAGGGCACCATTCCTTAAAGGTACCTGCAGCTCCATCGTTCAAGTGGCAGCCCCATGTCCCCCACGCCTGCAGCAGCAGCTGAAAGCTGTCCCTCCTGCCTGCCTGGTGCCAGCCAGCTCCCCCAGAGCAGACAGCTCTGCTGCTCTACCCCACCTGCAGCTGCTCTGGGCTGACAGGGTGAAAACCTGCAACGTTTGTGACAAAAGGCTCCGTGCTTCCACGCTGCAGCTTCCCACTTGCCTCACACTGACATTCCTGAGTCTGCTCCACGCTGGCAGCAGCTCTGAGAAGTGACCTGCAGCACAGGTGACCCATCTGTCCTGCTCCCAGGCAGGGAATTTTTTTTTTTTTTCTTCCCCATTGTTTCAGTTGTTTTCTGCAAGTTTCCACTGAGCTGCTTGGACAGACGAGATTCTCTCCCAGCACTCTGCTAAAGTGTTAATCACATCTCTCCCCCTCAGAGCCTTGGGAAAATCTGGGAATTAATGCCTACACCAGCCATGGGAAAATCTGGGAATTAATGCCTACACCAGCCATGGGAAGACCTCTGGACACTGGCAACTGCATTGATTTCCTCTTCTCCTTTTCGTTTTCTGGAGCAGTGCTGTACGATTGTGACTTTGCCCACCTTTGCTGCAGCTCTCCAGTGGGTAACTGGATATTTTGTGCCTGATGAGGAGCGAAGCAGATATTCTAAATTCCCCCTGTGTGCTAGAGCTGGCTGGAAGTGTGAGGAACTGAACTTTGACCAAGGAGATCCCTCGAGTGCTGTATGTTTGATCAGAGCATGAAATGGAGGGGGTGTTGTTATTATTATTGTAACCTTCTGTGCTATCTGGTTTCAGGCCCCCTGGAAGCTCCACAAGCACAAAACACACTCCAAATCCTTGGAAAATCCCAGCAGATCTCTTGAAAGGCCTGAATCCCGTTCTCCACCAGTATGGGAGAGCTGGTCCCAGTCCAGGATGTTCCCACATGCACATCAGCAGTCCAGCCTCTCCTCCCTGGTGGATTTATTTATTTTCCTGTCAGCAGCTGTGTCCCTGTCACAGCAAGGCCAGTTGGGGTTGGCAGGAGCCACGGCAGCTGGGCTGAATTTTTTATTACGACTTTCATTGAGAAATGACTTTGCCAGAACAACAAGAAGAGTTGTGAAGGATGTTGGGTGGGGTATTCCCTGTGGGAACAAAGCACAGGATGGACCACGGAGCCCATCCAGCCAAATTCCCTGGGGATTGAGGCTGGGATTGACGGGGTTTGGAGCAGCCTGGGATAGTGGAAGGTGTCCCTGCCCACGGGACAGGATGAACTTTAAGATTCCTTCCAACCCGAACCATTCTGGGATTCTCTGAGAATGCCAAGTTTAGGCTCAGATCTGTTTTCTGAGCCAGGCTTAGACTGGAGCCTTTCACATCCCAGGTGAGAATTTGGCCCCCCTGAGCCAGCAGCTGCTCTGCTCAAGGAATCTCATTTCCCTGTGAAAGTTTTCTGAAAAATCACAGCTTGGGCTCAACATCTGGATAGAAGGAAGTGATAAAACCACAGGCTTTCTTTTAAAGCAACCTGTCATTCTTGAATTCCAGCCAGGAGTACACATCAGCAGGAAGAGCTCATCCCCTTTTCCAGCAGAGGATGGTTTGCAATTCCACCCACAGTTTATTAACACATCCCAACACACACAGACCAGCAGCTACTGCTCAAAAACCTTAGGACAGGACAAAATTTTGTCCTGTCCTACCTCAAACTTCCAGCACAGGAAAATAATTGGGTTTGCATGGAAGGAATGGGATTTGTACAGAGATATCCTCCCCTGCTTTGTCTTTCCAGCCCTTGACTCCAGGGATTTTCTCAGGCAGAGAAAACCAGGTGAAAACTGAACTTGCCACCTCAAAGGAAATCCAGAGAATATAAAACTTAAAAAAATCAGATATTCCAAGAGAAGCTGGAAAGCTTTTTTCCAGCCTACCACTGCAATTGCTGCTGTCCTCTCTTCACACTCATTTGCAAGGATAAAATAGAAAAAGAAAATTAGGGAGCTACAGCATCCATGAGAAAGGTTTTGAAGGCTGCTCCTCAGGGCCTTGTGAAACACAACAATTCCCTGTGCTCAGCTCTCAGCTGATCCTGTTCTCCACCCCAGGGCCTGCAAAGCTGGAGCTGGACAGGGTTGGTTTTCAGCACCCATCCCTTTCACCCCATGCCCTCACCTAGAAAACCCTGGACTTCTCCAAGCTGCTCTTTTTGGGATAAAAGTGCCCTATTCACCTCTCTCAGTGAGCAATGCTTGAGTTATTTCTGGGCGAGATCCACCTCTCTCTGTGCATTTCCCACACACAGTTACTGCCCAAACAGCCAGAAGGCAAAACAGAGATCAGGGACTGCGAGCTGCCATGGAAAAACACAATGCTGGGATCAAAATACAACAAAGTCCAGGCTCAATACATTTTGTACCCACTAGATGGGGCAACAAAGCCATATTCTGATTCAAAACCTCTCGAGGTTCTCCCTTCATTACTTTCACCTGGCCCTGAGTAGGGAAAAGGTCTCAGAAATGTGTAAGAATCACAGAGAAGCTTCCACCGATCTCCCAAAGAGAGAAACCCAAGGCTCCTGACACCCTGGGATGGTCCTTTCTCAAAACCTTCCTAGAAAACACCTGGAGGGTGAAGTTCAGGTCTCAGGGAAGTTTTGCAGGCTGAAATCCCACAGTCAATTGCTCTGTAATTCCAAACCCCACCATCCCAGAGCAGTTCAGTGCCTAAAAACCAAGTATTTACAGGGATATTTGTCCCATATCTCTTCTCCAAGCAATCCCTGCAAAAACTGTTCCCACTGGGCCTCAACCTGTACATAACAAAACAAGAATTTGCAATAACCACAGACTCCTCTCCACACCCAAAAGTCCCAGCTGACAAATGAAATTTTCCTACCTCCAGAGGCTTCTTTTCTTCTTTAATGCTTTGTGAGACCACAGCACAAGAAATGGGATAAATCTTGGTGAAGCTCCATGAAAAAATAAACCAAAACCTCAGTCTGAGGGACTGGGAACTTCCACCCCCTGAAGCCAGGGAGATCTGATCCACCAAAAGAGAGGCGGTGCTCCTGCAGTTCTTTATTTAACACAGCTTTGCTGGGTGCCTGATTTCACCCACTCCTTGTAACACTCAACACCTGTGCAAAGCCTGGCACAGAAATCAAGGTTTTAATTCCTGCTTTTGCAGGGATTCCCCCACCAGCCCTCTCCCAAACGTGCAGAAAAGCAGATTTAGCACCAGAAGACGAGCCAGTGCAATGCTGACAACTGAGCTGCAGCTGCTGTTGGCCAGAATCATCTTTTACCAGGGATAATTGAAAGGCAGGGAAGTGCAATCTCCACTCAGGAACTACCTGGATGCTGCCTCCCAGCCTGAACCAGAGCGTGGATGAATGAAACCAGCTCGTCCACTCTGCCCTGCGTTTCTCATTTCCATGCTGGAAGCTCTCCTGCCCTCCCAAGGATGGAAAAACCATCCCTGGCAAGCCCCAGCCCTTCCTCCAGCACTCCCAGGGCACCTCAGACTGCTCCAAGAGGCAGCTCAGGAGCCCATCCCAGCCAAACCTTAATGCAGCCCCATCAGAGGCCTCGTGTCATGTCTGCAAACCTCATCTTCGATCTCCCTCCTGGCCTGCAGATCCTGGACCTCGATTAATTTGTTTTTCCCTCCTCCTTGTTTTGTCATAAATAATTGCCAAGCTCTCAAGGAGGAGGAGAAATGGAAACGAGTCATTTGAGGGCTGCATTAAAACCGAGTGCTCTCATTCTTCTTTTCCCTGAGCTGCTGGGAAGCTCCTCCTGCTCCAAATCGATAGCTGGGAGCAGTGGGGTGGACACATCAAACCTACTTTGTGTGGGGAGAACAGGAAGGAATTCCAGATTTAAACACCCACGGGGAACTTCTGCCAAGGAGCAACTCACCCCAGAGAGGGATAAATTTCAGCAGAGCAGCTCTGTGGAGACACGAGTGGAAAACGTTCCCATACAAATAAAAATAAAATAACAATATAAAAATAAAAAAAAAATCCTAAATTAACGATATAGTACTTATATTCCAAATCATCTATTCCATTATACTAAATAATAAATTATACACCCATATGAAATTCAGGGTGAGAAATCCCTTTCAGCAGAGCTGAGGGAGGGAAGTTGATCCCAACCCTGCCTTCCTCATGGTGTCACATCCAGAGCTGAGGCATCTGGATGTGCCAGAATGGCTCCTGCTCCTGAACACCCCATCTGCCATAAAACCACGGGTTTGGGTTGGTTGGAGGGTTGGGATTTGCCAAAGTGCCCAAATGTGGTGCAGAATGGAGTGAAATTGTGGGTGCCTGCTTTGAAATGCCTCTCTGAGACCTTAACCTGCAGGAGAAAACTATTAGAAACAGCAAAACCAGGAAAAAAAGTCACTTTTAGTCACACTGGGATTAGGTAGCTTCCACCTCTTTCTTCATCCCAGTGGGAAATAATGAACTGGAGTCACTGTGCTTCAGTTTTCATGATTTTTCTGCTACTCCATGAGTTTTCTTCACAGAAAGAATTAGAAACCAGAGCTAGGACACAACAGCTGATGGAAAAACTCATCACTCCTAAAAAAAAGTCAGGGAATACAACCCTAATTTAGGTTTAATAGCTCTGGGACAGACCCTGATTTTGGCACTGGTTTAAACTCCGTGGACTGGAGGGGGAAAGGACGGGCAGGGCCTTTCCCTTTTGGGAGAAATCTGTTCTTTTTGTTCATCAAAAAGTCAAAATGTCCCCATCCCAGGGCAACTCCTCTCCTTGTGGCCTCTGCCATGCGGTTGCCAAGCTGGGCAGAATTCCCTCAGGGCAGAAAAACGGGAAGAAAATATCAAAAATGGCACGGGGAATTATTCAATTATCCCACAAAACCTTCGGGGAGGATCACGGGAGGGCAAATCAAAGCTGCCTTCAGCAGGATGTGGGGGGACACTCGAGGCAGAGGAAATCCAGTACGAGCAGCCAACACAAGAGGGAAGTGCAGCACCAAAATCCAGCCCTGGGCAGGGAAAGAGCGGCAGGACCCAGGCTGGGCTTTGGGACCTGGGCTCACGCCCGGGGCCGTGCAAGGTTTCGGACATTCCCTGGTGGAGCCTTCCCCCCTCCCCTTCTAGTGAGGCTGATCCCATTTATTTCACTCCAAATACTTAAGCAAAGGCTGCCATTTAAACCCAGGCTTAAGTTCGAAGTCATTTAAACCCAGGCTTAAGTTCAATTGGACTGCATCGAGGTACATTGATAATCATCCACGTTTTTCCTCCTCTAAGTTCAAGTATTCCATCAGCTGCTCTTTGTCACAGTGCCCCTAAAATGACAACATTTCCAAACCTAGAGCAGGAAGCTGAGCCCAGCCTCTTTAGGACATTTTCCTCCCGTATTTCAGAGGCTGGTACAGGAAATCCTACCAGATTTCATGGGGATAATGAGCTTTCAGGCTGCACTTTGAACACAGCCACAACAGCTCTCCATCTTAACAATGCCACGGAATGACTCAAAAACACCTTGCTGAACAAAACCTTTTTTTTCTTTTTTAATTTCTAATTATTCATTTTGAGGATGTAAGAGGATTTTTGCAGGATGCCTTTGCATTTCCAAAAAAAAAAAACTCAGAGGGGAAGTATATTCTAGGAACTCTAGGAGGTGTCAGAAGACCTTTTGTCAGAAGATTAAAGATCTTTGTTGGCACTGAGGCAGCACCTCTGTCCTGATGCTTTAGGATTTCAGCTTTTCTATTTTCCATCTGTTTGTAACCCTGCAGTTCTTTAGTGTAGAACTCCAAACTCCACACCCAGTGTCAGCTGCTGCTTCCCCATTTTGGGCAGACACAACAATTCCTCTCCAGGCCTGGCAGTCAAGGACACCTCACTGCCTCAGGCCCCAGAGATGGAAACAAAAGTGACTTGGGGGGAGCAAACTTGGGGTGAATGACTTCATTACCTGAAGCTGGAATTGCCAGATTCACCCCCAAAATGCAAATGGACCAAACTTATAAAAGTGTCAAACCCGTGGTCCATTTTTGGGTGTAGCCCCTGGTGGGGCTTTATCTGCCCAAAATGTACCTGGAGGCCCTTCAATAAACAGAACTGCCTTTAATTCCCTTAATTCTGCCTGGCCTCTGTTTTCAGGTAGCCCAGAAGGGACCAGTCCCGGCAGGGAGATGATGATGTGGCACCAGATTCGCTGGTGGCCACCGAGCCCTGCTGCCATCCCCTCCACTCCCTCCTTTTTGCCCTTCCTGAACATCCCAGTCCTCCACCAGGGAGCATCTCCAGCAGCCCCTCGGAGCTCGGTGTCCCTGCCCCGGGGCTGCTGTCACCCCCTGGGCTCCTGCAGGGGGCTGGGGATGCAGCGAGGAGCGGGGAGCCCCCAGGCTCAGGCAGACCGTGCAACGAGATGCGAATGAGAAACAGATGGGCAGCGATTTGCAAACAGGAACTTTTTTCTTCCCTTGTTTGCCTCCCTTGTTTTGTTTATCCCTGGAATTCCTAACATGAAACACAAGCAGGGGAAAACAACTGCAAGTGACTCCAGGCCAGAGCTGCAGAGCACTGACAAGTTTATTTTTGGTGGGATGTCTTGTGTAAGGCGTCCAGCCTTACCTTGGGCCCCAGCCCAGCAGATCCAGGGAATCATTTCCTTGCTGGGAATGCAACCAGGATACTCTGAGTAGTAAAATGAAACATATGTGTGCACTTTTAGGACTGTCATAATCAGGAAATCTGATTGATTCTTTCTTTTTTTGCTTTTTGCTGATGACAAGAGCGAGGTTTATGCTAAATATTATCAATCCAGATCAGAGTTTGGATTGAGAGTATTTAATTCTCTGCATCACTCACATAAAGAGAGAAGCAGCTGAAATCAAAGTTCCATGGAAATTTATGCTCCAAAGGATGAATGTAACATTTGAGTAAATGATTGCAAAGAGTTACACATGGAGCCACAGACGGGGGAATTTAATTTACACAGAGCAGCCTCTCTCTTTTAGCCACTCATCTAATGAAGATTTAAATATGAAATAAATTGCAGACACTTCCAGCAGGAGCAGGATGTTGGATGATGCTCATTCATATTGAAATTACAGCTTTAAGTTCCTCTCAAGCTACAGAAATGTGTTTATAATGGACACACACATACACGTAAAATAATCCTCTAATCATTGGTAAAGTGATGTTTTCCAGATAAAAATCTTAACACAAACATTAAAAATCGCTCTCCTATGTCCCCAAGCCTGTTTGATGACTGCATTAGAAATATTTCCTTTTCAAATGCTGCTTATCTCTGCCATGTGCTGTTTAATTATTTCTGTTTCAATGAACTTTGTGAAACTTGGCTGAGCATTTTCACAGAAGCACTTCCAGGCTCTTCTCCATCCAAAAGCTGCTGTTATGCACAAAGAGAGGAAAGTTAAAAAAGCAAAAATAACTAAGGAAAAATGAGGAAAGGAACCGAAGCATCACTCCATTGATTCGAGCTGGTTACTGCCTGTCTTTGAGATCAAATGAAATCAACCCTCACATTATTTCAATATCCTCATACAATATTCTCCTATTGTTCCAAACAATTCTACAATTGCAGCCAATTGTACCAAAGAATTAGGATGGATTCAGATGACCACAACCACCCCGTCCCCTTCCTTTCCAATATTCTGTTCAACAAAAGCATTTTATTTTCTCCAGGGAATCCGACGAAGGCCCAGGAATGCAGCTAAACAAATCACCAAAAGAAAAAAAAAAAAATTCCAAGCCAAGCAAAAGCCCCAAAAGAAAGAGATTTGCAGACTTTGTACAACCTCCTGCAGCTCAGCACATTTCGCTGTCTGGGGGAGTTGGGGGAATCCCAGCAGCTTTCTATTGTACCACGTTATTTCTTGGCTCAGTCCCCAGCAAATAAATGATGGTGGAAATAAACTGGATTCACACCAGTGCAGCAGAGACAGCACAGGCAAGGATCAGGATGTTTCTTGCACATGGCCTGGAAGTTGGGGCCTTTTAAATATTTAATTTACTCTTCTCCCGCTAGCAGAGGCTGCAGGGAGCAGCCCAGCTTCTTCTCCAGCTCAGAATAAGTGGATTTTACACCAATAAAAGGGGATTTTGCACCACTAAAAGTAGATTTTACACCAATATTGTAATTTGCCAGTGGTTTTAGCTGGATCCCACCTGGAAGGTTTGTCCCAGCTCACTGCCCAGAGCTGCCCCAGATTTGCTGAATGCAACTCTTCTCCGGGTGGATGGAAGAACCCAGCCCTGCCCAGCTAGGAGAGGGTAAAGCCTGGCTTTACAAAGCCTCAGCCACTCAATGCTGCCACATCCACGGCTTGCTGGGCTCCTAATGACCCATTAGAGGCAAATCCTGCCCTGGCCCCATCCACAGACACACAGAACCCAGCTCTGGACTGAATCAGTGCCCAGCAACAAAATCCTTCCTCTCATAACAGAGCCAAAAGTAGCTGGAAGCCTTTTAAAATGAATATATTCTTTTATTTCTCTTTTACTTCCAGGCTACACCTGTCACGTCCTGCCCTGAAATATCTGAAGGAGACTTTCCCTCTTGACTTACTCCTAACTCTAAACCCAAATGAAGGGATTATGATGAAATTAAAGGGGAATTTTTTTTTTATTTTAACGAGGAAAACACACTCCAAAATTGAAGGAAATCCGAGCTAGAGAAGCAAATTCTCCATGCCCTTCTAATGAAGCTCGTGGTGCTTTACTCACCCCACAATTCCACATCTGCAGCCGAATTTGGAGGCCCAGCCCCAAAGGCAATTAAAGCTGGAGATGGATAAAAAATCCCCAGTCCTGAAGCCCTAATAACTCTCCCAGAGCCCAAACCTCGTGGCAGAGGTTTGAGGCGAGGGAGAAATTGGGGGGAAAATATCTTTTCCCATCGTTCTGGACAGAGCACAGGATCCTGTTCCATAATCCAGCTGCTCCTTCTATTTTTAAACACTCTGGGGGACTCCAGTGTTGCAGTGATGAGGGAAGGGGAGGCTCTGGAAGCACCTTGGCAGCTGGATGGGAAGGAAGGGAATTATCCCTGCGGGATGGGCCCGGAATTAGTGCTGATTCCAGCTCCACCACCCAGCCCCAACAGGTACCCGAGCTGGACAAAGGGGATTTATCCCTCAAGGCTGCTCTCAGGAATGTTGTTCTTCCACTTCCACCAAGGCTCAGCACCCACAGCACAGAAAACTGGCTGGAGTTTGCTGTTTCTTTGCTCTCAGCTTCACAAAAATTCCAAAATAATGATTTCCCCTCTGTTTTCATGCTGCTCTGAATCAAGTGCGAGGCAGCTGTTGATTTTCCTCAGCCATAAATCTCTGTTCCTTGACACTTGGAAACTCGGGAGACTGGGGGAAAAAAAAAAAAAAAAACAAAAGCAGGTGTGAGGGGAGAGGAACTGCTGAGGGTGGGCTGAGCTTTATTTTTAATTTCAATTTATTCTGAATTTCTGTTTATTTTCGATTATTTAGCACGTGCTCGCTGGTGTGTTGCCACTCCTTGAGCAGGCAGGGAAATAAAAAAAGAAGATGGACTTGCCAAGGATGGATTTGGGATAAGGGGAAAAGCAAAGCCCCTGCTCCATTTCCTGCTGCTGTGCTGTTTATTCCAGAATATTCCCATTGTTAGGGGGCAAAGCATTCCCAGGCCAGCACCAGGAGGGAGCATCAGGCTGGGAAAAGGGATAAATTTGGCTGAAATTCCTCAGGAGCCTGAGCTCTTCCTACTGAAATCCCCCCTCCCTGTCCATTGTGGCTTTTTAAAACACTCCCCCCTCAATTCTGCCTTCACCCAAGGGAGCGATAAAAATAATCCCCTAAAAATGCATTTTCCTGTAGGCAAAGGGAAAAGAGTTGGATTCAGTGTAGGATTTCACAGAGGACACAGGCAAGGCTCTTGCTGCAGGAGTTTGCACCCTTGTCCTGGCTTTGGGCACCCAAGGGTTGCTGCACTGAAAGGAGAATGGTGAGCAGCAAAAAGGGAGCACACACAGAAATCTCAGGGATCAGGCCAGCAACACAAGGTGGGAAAAAAAAAAATTAAAAAACCAAACCAGAAAGGTTTGCTGTGAAAATCTGGCAGCGTTTTAAATAAAGTGAATACCACAGATTTCACACAAACCATTTTGTGTATTTTGATTTTTTCGCTGAAATTATTGTTAATTTTGGAGGCTGCAACACATTTTTCTGGGTGTTCTCCTTTTAAAAAAAATTGCTATCTACTTTTACTTTCTTCCCTTTCCCTATTTGATCACTGTGACAGCTTTCATTTTCAGCTTACAATCAAAAAAAAAAAAAAAAGGAAAAAGGTGGGTGGCAGCTTTATTTCCAGGCACACATTTGATAGCTGGGGATAGAAAAAGAAACCTTTATTCCAAAAAAAAAAAAAGGTTTCCATGTAAAAACGCACAGCCAGATCAAATGCAGGGATGTTAAAGTTCCAAGGACATGATCTTGGCGGGCTTGGAAAATAATTTCCAGCCAGTCTCACCTAAAAAAATCCAATTTCTGTTCCTTCTTGTTTGATGCAGCAACTCATCCAACCAACCAAACTTCAATGTTTCAACTTCTCTAATGTGGATTTATTTCTGTTTTAATTTATTGTGTGAATCTGTCCCAGCCAGAGGAAAGAGATTCCCACCTGGGCAAAGTCCCTGGAAGCTGCTTCCATAGCAAATTTCATTTTTATTGTTATTTCCTGGTTGAGTAATTCAGCTGGAGCACAGGAGGGAGGCCCAGGGAGAAAAGTTCAAACATTTTCTGCTGGCTGCAGGTCCCTGAATTCCCCTGGGAATTGCCTGGCTGGGAGATGGGAAGGTGGGATCAGGGTTAATTTGGGATTTTTATCTTCTCTGTGGTGCTCCCAGCGTGGCTGGAATGAGTTCATGGGTGACAAATCCTTCTGGGGGGCTCCAGCAATCCAAATCTGAGCACAAATGTTGTTATTAACATGCTCAATTCTCCTCCTGCATTAAAATGGAGTAGAAAATATTGTTATTAATACCCTTAATTCTCCTCCTGAAATTAAAATGGAGTAGATTGGGTGCCTGATCCTGATTTCACAGCTGAAATCCACAACTAAAGTGGTTTCACCCTCTGGCTTTAATGAATTCCTTGCCAATTAATAGTCGGGGTAAATTAAAGAGCCTCAGCAACAACAGAGGAGTTAAAAGTGATTTTAAAAGAGGAACAAGAAGCACTTTTTCAGTTTGGTTTTGGTTTTTTGTGCCACATCTTTCTGGAGCTGGAATTTCTGTGGCATCCTTGGTTCAGGGATGGATTTTCCCTGTGGATAAAGAGGCAGAAAATCAACTGGCACAGGAGGAGAATGAGCAGAGAGCTGCAAGGGGAATTATTTTTTCCCCTTCATTGATACAAAATGGAAATGGGCTGTTGGTTTTCCCTAATGCGAATAATAACAACTGCAGTGATAGATTTGTCATTGCCAGTATTGATTTCCTTCCCCAATATAAACTATTTTTAAAAATGCCTCTTCATGGGTTTTTATTCGCTGGCAGGGCTGGGATTTCAGGCTGTTCTCCACTGGGCCTGCAGGAGCAGGATCTGCCTGTCCTTAAAAGTGAAAGGAAAAGTGGAAAAAGGGAAAGTCAGGGGGAAAAAAAAAAGGCAAAGAAGGGTGAGAAGGATGAATTGAAATACAGCGAGGAGAAAAGCAGGAATATCTGTCCCAGCCAGCCCACAGGAGCCTGCAGGGAGGGGAGCAGAGCTGCTGGAAACACAAGGATGAGGCAAAAATTTTGGAGCACAGCTCTTTGGCCTTGAACCACGTCCAGGTGAACCTCAAACATCATCGAGTGGAGCTGCTGGAGCCAGTCCAGAGGAACCCTGGAGCTGCTCCGGGGCTGGAGCCCCTCTGGAGCCAGCCTGGGAGAGCTGGGGGGGCTCACCTGGAGAGGAGAAGCTCCAGGGAGAGCTCAGAGACCCTCCCAGGGCCTGGAGGGGCTCCAGGAGAGCTGGAGAGGGACTGGGGACAAGGGATGGAGGGACAGGACCCAGGGAATGGCTCCCACTGCCAGAGGGCAGGGCTGGGTGGGATATTGGGAATTGGGAATTGTTCCCTGGCAGGGTGGGCAGCCCTGGCACAGGGTGCCCAGAGCAGCTGGGGCTGCCCCTGGATCCCTGGCAGTGCCCAGGGCCAGGCTGGACACTGGGGCTGGGACAGTGGGAGGTGTCCCTGCCATGGCAGGGGTGGCACTGGGTGGGATTTAAGTTTGGGTTATTCCAACCCAACCCAACCCATGACAGTGGAAGGGGCAGAGCTGGAGAGTCCTGACCCCCCCTCTTTGCTCTTTGTGGAGTTTGGTTGGGATCATAGAGAGGATTTCCTAAAAAAATGAAACAAGGAAAGTAAGAGAGAAAGAGAGAGAGAAGGAAAGAAGGAAAGAAAGAAGGAAAGAGGGAAAAAGAAGGAAAGAAACAAGGAGAGAAAGAAAGAATTTGTATATATATATAAAAAAAATAAATGAACAAACAAATAAATATAAAAATTACAATAAAGGCAAAGCGAACAAAAATAAACGAGCAAATAAATAATTAAAGAACAGATTTCTAATAAAGGCAAAACGAACAGAAAAAAAAACCAAATAAANGCGGCTCCCCGGCCGTGTGGCTGTCCCCGGCGCTGTCCCCGAGCCCGCGGCGTGCATGGCCCTGCGCGGGCGGCGATGGCTGCGCGCTGATGGCCCAGCCCGCCGCGCTCGCCATGGCTGCCAGAGAGGAGCTCTACAGCAAAGTCATCCCCCGGCGGAACCGCCAGCACCGCGCCGGGACCATCAAACATGGCTCGTCGCTGGAGATCCTGCTCTCCATGGGCTTCCCCAAAGCACGGGCGTAAGTCGCTGCCCCGCGGGGCTGCTCCGCTCCTTTCTCGCGGCTTACGGAGGGGACAGAGGGAGAGAAGCGCCGGGCGCCGCTCGGCTTCGCTGCTCCGGAGCGGCGCGGGGCCGGACGCGGAGAGGGAGCGCCGGGGAGCCGGGGATCCAGCCCGGGAAGAGGCGGGGATGCTCTGCCGGAGCGGGGGGATGAGCTCCCGGAGCAGGGGGATGCTCTGCCCGAGAGGGGGAAGGCACTCGGGGAGAAGGAGGATGCTCTGCCGGAGCGGCCCAGACAGCGGGGGATGCGCTCCCGGAGCAGGGGGGTGCGCTCCCGGAGCAGGGGGATGCGCTCCCGGAGCAGGGGGGTGCGCTCCCGGAGCAGGGGGGTGCGCTCCCGGAGTGGGGGATGCTCTGCCGGAGCGGCACGGATAGCGGGGGATGCTCTCCCGGCAGCGGGCGGTGCTCTCCCGGCTGCGAGGGGATACGCTCCCGGAGCGGCCCGGAGATGCCTTCCCGGAGCAGCCAGGGGAGCGGGGAATGCTCTCCCGGCAGCGGGTGACGCGCTCCCAGAGCCGGGGGGATGCGCTGCCGGGGCGGCCGGGGCAGCAGCGCGATGCTCTCCCGGGCTGCGCGGGATACGGCCCGGGGATGCCCTCTCGGAACGGCCCGGACAGCGGGGAACGCTCTCCCGGCAGCGGTGGATGCTCTCCCGGAGCAGGGGGATGCGCTCCCCGAGCGGCCCGGGGATGCTGTAGGACCCGCGGGATGCTCCGCTCGCATCCTCCGGCGGCCGCCGCGGCCGGGCAGGAGCCCCGGGCACTGCGGGTCCCGTCCCCGCAGCCCGCCCGTATCGTCCCGAAGTTGGGGATCGCCAGGGAGGCAGTTTTTGCCAGCCAAACTGAAATTGTTTTAGCTCGGACACCCGGGGGATTTTCTTTAAGCCGTGTACAAGTCACCCTAAAAGCAGCGGAGCAACAGAAGTAAATTTCCATACGTAGCCCGAAGTGCTTCGGTTTTTCTTGTCCAATTCATGCCCTGGTGTGATCTCCCTGCGTGTGTTTATGCGTTAAATTAATCAGCCAGCAAACTAATGACAACTTAATGACGGAACAGTGGCTGCTGAAGTGGGACTGCTCGCTTTGGGATGCAAATGAAACCGATGGGATCGGGATGGTTCCGTGAGCTCCCTAAGTTTGCAGTTCGCTGTTGATACCAATCGGAACTCCGGGGTTTTGCAGCCTATCTCGTCACGGGTTATTTTAATAAATATAGACAGGCAGTTTAAGGGCAGATGTTCCTTGTGGATTCGTGGGATTGCACGGATCCACCAGCACATGCAGGAAATCTTATTTTTGTTTTCCACGGTGCTGCTTTGCACTCCTTATGGCTGTCAGTTATCTGCCGAGATCAGCACAGCTTTAGACACAGCGAATGCAAATGAGGAGCAGGGCAGAGCGGTGACTTCATGCTTAGCTCGGCTGGAAGAGAAAACGGTGGGAAGAAAAGATGTGTATCTTTCAGTGGAGCTGGAATAGAAAAACCAGCTCGATCCTATGAATGAAAGTGGTTCTTACCTGCACAGCAGTGCCATCAAGGCTGCCGGGCAGCCCTGCTCTTGCCTGACTCAGGAACGGTGTCTATGGGTCACATTCCTGCCCAAAAGGCACTGGCATTTGTTAAAATGCACTCAGAGCTTCATCACACAAAGCAGAGAAGGTTAAACACAGGGAGCAAGCCAGAAAAATGGGCAAAATATCCCTAAATGCAAAAAGTGCCTATTGGAAATGCAACCAGGCAGATGGGTAAAGCTGTCTTGATACTGAGTTGAGGATAACCCTGTGTGACAGCTCAGCTCTCTGCTGGGACAGGCACCACTCATCCCATCTGAAGGAGCAAGGAGTGCCCCTGTTCCACCCTGCTGGAAATGCTGCAAATAATTCAAATAATTCAAATTCAGACAAGAAGCAAAACAGAAATAAACCCAATAAAATCCAAGTGGTGCCACCAAGGGTAGGATGTGGATGGAGCACAGGTTTGGGAGAAAGGAGTGCATGGCTAAAGGACATTCCCTAAAGGCACAGAGAATGATTTTAACTCTCAGCATTTCTCTGAAAGTGGGAATGAGAATACCAAGGTGCCAGCAAGATAAAATCATCATCTCCCTGCCAGAGATGGTAAGGGGAAGTAGCCCTAAAGCCCTTTGAGTTTTCCCCCAAAACTCTCCCACCTCTGTTTCCTGCCCCAGAGCCCCAGCTCCAGCAGGAGCCAGGGAATTCAGGGAAATGGGATTTCAGTTCTGTGCACACAGACACGAGCCAGGCTGGTACTTAAAAGTGGTGACCATCTGTTTGGGTGGCTTATGCAAAACAAACCTCCAAGTTGTCAGACAAGTCTGTCAGGCATGTCACAAAATACCATGGCTGCTGGCAGCAGGGCCCTCCTGGCCCTTTGGTCGAGCTGGGGGCACTGACTGGGGCAGGGGACAGCGAGGAGCAGGTCAGGCAGGGTCACAGACACAGGGCTGAGCTGGAGTCAGAATTTCCAGGGTGGCATTGAGGAGTGAGCTCCTGGGGAGAGCTCACATGGCCTGACTGTCAGCTTTACCCTGTATGGGTTAAAATAATCCAAGGTGAAAGGCTAAATGTGATTTCCAGGTGTTACTGGTAACAGGTGAGGGGAGAAATTGGGCTGAGCCAGGCAGGAACCAAGAGAGGATGTCAGGTAGCGAGGGCAAAAGTGCCATGGGTCTTGGGGTCACACCAAGGGGTTCTTAAAAAAGCCTTTATTTGTCCATCCCATGGGTGGTTCATGGGGGACTGGGGATGAAGGGCCCATCAAAGGACGTGTCCTTCCTGTCTGAACTGAGATAATACTGAAAATATGGATCTGCACCAGTGTCAGTGTCCCACAGCTCACACTGAGACCTTTGAGGTTTTCCCTGCTTCCCCCTCTGAAGAATTTTTTGGCACAGGTCCGTCTGTTTTCCTTCTTCCCAGCACCAGCTTCACTCCAGGGCTCCTGGAAATCACAGGGTGATGTTCAGACCACTTTTGGAAGGTTTCACCTGAGCGTGGCACCAGCTCAGAGCACTGCAGTGTGTCATCCCTTTGAACCATCACCACGAGCTGCTGTTCTGCCCTGCTGCCTTTTGCCAGCACACAGCCATTATTATTATTTTATTTTGCAATTAGCCCATTAGATTACGTACTGTCTGGTCCCACAGGCTGTCCCTATCCCCAGGAGTTTCTGATTGAAGCAAGCAAGGAAGGCAAAGGTGATGTTATAATTCCCATTTTGCAATTTGGGCAGCAGGAAAAACATTTTACCCTTGTTCACACAAAGGCCTAATCAAACCCCCAGTGCTTCAATGCCCTAAACACAACAAGAGGATTCCTCCAGAAAGAGATTTCATACAAATATTATTTCCCAGTTCCCCCCAAATATTATTTTTCATCTTGTTATGAATCTCCCATCAGTGGTTCCACCTAATTGTCATCCAATCTCCCTGCCAGCACCTCTCACTATCGTTTATAATCCCTGTTTATCCCTGAGAGTGGAGAGAAGAAAAGCACAAAGTAATTTACAGGCCATCAAAACCACAGGGGATCACTTACAACTCCTATGCATGTAGAAGCAATTAAAAAAAAATCCATAATGTGTCTATAAAAGGCTAAAATTGAAAAAAAAAAATAGAGATGGACTGCAGTTTCATTCAGGATGGAAGTAGGCCTTTGACCAAGCTTGAATTATTGAAATTTATTTATCCTACATGGTGGAGAAATCAATGTGGCTCCAGAATCTGCAAGTTTTAGAAGTTTCATGTCAGCCTTTAAACTCCTCCGAAACATCCTCAAAAACAGAAAGTTAAAATTCTAGCATGAGGTAAAAGAATTAATCCTGCTTTGCTTGTTTTAATTCTGGGTTCACATATGTGCATGGATATATAAATGTATGAAATTGAAGATGTCTCAGTTGCTGCATACAGCTCTGAACTCAAGCCACAGCTCTGAGATGCTGTTTCAGAAGAGATCCAGGCCTAAGAAAATGAAGATAATTCCCTGGTCCCTGCCATTACTCAGGCTGGATAAAACACTACCAGAACACCTAAATTAGAGATATTGTGCTTTTTCTGTCACTGTGCTGTCTCTGATAAGCAGAAGAAATGACACAGGTCAAGCTTTCCAAAACTAAATGGATGTTCCTTCCCCTCCTCTGGGCCTGGAAAAGGGTTTAACTCTGTGTTCCTGGCCTGAGGAGGAGTTAATTCCCCTGGACCTGGATAAAAGCAGTCTGACTTGGCTTTGCCTTCTCAGAAACGATGGGAATTTACAAGTATTGAAGGTTTCATTATTGTCGAAGAGATGAAGCTCAGATCCAGTTTGCAAACAGTAAAAGCTTCTCTGGTGTTCTGAAAGGGATTTTAGCCTGCTAAGACATGTTTTGCTTAGTAACAGACTTAGCAACCTTGCAGGATTTCAGCACAGCAAGGCTGGGAGTCGCTCCTTCCTCCAGGCTTGGACCTGGATTTGGGAGATGACTGCGTGGAAGCGAAGTGCTGCTCATAATTTTCAATTTTGAAGTGGTTTCCCTTCCTTCACGGCTTTGCCTTCAGGGTGTTTGTTTTCTGCAAATGCTCCTGGCTGAAATTCATCCTGCTACAAAGACCCAGGCCAAAACCAGCCCCAAGTCCCACCTGAGCCCAAGCATTTGAAGGATTTTCCTGATCCCCAGTGACTCGTGCTGGCCCAGGGCACGGAGGGAAACCCCAGCCCAAGGGAGGAAGCTGATGGACAGAACTGTTGCTGGAAGCAGCACCCTGGGAGGCTCCATGGAAAGGGATTTCCAAGTTTCGCAGCACTGGAGGAAATCTTGAACTCCTGAATGGAAAATCCAGGTGTTGTAGC
Source organism: Promerops cafer (assembly GCA_013398275.1). NCBI lineage: Eukaryota > Metazoa > Chordata > Aves > Passeriformes > Nectariniidae > Promerops > Promerops cafer. The sequence goes on from VZSE01014569.1 coordinate 772,192, forward strand.
CACAAGGGCTGGGGGAAAAGCTTCCCCTAATGCTCTGTCTGTGCTGATCACTCCAGACAGGGAGTCTGGGGCTTGGATAGAGCCGTGGATTGTGTGGCAGAGAAACCATCTGAGCAAAATCCCAGTCCTGCCCGTGGACATTTGTGAGCACGAGCTTCCTAGGAAGGGGCTGTGGCCTGTTCCCAAATGGAGACAGAGGGAGAAGCTCTGGAGGTGCTGCTTTGGGAAGTCACTTGCCCAAGCCCCTGGCTCCCTGCGCTCAGCTCTGTGCCCGCGTCGGGGTTTAGGGGATGAGACTGGAGCAGCCTGAGCCCTGAACTGCTCTGGTCTGTGTACTGCAATTCCTGGGTCTGTGTACTGCAATTCCTGGGTCAGCTCTGGGGCCTCAGAACTGCTCTGTCCATGTGTGCTGGAGGGGATCCAACAGGGCTGCAGCGCAGGGACAGCGAGATAAGGCAGCAGCTGCCAGCGAGGTGCTCTGAGAAAGGCTTCAGAAACATCCCTCTGGGACTCCGTCCCGTGGCTGCTCTGCACATGGATTTTACTTTTTTTTTCCATTGGCTTTACTGCAGATTTCTGCTGTGGGACTGAGATGATTCCTGCAGGGTTCAGGTTGTTCCGTGCCAGTGGCTCCAGTGTGTTTGGGGTGGGGGGATCTCCATGAGACAGTTCCTTACTTTAAATATCTAAAGTGATAAACCACAGAGGGCTCTTCATTTCCACGGTGCATTCTGAAAACTGAGGCACACAGAAGCTTAGACATCAAATCTACAGTTAGGCTGATACTTGCACCTGAATCTGAAGAGTTTCAGTCCATTCATGACAAGACTTAGATCTGGTCTAAGTAGAACAACTATTTCCATGACATGGTACAACCTTCTCAGAGGGAGGCAGACCTCTTATCAGAGGCAAAGGAGACACTCCTGTGATAAGATCACACTGTAAAATGATAATGGCAGCAGCAGTGCTTGGTGTTACCTCAGTGACTCAGGATGCTGGACACAGAACTGCCATTAATCAAATGGACACAGAGCTGCCATTAATCAAACCTGATGGCTGGGAGCCGCGGGACAATCAGATATTCGGGGCTGATATCCACGGAGAAAACGTTTCACATCGAGGGAAGAGTTTAAGGACAGAGCACCCCTGCACAAAGATTGCTCAGCCAAGGTCAGGGAGTCCCTGCAGGACTTGCTGGCCCAGAGAACGAGCTCGTGTGTGTTCAGGGAGGAAAACAAAAAGCAAACTCCCTTCTAGTGCCTGCACACCCCACACTTCAGTGGGATCTCGTATCTGAGTGTTGGAGCAGCATCACCACGTGCAGTGAGGTCCCGGGTCAGCCAGCATTCCCTGGATTGCTGGATGTGGTGTCCAAGGCTATCTGACTTTGGCAAACGCTGACAGAGATGTCAGAGAGTTTCCTGGTCCCCGAGCACTCGGTTTGTTTTGGTATTAAAATTACATGGTGACAAGAAAACATTTCCTTGGGCTTCCGTCCCTCTGATGATTTCCTTGTCTCGGAGCCAAGGTCCTGAACTTGATCCTACCCTCTGCTCTAGGAGGGAGAGGAGCTCAGAAAGTGCAGCCCAGACCTCACATGTCACTGAGGGAGCCTGAAAAGTCGCTCTGTGCCTTCTGTGCCAGAGCCCCAGGCAGTTAAAAACTCGATCCTTAGCATGCAATTCCCTTTCAGGCTTCCTATCAGCTTCGAGGGACACAGATACCAGCGTTATCTTTTCTGTCCCTTTTTCTTTCTCTTCTTCTTGTCCTGACGTGATACCACTGTCAGGAGCCAGTTTAAAAGCACTGCTGAGATTCTCAAGACAAAGAGTGGCAGGAAGAAGTCGGGGTTTCAGATATCCAGCATGTTTGAATGGAGCCTGGTTGGCATTAAATGCTGATTCTCCTTCCCCCTCGGGCAATGTGTTGGGCTGTTTCCTGCAGAATTCTGCCTCTTGTAAANTTCTCTTCACCTATCTCCAGACGTGATACCACTGTCAGAAGCCAGTTTAAAAGCACTGCTGAGATTCTCAAGACAAAGAGTGGCAGGAAGAAGTCGGGGTTTCAGATATCCAGCATGTTTGAATGGAGCCTGGTTGGCATTAAATGCTGATTCTCCTTCCCCCTCGGGCAATGTGTTGGGCTGTTTCCTGCAGAATTCTGCCTCTTGTAAAGCCCTCTGGAAGTTCATCCCTGGATTATTGCTGCCACTTTCCTACGGAACAGCCTGTGCTCAGAGGGTGCTGCAAGCCCCTGAGACTGGCAGAAGTCAGGGGGGAATTCCATTCTTTGAAAGATCATGAGAAAAAAAAAAAAAAAAAAACATTTTAAAAAACCCCTAAAAACGTGGTGCTTTTAAATATCAAGTGCTAACCCTGCTGGCTCCTGAGGACACTTTTGTGTTTTTAAGTCACTTTCGAAAGTGAACTTGCACTCCCAGATTTTGCTCAGGGCTGAAAACGCCGCCCTGGGTTTTAACTGAGAGCTCATCGTGGATTCACAGCATGTGCCCTGCAATTGCAGAAAAGAATGGAGACATCCGTGTGTGTGTCTGTGCTGCACCAGTCTAATTATCCTCAACAAGCAGAGTCATCAAAGGAGCCGTGCCTCAGCAGCTGACAGCGTTTTGGATTCCAGCTCCGAGGCCCTCTGCAGCCTCTGTGCCCCACAATGGGCTGCCCTGCCACGCTGGGGCTCGCTCAGCCCCTCTGGAACACACCCAGAGAGAAGAGTCCTGGGCTGCCTGCTTGTGCACAAGGGCTGGGCAGAAGAAAAGTGGAGGGGGGGAAAAGAAATCCAGTGAGAAATTGAGGGAATTGCTGGAAATGCTGTAACAAAGCAGCTGACAGCCTGCATAAACATGTCTGAGACACCTTGGACCTCGTGTTCATCACTTCAAACCCTCTCTTAAAATTTCTCCTGAAGTTTAGCAAGTCCCAGCAGCCAAAGGTTGGGCTTGAGGTGCTCCTGAACACCCACAACTCATGGTACAGAGCTGAGAGACAGCAGCCTCACACACCCGGGGAGCAGGAGTGCTCCTGCATTCCCTGGGAAGCCTCAGAATTCCCACTTCTCACAGAGATTCCCAAAAGAACACAGTTGCATGTGCAGGTATGACAATATTCTGTCAGGTATGGTCAGGACCTGAACAAAATTTAAACAGAAAGCCAGGAATTACAAACTGAGCCTGGAATGAAGGAGAGATGTGTTTGGTGTCTCTGCTTTCCCCAGGCTCCAAATCTGTGCCCTGGAGGCTGAATTCTGGCATCGCCAGCACCTTGCAGGCCAGTCCCCGTCAGCAGCACGCCTTGGGAAGGATGTGGCTGAGCAAACCTTGGCATATCTGCCCTCTGTGCTAAACCCAAAGCTTGGGAACTCTGGTGGACACCCACGGCCTGGCGTGGGAGGAGGTTTCCACTGTGCTTCACTCCCACCCATCAGCCCCTGCCATTATCACACGCACTGCAAGCGCCACTTTTCCCCCTTTCATGAAGTGTCAGTGATGCTCTGCTCTCCGTGCTCCTGCAGAATTCATCACCTGGGGCTGCTGACTGCAACATCATTTGCCAGTGCAGAGCTGGGGGTGTTTCAGGGAGATTTCTCATCTCCTGATGTGTAAAAATGACTATTTTCTTTCCCCTGTGCTCCATGAAACCCAAAAGTTCTTCCACGACCCATCCCATTAATGGGCTAACTCGGCCAAGCCCCTCAGCACGTGCTGGAATGGCTGAGACTGAGATGTCCCAAACATTTCCACCCAAGCACTGGGATGGAAAATGCACCCAAGGGGCACTGGGAACACCTGAGGCAGGTGAGCTGGTGCTCCTTTCCTTCTGAGCTGTTCCCCGTTTTACCGAGGGCGATTTGCAGTTTCGTGATGCAAATTTCAAGCCCTGAGATGAAACCCCTGTGATCATTTTCCCCCCCGTGAGCAGAAACCTGATTTTTATGTGCCACAGCCCTGCTGTGCAAGGAGGAAAGGTAAACATCCTCCCTGCTCCAGGAGCTGACACTAAATAGGAGCCAGAAAGAGCCTCTAGAGGGGAGGATGGGGAGAAGCCAGGCCCTGATCCCAGCATCGCCTCCAAAATCCCTTTTTTCCCAGCGAGTTACATTGATGGCTAAATCCACAGCTGCATGAGGAACAGCTACTCCCAGATAAACACCATTCCCATTTTGCAGACAGAAAAATGCAGCCTGAGACAATACATGGAGGCTCCTGATGCCAGAGAAGGCACCACAATTAGCATTTGCCATCCACTGGAGACAAAGGGCTCTCCAGAAGTGCAGCCTCTAAGTGGTGTCAATGATGTCCTGCTCCCTTGTTCTACAATTATATTGGATTTTTGCCTCACAGTCGATATTTCCTTCTGAGAGGAGCTGCCAATTCCCAGTAAGTGTCAGATCACAATCTGTTAGCCAGGGATAGGCCAGTTCTCCCAGGCTCCATTCAAAGAAATCTCCAGCTAGCCCAGATTTGGAGCTGGTTCATGTTCACACCAGTCCATGGGCAACAGGAGCAAGCCTGGGAGTAAATGGAGTTTACAGCTGCACCTTGCAAATCACATTTCTGTTCCTTTTACAGTCTCTTCATAGCTGTATCATAAATGCATTCATGTTCTGAGGGGCAAAGCCTTCCAGCAGTGTAAATCAGCCCAGCACCATTTCCTTTGTTGGAGCAATAATAACACACAGCAGCTGAGCATCTTCCCCAGAAATGACCCAACTTTCATTGCTAGCAAAGTTTCCTTTAGAGAAATGGGTATTTTATAGCACTCAGGGAATGCAAAAAAAGCCTGGGCATAAATAAGAGTCAGCACCAAAGCCTCTGGGAAGGAAAATATAAACCTCAGGTGTTTCACAGCACATTTATGCGTTGGGGCAGTGGAGTATTTTATAAATAATGACTCCAGCTCCCTGCCTGGAGCTGAGGCACATAATCCTGCTTTTCCAGGCACATAACCCTGCTTTTCCAGGCAGCTGGGTCCATGGGAACCCTGATTATTTGTGTCTCAGCCACAGCAGCCCAGCGCAGCAGAGGATGGGTCAGGGAGGGCCCACAGAGCCCACAGCGTGTGATGGCACAGGACAGCTGGTGCTTCTTCAGAGTCCCAGCAAACGCAGGGGAATCCACCCTCAGTCCTGTTCAGCCATCAGCTAATCTCTCTCATGAGGTCTGTGCACCATCAGAACCCCTCACACCAACCTGACCCCAGCTGAATGGGGGGATTTTGAAGCGTTGCTTAGATTTGGTAAGAAGAGTGTGATTTGCAGGGGGAAATGACCTGCTCCCCCCTGCTATTTCCTGTTTTCTCCCTGAGGTAACATTTTCTGCTCGCATGGGAAGGTCAGCCTTTAGGAGGATCCTTCATTTCACCCAGCTTGCCAAAGCAGCCCATCAGATGCTGTCACAGAGAGGATTTAACTCCCTGCAAACACCCTGACTTTGGGGATCATCTTTCCCATCTTCCTCCACTTCCTGCCCCAGAGCTGCTCATCCTCACCGAGATCAGAAGACTTTCAGCCCCTGGGAATTCCAGGGGGAAGGAGGATGTGCTGGAAGTGCAGAGCGTGCCTGGGATGCAGCTGGACTCACATATTCCTACCCAAATTTGCCAGCTTTTACTGGCACAGCCTGTAACTGCTCTGGAAGTGCATCCCACGGGGAGGAATTTGTGCATCACCCTGTGCTCTTCACCCTGGCTGTGTCCTGCCAGCTTTCTGCTGTGACTCAGCCTGACCAAGGGCACGGGGCCTGCTGAGATCCTTTCCATCTTCTCCTGGGCAGCTCCAGGGAGCAGCTGCTGATTTCTGTGCTCGTTCTGGGTGTTCAGAGAGGCCCATCTGCTGCAAAGGAACTTTCAAAGGGCAGGGCCAAGGCTGCCCAGAGAAAATGTGACAACAGCAGGGGGAAAATGAAGACTCTTTCACAGCAATGTGTCATCCCTGAAAAAGCCTGAGGCCAGGTTGGCAGGGCTAGGTTTGGAAGTAAATTCTGAGACCACAAAGCATGGGAATAGGATTGCCATGTCTTAATATTTCCTCCCTCTGCTCACCCCCCACCAATCTCCATGACAAATGCAGATAAAATTCTCCTGTAGCTGCTGCCACTGCTGCTTTTCCGTCAGAGGACCAGGAGCTTGCTGAGGTGTCAGGGGATTTCCCTGGATGACAGCTCAGGAATTTTACAGATTTGCTGTCAGCAGCTTGTTTTGGGGGAGAAAGATGGCAGAGATGTCACCTCAGCCCCTCCTCCCAGCCAGGGGGGCTGTGCAGGCATGGGGAGGGAGGAGAGCACTGAGTGCCAGAGCACCCAACCCAAACCCAGCACCCAAAACCCTCTCGTAATTCTGTGGGAGTGGGGAGGACACTCACAGGGCTGTTTTATCCTTTCTGACAGCAAAAAGTCACTTGAAAACCTTCTCAGATCTCACAGGAAGCTGAAATGAACGACACAACTGAGCCACCAGCCCAGAAAAAAAAATCTGCCTTGTGTCCTGGAGCCACAGCCAGCTCCAAGTGCAGGGTGCTGCCTTCTTTTGGCTTCAGGAGTGCAGTAACTCCCTGTCTCACAGGTGTTGTGGAGGATAAATCCATCAGAGATGTGAGCTGTGACAGTGACGGGGCACAGGAGTTGTGTCCGGACCACAAAAAGGGCAGGATTCCCCCTTGGATCACCAAAAGCCAAAAAAAAATCCCCTCAAAATCTAACTTAGCAGCACATGGGAGGAAGTTGGAGGTTTGGGTTTATTCACTGAAAGGAACTAATTATGAAACCTGAGGGCCTTGCTGTGTCTGGAAGCCAAGGCCTTTCTGGAAGTCCAGAATGGATGAGCTGGAGCCAGCAGCCACTCTGGGAAGTCTTGGCTAAGGGATGCTCAGTGTCTCTGCAAATTAAGCACCTCCCTGAGCATGAAAGCATTTTGAGGTTTTTGCCTGAGGACACAAAGAGAGGCTCTGGCAGCACTGGGTTTGGAGCTGGGTGATTTGGATTTGCCATCAGGCCATAAATAACCCCAAAATGTGCTCTTAGGTGGAAATTAGCTGCTGTTCCAGGCATCCACCTCAACCTTCCACCCACTGGATATTATTTCAATTTTGCTGCAGCACATCCCCAAACCTTCCAGCACCTTTGATGTGACTCTCATTTCAGTAACAGACATGGAATTTTGTGGTTGCTTAGGCTGGATGTAAGTGATGGTGAGGAAGGAATCCTTTTTCCATGCTGCTTTATCTTCCCCTTGCTTGCAGCACGTTAGTTCTGAGCGCCAGGAACACGCAGGCAGTTTATTTGTGGAATATCTCTCTAATCACTGAAGTATCTGCAGCAGTTGAACAGTTTAGATGAGCTTACAAAAACGGGATTGATGTTGTGATTAGATAATTGTCCCTTTGCTTCAAGGTGTGAGTCAAAGCAGAGACAAGTTTTTGGTTGCAATGAAAATTCCTGGAAACTGTGGTTTTTTGTGGTGGTAAAACAAACAGAGAATATCGGCAGCGTCCCAGCCAGGTTTGGGAGCTGCTGAGGGATGTTTAAGGGATAAATATTGCAGTGATTTTTGAAGTTTAGGGCAAAGTTGGGCAGAGGGAATGCTCCCAGCAGCCACACAGGTCCCCACATGTGGGTCCCACCTCGGGGGAAGAACCCAGGATGGATTTCAGTGCCAACCTGGCAAAGGATCCAAAGGTGCTGCTCAAGTTCAAACACATGAGCAGCTCCGTTGGTTTGAACTGGGGTTACTCAGCACGGCCTCAGAGCAATTTTGGTTTTCAATCCAGTGCAGGGTGGAGCTCTGCTGGGAGCCCTTTGCTGCTGCTGTTACCGTGAGCTGACAGGCACCCCACATCAGAGCTGCTCCGTTTGGTTATCTGGACTCTAATTTCATTTACTCCCGGGCGTTGATCAAGGAGGGTTTTTCTCTGATGTGTTGGCGCATCCTGTTTGGTCTGAAATGTGCAATTCCATCCCCTGGCTCTGCCCACTGCTGTGCCCACGGCCCTCATCTCCTCGAGAAGGAGCAGGCACTGCCCTGGAAGAGCTGTGGCTGTTCTGCCTCCCCCTGCGGGGTGAGGAAGGCAGAGAAATTCCCAGCAGCTTTTCTGCCACCAGCAGGGTGGTGAGTGTTATCTCCATCCCCCCTCCGCAGCGAGGGACTGCAAGGACAGAAGGATTAAGCTTCTGTTTTCCAAACTGGCTGTCAGTTTTGGGGTTTCAGCACGGCAAAGCAGGCGTGTGTGAGCGCTGCCAGGTGCATCCCACCCTCCTCAAAAACCCTTCCCCAGCTGAAACGGGAGCATCCAAAATCTGCACCTGCTCCTGGCTCTCCTTCGTCCAAAGGCAAATCACCAGTCCAATCTGAGCACACAGCCTGGGATGGGATGTCTGACATAATCTAGGAATTCAGTAGTTGTTTTCAGTGGTGATTTGGGGCTAGATTTTAAAAAGTCTTCAGGCATCCAGGCAACAATTCCATCCCCTGCTGTTCAGCCTCGGTGATTCTCTCAGCACTGCCTTGCCTGCTCCCACAGCCACGTTCTGCACTCTCCTGCCTGCCAGATTTGGCTGCATATCTGAACTGGCTCCTCTCGGACCTGTGGTGGTACATTGCATCTTATAATTCAGGAAAAAAATAATAAAAAAAAAAAGAGGTTTATATTCTACCTTGTTCAGGTTATCCTTTCTCTTTCAATGCTGCTGCTTAAGATCTTCCAGCCACGTGGAGGAGGCAGGGGGATCTAACACGGAACACAAGAGCTTTCTTTCAAGATGTAGATTGCATTATAGGAAATGAGAGGCAATAATCAAAGGAAGTTCTTCATTCTCATTATCAGCTCTCCCCTGCACTTGTGTGTCTGCAGCACAGCCCCTCTCAATTCTCCTCATTAGAGGTGGAGCCTCATCCCTGCACGCTCTGCACGGCCACAATCACCTGCCCTGAGCCAGCATGGATGGTTTTTTGCCTTTACCTTTAAACAACTCATTTTCAAGCCCAGCCAAAGACGCAGCTCCTCTCCCTCAAAAATCAATTTCTATCAGAGCTTCCCTTTGCCCAGCCTCATTCAGAGCACGCTGCCTGGAAGAGGAATCATTCCCTTGGATTCAGCAGCCTGTGGAAGCATTGATTTTCCTGCCTGGCTTGTGTGCTGCTGATACCCCAGTCAGCTCTGGAAATGTGATAAGCCTGGCCAGGAGATTGGCAGGGCTTCAGCTGGTCAGAAGGCCAGCCTGGGAAGGGAACGTGGAAATATTTGCAATTATTGGTGGCAATGAATCTCCTGTGCCGGTGCCTGAATGGGATCTGTCGGGGCATGCAGAGAAGAACTTTTAGGTTCTGATTTAAGAAAGCCCTAAACATATATTTACGTGTCATTGATCTCAGTGAATGGCACAGACTGAGCTAAAGGAATATTTTGTTTCTGCCTCCCTGAGCAAGCTGAGCGCAGCCTGGTTAAGAACAGAGTCATTTCCCCACTCTGCACGTGTTCACACAGCAAACACCCAACAAACCCAGTCCTCCAGGTCTCTGAGGGTGCTGTGCTTTGCTGGCACTGCTCAGAGTTTGCAGAGAGCTCTGAATTACCTTTGGGTTTGACTTTCAGGAGGCTCCTGAATCCCTGTGAGCACCACTGTCACCCCGGCAGGCTCCCCGTGCCAGGGGACACCTCTGCAGAGGTTTGGGGAAGCAAGAAGAGCAGATGTGGAGGTGGCCACGGCCACTGTGAGCTCCCACCCAGCTGCAGGGCTCAGCCCTCCCCACGGAGGTCGTTCAGCATCACTGGGAACACGTGGCCACCTCTCCTCCCCACCACCTTAACGCTTCCCAGCCGTGCTCCTGGCTTTGCCGGGGGGGTTGGACAGATATTTTCCTTTTTCGGGGTCTCTGCTTTTGCAGAATCTCCTATTGCCACGGTGTGGTGGCTCAGAGCACTGAACACATCCCAGCAACAGTCCCTGGCTTGCTTTCCATCCCTTCCCTCTCCCAGGAGCGTCGGACGGAGCACAGCAGGAAACTGTTCCTGCTGGGGCAGGAAACGAAGGTCAGAGATGTGGAGCTGTGAATCTGCCAGCAGGGGTTATTTCTGGGGTCAGCTCTGCTTACAGCACTGCTCTGGTGACAGGTGATTTGCCTGCTGGCCCACCTTAGGTGAAGAGAAATGCTGAAATACAGGATTTTTGTGTCTTCCTCTCCCCCGCTCTTTATGACGCACTCAAAGGAGAGGAACAATAATTCTCCTTCTCCTGAAGTGTGCAAGTTGCAGAACTGCTCTGACCTCTTATAAGTCATGTTCTTCTGGTTTCTTGGATCACTTCTGACTTTTAAGTATCTCCTTAATCTTTACACGGCGTAAGAGAGTGGTAGAAGATAGCAGAGGGCCCTTCCTGCACCCAAGCCCTGGTATTTGGGTTTTCTCCCTGCTCTGCCTCCTCCCAGTCCCAGGGAAGCTGTCGGGACCCTGCACAGGGGCAGTTTGTCTCCTCTGCACTCCTGAACCTGGGGAGGGGAAGGAAATGGCTTCTTCCACCCCTGCAGCACTTCTGCAACTCTCCAGCTCCCCCAAAACATCCTGGGGCAGTTGAAAATCTATCCAAACACAACAGATCCATAATGCTGAAAATCCGTGAGGTTCCTCAGGGCTGGTAGCTGTAAAAATACACAGAAAAGACCTATTTTCTATATAAATCCAAGCATATGCTGACATTTATCCACACAGAGACAATGTTCCTGCCACAGGTATTTGAAGTGAAGCAGCCATTTGTGGCCAATGTGTGGTTTGCTTTCTTCTTTATTTTCCCCCCCTCTCTACAGCACAAACCATCAGAATTAGAAGTAGAAGCCATGAGAGCTTGTTGGTTTGGAAAAGAACGTGAAGAGTGACAACAAACATCACATAATAAAACTGAAAAATGCATCTCAATCACCCAGTGAATTTTCGTGGAGGGTCTGTGAGGTGAAATGATTCAGCCACCAGGAAATTGTGTGCAAAGGCTGCCACTGGAAACACAAACCTGTCCTACAACATATTTGTAGGTCTTGCTGACCACACTCGTAGGAGCTTGATGAATAAAATCTCACCTCTGGACATTTATTAACATTTCTGTTAGCCAGTCCTAATTTTAATTTCCCTTTCTTAGTGCATTTGTACTTTAACCACAATGTGTGCCAGTAAGTCCCACCACTCAGTGCATCATCTTCAAAGCACTCCAGAGAGTCTGCTTCTGTTCTTAAGCACAAAAACTCTGAAGCTCAGATCTCAGGTTGTCTGAATAAAGATCTGCATCAACTCCAGAGGATGCCCAAGGATCCTGAGCTTTTATTTTAGGTGGTTTAAGCCAGATCTAGAAGCATCCAAACCTGTGTTCTGGTTCAGCAGAGAGGACTGAGTTTTAGTGGTAAAATAAAGTCAAACTTCTGCTTTGCCTCTATCCCCAGAGATATCCAAGCCCTCCATTCCTCAAACACCTGCGTGGGTGCTGCTCTTATATTTTTATTGAGAGACCTTGGAGAAAGCATGGACATGGCCTTAACTCTTTTAAATGAGTTTAATTATTAACCTTAGTGTAAGTTTTGACAGTTGGGTCAGATAGATTGAGACCCTGGCCTTGAGGAGGGATTAACTGGGCCATGGCTGATCTGGGCTGGGCATTTCCTTGCTGTGAGCCCATCAGGTACCAGGCTGAGGGCAGGAGTGTAATGAAGATTTCAAAGATAATACTGCAAAGACACACGAAATCAATGGGAGCAGAGATCTGGCCTGTAATTAAATCATAGCAAGTACAGTTTAAAACCTGGAGTTCAATCCTACTGATTTGTGAAGGAAAAGGAGAGATCTGAGGACGCAAGTTACTGCAAGCAAGATGTTGGTGGGTTTTATTGAGCTAAATTCCCTCTTGATGGCAAGCCAAAAGGCATTTAGCAGAAGTGGGAAATCCCCCTTCTCCCTTTTAGATAAAAAAATTATCTTAACATTTCAGTGTGAGAGTGTTACTGCCCGGTATTCCCCTGCTCTCCTGGCTGCCAGCACGGCCGTGCCACACTTCACTGTTCAATGCTCTCAGCCCAGCCTTGCTGGAACACCCCAGAAATTATCCAGCAAGAGCAGGAGCGAGCCATTACCAGGCAGAGCAGTCATGTGGCTCTGCCCTGAGCCAGCCCTGGGATGAACAGAGTTATGAACCAGTCTGCAGAGTCTCGGTGCAGTGTGATACAAGCAAATCCCAGTGCCTAATTCCTTGGGTTCTTAGCTGAGCTTGTTCTTGGGTGGGTGCTAACAGTGAGTTGGAGGGGAAGTGATACAGGAGTATGGGGAGGAAATTCTGCCCCGTTCTCCAGAAGAAAGGAGCCCCATGTGAGCTGACATCTGGGGCTCAGCATCAGCCCTGCAGCAAATGGAGCCTGGGGCTGAGGCAGAGCCAAGTGTGACAGGGCTGGGATCTCTGCCACCCCATTTCCTCCCACTGGGAGGGAAGGTGACAGCCTCCAGAGGTGACTGAGAGCAGTAAACAGCTGGGCTACGGCTTGGTGGCAGATCAAGGTGTTGCTGTATCTGCTGCGTGGGTGGGAAAGCTCCTTCCACCCAGCTGGTGCCTCCTTTGTTTGTTCATTCAGCCTGACACTTGATAGCAGAGCTTGTCCCAAGAGCTCAGCCAGGTGAGCACAGCTCCTGGCCAGCTGCTCTTCCTCCAGAACACATCCACTGCAAGAGGATTTTCCCCGACCACAGCCTGTAGGAAATTTATGAGAGGCCAGAAAGTCCAGGGGCAGCAGGACTGTGGAGGTGAGGGCTGCACCCAGCTGGGTTGGGGCAGGAGCACTTTGGAGGTGCAGATCTGCATGTTTAGGATGAGTGAGCCTTTATTCTGCAACCAAATGCACACCAGATGCTGGGATTAAACCCAAAACTCCTCCCTGCAGGCCTGGGGGGGCAGAATCTCCTCAGACCACGGGCCACTGGAGGGCTCAGCAGCGTTTGAAGGCTGCTCTGGGGGCTCTGCTCTGAGCAGGTGCAGCGGTCGGAGCTGACAGAAGGTTCAGCTGCTGACGGGATGGAAAAAGACTCACACAAACAGGTCTCAATTTTCAGTTCTGGAGCAAAGCTCAGAGTCATGTGAGTGACCAAATATCAGGCAATTTTATAACCGCTGGCTGCCCCCACCCAACCCCCCTGTCACACATCCTGCACACGTCTTACCCGGGCTTGGAGTGTGTGTAACTCTCAATATTTCCCTCAGAAAGCCCCCCTACTTATTTTGAACAACAATTCCACTGAAAAAAGAGTGTTTTACCCAAAAGCCTCAGGGCATTTCACAGCACTACATGATAAGGGTGTCGGGGGGGACACCCTGGGGTGTCCTGGGTGAGAGCTGCTCTCCAGCTCCCCATCCCCCTGTCCCTAAGAGTGCTGCAGGCTCCTGGCTGCAGCTTGGCTTTCAATTCCAAGCAGCTGCTGGAGCCATTCTGGATTTACCCCCTTGGTGGCTTGTCAGGCAGCTGGACCCTCCCAGACACAGCCAAGCTCATGGCAAAGGGGAAAATCCAAAATGATGGTGCTGCTGTAGAAACCACACAACACCTGAGAGCTGCACAACACACCTGACCCCCTTCCTCTAGGAGTGAAGAGGTCCCAGACAGGGTTTATTCCATCCTCTGTCCCAGGGACTGTTTATTCCCTCCTGTTTTAGCTGTGAGCACCTCAGGGCAGGGATTGTGCCTCATCCTCTGAGCAAAGAGCAGCTCCGGGCCTGAAGGAAGTCAGGGCATCCCCTGCCCTGCATATTTCAGCATTCCAGGGCAGCCTGGCTGTGAGCAGCACATGGGGTTCAGCTCTTAAACTGGCAAAAGACGTGAGAAAATATAGTAAACAACCCTGTTTATTTGAGAGGGGGCTGGGGCATGTAGGTGGTGTCATTTTTAATTTTTTTTTTTTTTTTTTCTACCCCCAATCACATTTTAGTCTCTTGCCTGTTGGGTTGTGCCGTGTTTTAGTGAAGATGGATGGTTTGCTCCAGTGGAAAAGGATGGAGCATTCGAAGAAACAACACCCCCTTAGTTCAGAGCAGATTTAACACCCCTGCAAAGCTGCCATCTGCCACCAAGGAAGGGGAGTGGAAGCAAGATGAGGCTGCCAGGGCTTGAGTGCCTCCTTGCTTTCTGCTTTGTTCCAGGCAGGCTGAAATGCGAGCTCACACCCCGCTCAGGTGCTGTGCCTTTACAAGAGCATTTCGGTGACTCCTCAGAAATCAGAAGCTCTGGGGTTTGTCTGGGGGGTTGTGTTGGTGGGAATTGTCAGCCTGGGGGCTGGAACTGCATTTTTTTGCACTGTAAACATGGGGAAATGGTGCTTTAAAGATCAGGAGATTCCCTCTGGTAAGACAGTGGCAGTGCCACGTGCTGTTTGCTCTCTGCTGAGGCTTTCAGGGCTCAGAGAAATGCAAAACTCACAGCAGCTTTCATCTTGCCCCACTGGCAGCACAGGAAGTGGTTCTTTGAGTGTTTCCTACTCAGCTGCAAGGAGGAAACACTCCCGGGGCAGGAGTCCCCAAATGTCACATCTCGGGTGCAGACCACAAGGCTGAGGGGAGTTGTGTTCACACGGGGACACCCCCAGCACAGCCCAGACTGCTGCCAGCTCCACAAGCCCAGAATCCTGGAGTGCTTTGGGCTGGGAGGGGCCCCAAAGGTCATTGGTTCCGACCCTTGGATGGATGCCACGCACTAAGGCGGGGTTTTAATCCACTCCTGGAGGCAGAAGAAGGGAGCAGGTGGAATTCCAAAAGTCACTGTGGGGACATGGTCAGTGGTGGCCTGGCAGTGCAGGGGAAGGGTTGGACTCAGTGATCTCACAGGTCGTTTCCAACCTAAATGGTTCAGGAGGATGGGGAAAATGATGCCAAAAGCATGAGCTGAAATTCTCTCCTTTTTTTGGGGTGTCGTGTCCCTACCAAGCTGTGAGCACAGAAACCACCAAAGAAGTTTGTTGGGTCTTTCAGCTCGTTTTCTCTCACAGTTCAGCCATGATGCAGTGGTAAAAACAGCAAAAACTTGGTTTTATCAGCTCTCCTGCCCATTTGCAAGGTCAAAGCCAGTGGAGCCCATTGAAACAAAACCAAAACACATTCAAGGATATTCTGATAAAACCCAAATTAATGCTACTGATATGCTAAACACATGGAAATCAGAATTTCCTGGAAGCAGCTGAACCAGACTGGGGCTGTTGTCACAGCAAAAGTCTTCAGAGAAAAGGAGAAACAATTCCAGGGATTTGAACTCTTCACCATGTTAATAACATCCATAACGTGACTCAGTCAGATGCTTCCATCCCCAGTGAGCCTGGATAATTCCAACATGAAATTTTCCTGTAAGTGCTTCCTCCTACTCCTCCTTTCTGAATGATGTCCCCAGCATTCTGCCATAAACATTTCTGCTTAGCTCTTTGCCCTGAATGTATTATTACCCACAAAAAGACAATACCTGAGGCAACAAACAACAGGAGCAGAAGGAAGATGAGATGTATTTTTTTTCCCCTTCTAATGTTCAGCAAGCAGGATGGGAGAATTAGCTCGTTCCTTGTTCTCTCACTGAATTACTGTGTGCTAAGTTTAGCTGCTGAACCCATTTGTGCTGTGGTTTTCTCTCTGTTAATGAGGGTAATGACTACCTGAGACAGCAGCCTGGAGTTCAATCCACCCAGCGCTGCAAAGCATTCAGAAAAACTCAGGAAATTGGGTGCAGGAGCGCTGCTTCCCCTCAAAGGATGGAAAATCCACCTTTACTCCAAAGTGAAATGCTGTCCCTTTAAGTCATTAAATACGTAGCTGCGATACAGACACACTTAAATAAATTATTTCAAGTTATTTCTGGTTGTGTGTGGGAGGCGGGTGGGGGATGAAGCTGATACTTGGTGGTTAGAGCAGCCTTTAGCCTTCACATCTCCCCCTGCTCTGCACAGGAGCTTCTGGGTCTCTGTAGCTCCTCTGCCTGATGCAGACAATGAAGCAGGTCCTGATCAAAGTCAGGCACCCTGCAAGTGGCACTTGGTGACAAAACCAGAGCAGCGTGGCCCTGTGCCACTGGGGAGATGGTGATGAGAGCCCTCAGGCAGCTTGTCAGACTCTTGGCTCCTCCACTTCCCATTTAAGCATTAAACCAGAACATTTCCGTGCCATCCTCGTGGCTTTCCCCCCGTGAAACTTCATCTGGCTGCAGCCAAAACTCAGAAATCCTTCCCGAGGCTGAATTACAGTGAATGTTCCTTAATGAACCCAAATTTCAGTGCCCGTTTCTCTCCCCATCCATCACACACCTCAGCACTGCAGTGCAAACCTTCCTGCTGCAGGAGCAAATTACAAACCTCAATTCTGATTTTTTTCCATTTTGCCACATTTCTCTACCTTCTATTTCCTCTCCTAAAAATGGTTGGGAGTTAAATTTGTTAGGAAAAATTCTTAGCAGACAAATTGACCCTCCTTTTTTTTTTTTTTTTTTTTTTTTT
>VZSE01014569.1:789025-840147 GCA_013398275.1 Promerops cafer
TTTTTTAATTGGAAGAGGGGAAATTTAGGTTTGATATATGGAATAAATTCTTTATGGTGAGGCCCTGGCACAGCTGTGGCTGCCCCATCCCTGGAAGTGTCCAAGGCCAGGCTGGACAGGGTTTGGAGCAACCTGGGATGGTGGAAGGTGTCCCTGCCCATGGCAGGGGATGAATGAGATGATTTTAGGTCCCTCCCAACCAAAACCAGTCTGGGGGTTCTTTGATTCTCAACCAAACCCAAGATCTAAATTTTGCCACTTCAGTACGAGTGGGATTTAATTTCAGAGAAAATCAGGCAAATAGCAATGATAGATAAAAAGCAATGAGACTCTGAAAAAAAACCAAACAACTCTCAGAAAGGTTCCTGGAGGATTGAAAAATCCATTTGTGGTTGGATGAGGTCTGGGTTGAGAAGGAGCTGAGGCTCCTGCACCAAGGAAAGCCACATCACTGTGAAAGCTGAATATGTCATGCCTGCCAATGGCTCCTGGTGTGCATTTGGGGATGAGTTGCCTCCCTCAGACCTAAAACAAGCCCAGGACACATTTTCTGCCTTTCCCCACAGCCTGCTGAGGATGGGGAACCATCCAGCATGGCCACAAGCAGCGTTTGTTGCCTCATTACACAAAATGCCCCTTGTTTTGAAAGCAATTTCTCAGGTTAATTAGGAAATCGATTGAAATTTGGAAAACGCCAGTGTTATAAGGAGCTGTAACTCCTTAAAATCCAAATAAAGCAGCACCATCCATCCTCACAGACCTCGATATTCCACGGTACAAAGGGGGAAAATCCTGGTTCCTCACAACCCGTTCTGATGCTTGCATTAATGATGCATTCACTGCTGAGCCAAAAGCCTCCTCCTGCCAGCGAGGTCACAGGCCCCTGAGCTCTGCTCAGACATTTCCTGGTGCTCTTTGCTGAAATAAATGAACCCCACCCCACAGGGATTGGAGGGGTGGGCCCAGAGGGAGGAGAGGTGGGGATGGGAGTGCAGGAGGCACTGGCTGCTTCCTCATCCTGCACCCATAATATTCCTAAAAAAGCAGGAATATGAGCCCTTGTGACACACCACACTGGTTGTTTCCCTCTGGAAGTCGCTGAGCTCCGTTCCAGCAGGGATGTTATGGATGAGCTTTGACTCGGGAATTCTTTCAGGGATGGGGTTTTCAGAGGAGGCTGAAGAAGCTGAGCAAGGCAGACCTTGGCACAGCAAGGTGGTGGGGTTTGGGAAGCTCCCACCTCAGGGTGCCTGTGAAGATCCCAGCTGAGGTGTCAGGAAGAGAAGAATCGCCAAGAGGCACCTCCAGGAGGGAGCTGTGGGCAAAGCAGGGAAATCCAGAGCTGCCCTGAGGGAAGGAAAGGGATAAAATGGGCATTGTGTGAGCGACAGGGCTGTGATCCCAGGCCTGGCTGCTCCCCACGAGGGATGATGATGATGATGATGATGATGATGATGATGATGATGATGATGATGATGATGATGATGATGATGATGGTCCCTGCCAGAGCTCCCTGCTCCCAGGACTCTGGCTCCAAACCCTGCTTTCAAACCTTGAAAAAAACAAAAAATAAAAATAAAATAAAATAAAATAAAATAAAATAAAATAAAATAAAATAAAATAAAATAAAATAGAAAAAAGCCCTTCCCTGAGCAGCCAGAAGGGAATGCAATTAAGGTGGCCTCGTGAAGCTCATAAAGGCTAATGCATGCAAATCAGCAGACAAATTACGAGGGAGCATTAGGAAGAACATTTCTAATTGTGAGGTCGGCTGGCCCTGTTCCTTCAGCTGAGCTGGAGAGGGAAATAAAAGGATCCTACTGGGAACAATTCTGGGCTGTGGGGAGCTGAGCAGGATGAGTAAGATGGAAACTCCTTCTCTGCAATATAATGCACTTTTTCAGCCTTCCTCCAGAAATCCAGCCACGGTTTCTGGCTCTTATTTGTGAACCTGTGTCCTTTAGGAAATAAAATCTTCTTTTGTTTTGGCCAAGCTGTTTTCTCTCTCCTCTCTGGATGTTTCCTTAGCAGAGGACTTCACGCAGGTTTCTGATTCAGGAGAAAGGAGTATCTCCCATCCTTAAACTCCCAGGCACTGCTGGAATTGCTCTCCAGCTCCTACTGACATATTTGGCTCTTCTTTTGGGTTTGTTTTCAGAGCTTGGCTGCTGCTGGAGCTTGAATTACAGAAATACCACATGCACAGAGAAAAAAAAAAAAAAAATCCAGCACCTTGTTCTCAGTGTTTCCTGCCACAAGTCAGATCTTCTGCCTGTCCTGACCTTCTTTCCAAGCAGTTCTTGTGTGGTTCTTGGAGTGAAAGCTGGGAAACCATCCCTTGGAATCCATCTGGGTTCCTAGGATCACCCAGCAGCTGCCTGTTTTCCAGACTGTAAATCGGGAATATCCCATTCGTAACCCAGCAAAAACCCAGCAAGCTTTGCCATGAGAAGAAGTGTGGGAATTGGGGTGTTTGTCACAAACGTCCCAGTGATTAAAGCTGGCCCACGGTTCATTCGTGCCTCGGTGGGGAATGTGAGATGAATATCAAAATATGAATATGGATACGAATGTACATTTTTATTCTGGATCTCATCCCTTCCAAGGCAGCTGCAGGGCAGAGGGATGGACAAATAGTAGCATTATTCTGGAGTGTGTGTGTGAGTACATCTCACACGCTCGGGCGCAGGGAAGCAATCATGAGATGGTGCTTAAATAAGCCTTTGTGCAATTTTTATCTACGATTTTCCACTATGACTCACCGTCATTTACATGTTATCTAACACTGAGAGTCGCAGGTTTAGGTTCCTTTCTGTTCTTCGTGGGGAAGAAAAGAAAAAAAAATAATAATAATAAAATAATAATAATAACCTTTTTGGACGAGGTTCCTGTGGCTGGAAGGAGTTAAAGCCCTGCTGGAACAACTGTCAGCAGACAATTGCGCTCTAAAGAGCAGCAGTTACCAAAATACATTTTAGCCTGCAAGAACAATGCAGCCATTGTGGCGCAGGCACAGCGCTTGGCACCGCGCTCAGCCCGAGGGGGAATCGTGTTTTGTTGCTTACGGAAGTGATGGAATCCATTGGAAGGTTATTGTTCGAGTCCCCTCTGCAGCGAATTCCAGCCCTTTTGTGCGGGGTGTTGGCGGAGCTGGTGTTACCTCTCCTCTCCCTGATGGATAATAAACCCCACCTGCCTCCAGGTGACCTCCCGGCCGCCCGCTGCAAGCCCAAATTTCCATCACAAAGGCAAGGCGAGGCTGCAATGCTCGGCAGGAGGCTCGAGCGGAACTTTCTGTTGCCATCAAAACCCCCCGCTCCCTAAAAATAAAGCCCGGCTGGAGAATTTCACCTCTTCTCCACGCTGACAAAAAAAAAACGCGCGTTGGGTTTGGAAATGTGTAGGTCTCAGACGGGAAAAAAAGTTGATTTTTCATGCTACATAAAGTGTTTAATCCTCATGGATTTGGACAAGGTGTGAGGCTGTCGCTGGTTTGGCTTTTATCCAGGGTCTTTTATTCGTGGTTTTAGCAAAGGTCCTACAGCTGCTGCAGGAGGCCAAAGGCTTTAAAAGACCTCAGGGAAGACTTTTCTGTGGGGGAAATGTCTGGAATAATTCAATTCACATCGATTTGAGAGGAGGAAGATGATGGGAAATTTAATGAGGAGGTTTTTGCGTGGTGGTGGATTGGCCCAACTTGGAGCTCTCCCTATTAATGGCACGGAGGGACACAGAAAATCAGCCACACTCTCACCAAAAACTGCCATCGATTTTTAATAATTTTGGGGAACTCCCACCAAGTTTTAGGGTTGGAGTTTCTGAGCTTTTTTGTCTCCATCCTGCACCTACTCCAACAGAAATCTGCAAAACTCAGGGTTTGACTAAGGACAGAAACTCCTGGGCCTGGCTTAAAGACAGTGAGATTTAATTATTAGAATATTAAAACTTGAGATTTATTTTTGTTCCTACCAGGATTTAAGACACAATGAAGTTGTTTCCTTAAGCTTTTCTTGCCAGACAGGAAGGACATGGATTGACTTTGCCTTTTCTAATGAAACTCTGATTCTGAAATAATCACTTGATATTAGGAGCTGTGCCATTAAAACATCAACAACAGAAAAAAAGAGGTAAAATTACAGGAGTGAGGAACTCGAATAATACAAATGTGAAAAGGCTTTAAAATCCTTCAAAGGTTATTATGTCCTCAACACTTTGCTGATTTTTTAAAGTGCCTAATTTAATTTGAATCACTTCCCTTATAAATTACACACTTAAAAACCTGCTGATGTTGCCTCCAATACTTAGAAAAACTTCCCATTTTTGACTTTTTTTTCCCCCCATCCCCCTTGTATCTCAGTTTTCCTTGGATAGATCATTTCAGGCAATAATTTTTTCTTTTTAACCTCAGGAGCAGCAGATGAGCTCAGTTACAATTACTCAGGTACAGTTCAGAGCCTTCAGAAATCTTCTTGTTCTGCAACAGAAAGTTTATTTTCCCTGATTTTAATTAACTTCGGAGCTGGCTTTACTAATTTGAAGCCAGGTTCATTAGGGAGCTGTGGCATTCCATACACTTGTCCAAAATGCCCACACCTTTAATTAGAAATGTTGAGGCCATTTGGGAGCCACTGGGAATTTTTTCGGCAGCTTTTGGAAGAAATTCTATGGTAACCTAAAGAAAAGCAGCAACAGGCAAAGACCTCCCTACCTCTATTTTGAGCAGAGGATAAAATGAACCCAAAAATAAATAGATTTGTCAACATCAAGCAGCAGAACAGAACCAAATGCAGCACGAGATTGAGTTACTCAAACCCCCTCACGACTTTAATAATCCTGCTTTTCCTGGAGATTTTCTGCCCGGCCTTGCTGCTCTGCAAGGAAGAACCTCCTCCATCAGAAAAAGCAAATTGACTTTCATTTCTTTTCTACCCCGTCCATCCATCTGGGTGCCACAGAGAGCTGTGATTTCATGCTGCAGATGATGGGAGAATTCACGAGATCTCCCTGATCTTGGTGAATCACCCAACAATAGAGGTTCTGTATTTGTGTAAACAAAAATAGGGGAAAACTCAGAGAAGCATAAATGTGTTCATATCCGAGCAGTCTCCACAAAGAATACTTTGTACAGTCTTATTATTGTTGTTGGAGCCTTTTCTGTCTTTCCCAGAAGCATCAGCACTTCCTTAGGCATGTAATTTATGAGAGGCTAAAATCTAAATTATGCATCAAAAAGGGAGAGATGCAACTTCAGGGTAATAACACATTTCAAAAATAACTTCAAATGCGTAGTTCAGAGCAGCAGCCTATAGCTGGAACCAGTGCCCAGTCAGCAAAGGCAGCAGAGAAGTAAAAATTACTCTTCCTTACATAAAAAAAAACCTCTTGTAGAGATCTTTATTTTTAAATCTGACAGCAGCAGAGCTGGATCCTGGAACCCTGAATCTATTGGGAGGGGTGATCCTTCAGAAATGCACTGAACAGTATATTAAATAATGCAGGAAATTATGTCTCAAGCTGAAAAGAAAAGTTTATTTTTTCTGTTTGACAGACAGAAAAACTCTAACACAGCCCAGGGCTGATGTTTGTACAAATAAAAGTCCCTTGGGAACTCTGAGATCCCTTTTTGTCCTCCTTGAGCTGCTCTACACCAACCTACAGCAGGGATAAACCTTCCTCCTGAATTTCACTGCTCTTAGGCATGGCTGATCTTTCCCTAATAATTTTTCACCAGCTTTTTGCAAAAGGTGTTTTGTTGAGGACAAAGAAATGGTGAGTGAGATGTAAAAGCTGCTCTCCTGCCTTGAGGTGAGAGATCCTCCCCCTGGGGAGTGCAGGGACCAGGCTGGGGATAGTTTACCTCTCACAATTCTTTATTTTGTGCCTGCCTGTGCAATTAGAGAGCCTTGCACGGTGCTTTTTGTGAAGGAGCCCTGGGATAACATCACCCACCTCAGGAACTGGCAGTGCCAGGGGGAATCCAGGGCTAAGAATGAGGGAAGAAAGGATGGGGCACGGCAAGAGGCAGGGAAAAGGCAGAGGGAAGGAGGAATCTGACACAACCCGCCCTGGCAGCAGGTGATCTCCAGCTCTGGATGGCATCTCTCCCTCCTTCCAGGCCCGTGAGTCATCTGAGCTCTGTGAAAAGCCACCCTCAGCACAGCCAGCCCCAGCGTGGGGACAAGCCTGGGGCAGGTGCCACCACCCCAGGGCTCGCTCACCTCACAGGGTGGACAACCCTGCCACCACTGCTGGGCTTTGGAGCCATTTCCCCTCCGAATTTCCTCCAGGCAAAAGGCTGTCCTTGCTGTAGCAGGAGGCTTTTGAACTGTGCCACAAAAGAAGGGATTCAGCCCGAAATGCCACCAGAAAGGGGAAAAATGGGGAAATCTGGGCATAACCCATCCACAAAAGAAGGGATTCAGCCTGAAATGCCACCAGAAAGGGGAAAAATGGGGAAATCTGGGCATAAGCCAGGGAAGAGGCTCCAGCAAGGGGTGACACAAACCCACCCTCGCTGTTGTCCCACTGTGAACAGCTGGCACCCAAAATAAAAGCCAGATTCTGCTCTGGGGGCCCAGATGGAGTCACTGCAGCTTTCTGTGGATCCAGCACAGCTCCTGGGGATTGCTGCCAGGAGTGCAGGAGCACATCCTCTGCAGCTTCCCTCAGCTGCACGGGGACAGTGCAAGTGTGAAACGCTTGCCTGGGAGGTGACAAAGCCCCGTGCTCACAGGTGGCCACCTTATGCTCTCTTGGTAGACCAAGAAAAATCCCCTTTTTTGTTTTTGGGAGAGCTGGATACAGAAAAGCAGAGAGTGATAACTCTGGGAGATGACCTTGGACATGCAATTTCTTCTCTCAGCTTTTAGTTTCCTGTCAGGGCTGGGCTGCAAATGAAAGCCTTGACTATCACAGCGAGCAAAATTTTATCCTTCACCAATATCAGGGCTCCAGTTAAATGTCAGGACCAGGGCTGGGCTGGGTAATAAATTTTTCCCTCTCTCGTTTTCCTCCTGTGGGTATGTTTACAGCTCCCAGGGAATGCAGTTGTTGAAATACCACCAGAATATGTGATCACACTGTCAGGAGATGCAACAATAATCACTGATTAAAAAGGAAGAATGAAGAGAGTAAGAGCTGGTGGCAGCATTGCTAAATGCTGATCAGCGCTGTAAGACAGCCTTTGATTTTTTAAATTAATTATACATTCCCTCATACTTTGTACTGCTGTAGATTTAATTGGAGTCCTTATTTTTAGGCAACTCCAGCAAGAGGAAGATAGGATACAGCTTTCAGCAGCTCAGCTCCAGCCTAATTCTGCCTCATTCAATGCCACTGGGAGGAAAATGAGGCTGATGCTGAGCTCTGGTGAAAGCCTCGTGGTCTCTGTGCAGCTCAGCACGCTGCACGTTCACCTGCCTGGCAGGATGGAGTCATTTCCACACAGGAATCCAGGCAGAGCTGGGCTCAGCACCCAAAAAAACCCCCAAACCCCGCCGAGGTCTGTGTGCTACCTACAGAATTTGCCCTGATAATTCACTTCAGCCTCACTCCTCGTGATTTACTTGCACCCTGCTTGCTTTGCTGAGAGAAAGCACGAAATGTTGAACTGCAGCACAAAGAGGATTGCACCGAAAAAAAGGGTCTGGTGTCAGCTGCGGCCTGAAATCCTGCCGTGCCCCAGGGAGGTGGGGAGACACAGGACAGACACCTGCACACACACCTGCACACACACCGAGCCATCCTCCTTGGGTGGAACCTCCTCGCCTGTGCTTCCCAGGGGCGCTCAGTGGGAGCAGTGAGGAAGGGCAGGGCTCCCTGCTGCCTGCGTGCACAGCCTGAGCAGCAGCTGCAGGCCTGGTGCTGCAGGGTCCTGCAGAGCTGCAGGGGCAGCCCTTCCCCTGCCCCGCTGCTGCCTTCCCAAAGCCTGGGCCGCTGCACCTGTGTTTTTCTTGCTGGAGGGCACATTCTGCTCCTCTGGCCTGCCCAGGACAGCGTTTCCTACAAAACCTCCCCTTCCCTCCGCAGCTGGGCTTGTCAGAGTGTGCTTTGTGCACCCAGCTCTGAGCCCTCTCTGCAGCACAGCCCTGCAGGGGATGCACCTGTGGAGCTGCTGAGGAGCCTCTGAGCCCGCCCTGGCTGTGAACAGCAGCTCTGGCGATGCCAGGGCTGCTCCCAAAGCCCTGCTCTGTCTGAGGGCTGATGCTCTTCCCGTGGCTGCAGCCTGTCCTAGGGCTTGTGTCTGGCAGGATCCTCTGATGCTGATAACCAGGATAACTTCCCAATCTTTTCCAGATGGGGCAATCCAAGAACCGATTTTTATTTATTTTCTGCCATACAGAACCTGCAAGACATGAAATACCCTTGACAGCTCTGCGTCTCTGCCACTCTGGGTTTAAATGTCCTGATAAGCTCAGGAGTTGCTGTAGGAAGCTGGAGAGACCCAGGGACACACAGAGGGGTGCAGCACAGTCCTGTGAGCCTCGGCTCCTTGGATAACCAGACCTAAGAGAGGCCTCACTGCACAGAAAAGGTTAAAAGGTGTCCAAGGCCGGGCTGGACCGGGCTCGGAGCACCCTGGGATAGTGGAAGGTGTCCCTGCTCATGGCAGGGGATCAATGAAATTATTTTTAAGCTCCCTCCCAACACAAACCATTCTGTGACTCCACAATTCTGTCACTTACCAGGCATGCCTTGCTGTATCAGCCCCTGAAATTTACTGCGAAGAATTCCTCTCAACTGATAGATTTTCCTTTCTTGCCTATTTTTCACGAGGCAGCTCTTAAATGTTTACCAACAGGGAAGCTCACACGAGCCTAGGTCCTTCACCATGACCACAGGAGCCTGCAGAGCAAACTAATCTTTAAAAACCAAGAGGAATTTACAACCAACCTTTGGAAGCACCTGCCATTCATTTTATTTATTTATTTTCCTTGTTCCAGCTCCCAGGAGCCCACTCCGACAGGTGGAGGGAGGGGTATTGCTGGAAGCAATACTGTATATATATTATATAGAGATACTATTTTGAAGTAGCAACACTGCAAGGTGTTCCCCTCCTTCCTGATGCTGCTGTTAGTGCCAGTGCCTGGCTGGAATTGTCCCTGGATCAGCAATTCCATCCCAGGACAGGCTGCCTCCTCAGCAGGATGGAAAGAGAGGCTGCAACAGATGGAAAAAGAGGCTCCTTCTGTGTTTAGGAAAGAAAAAAACTGCCCTTCTCAGGCTGCTTTCTAGATATCAGCCACACACGAAAAGCCAGAGAAGATGGGGCTCAGTTCTCAGTTGTAAAAGGCTTTATTTCCTTTTCCCCCGTGAGTAATTTTAGCAGCACGCCCCCGCGGCAGCGCTCGCCGAGGCGCGGGGGAGAGCCGCGCTCTGGAGGTGAGGTGCTGCTCCTGGGGGTGCCCGCCCGCCCGCCTGCCTGCCTGTCTGTCTGTCTGTCTGTCTGTCTGTCTGCCAGTACCTGCCCGCAGCGTCAGCCTGGATAACGAGGGCTCCAAGGCGAGCGTCCAAGGCCTGGCCTCCCACACAGGCCTGGCAACGGGAGGAATGAGTCCCCAGCGCTGGCGAGGTGCTGGGCTGAGCTGTGAGCTCTGCTCGTGCCTGGGAAAGCAGGGAAAAAATCCATGGGAAAAGCCACGGCGTGCTCAGGCAGCACAGCTCAGCTGGGAGCGCTCATCCACTGCAGGGAAGCCCCAAATCTCCCACTGTTTAGGTAGCACAGCAGTCACAGAACACCCACGGAAATTTTGGCCAAGGATCTGGGTGAAGGAGGTAGAGGACAGGCCAGGCTGTCTCGGGCCTCACACACAACAAGGTTTTCTCAGGAGAAAGGAATGAGGACTCTGTCCTTACCCATTCCCACCCCATTGCTGCTGCCTCTTAGGTGTCAAAAATTAAAATTATAATGGTGAGAGGAGGGGAAAGAGGAGATTTCATTAGATTGTAGTACCCACACCACGCTGATTCTGGATACAAAACCACAGAATGGGAGTTGAACACCTTCATGGTCAGTGCTGTAAAACTGGCAGGATTTCAGCAGGGCTTGAGCCCTGGGGATTCCCATCCCCTGTGGTCAGATGAAACCGTGTGCTGGGCACTTTTTAAGGCTTAACACTGCTTGTGTTTAGCCAGGTGGCTCAGCAGAGACTGAAATGATGGAGGAGAGACCTGCTGAGCTGGTATTTTATGATTTATACCGTGGCTGTGTCCGTGGCTGAGGTCTGTGACACAGCTGCAGAATCATTTTAGTGTTAAACATATTTGGGGGCACGGGAAGGTGAAATTTTCCCCCCACAAACACGAGAATTAAGCCCTGGAGTAACCAGAGCTTTGTGATACCTGCTGGACCGGGCAGTCTGTAATTAAAGGCCTTGAAGTGGGTCAAGGAGGATCCTGGGGAGAGGGGATGGAGTGGGGCCACGCAGGGGCTGTGCTGGGCTGAGGGCTGTGCCAGACCTTTGCTGCTTGAGGGGGTTTTTGTGAGCAAACACCCCAGCAAAAACACACCCCTGTGCTCTTGCCAGCATCAAATCCCCAGGTTTTCAGCGAGCTGAACAAAGCTCCTCTTATCACAGCAAACACTTGGTTTAAAATCCTTGGAAATTGTGCTGGGAGGAAGAAGAGACCCAAAGCTTTGATTTGCAATAACCTTGCAGCACCTGCTTTGCATGAGAGCAGGGCTGGAGTCTGTAGGCACATGCTTGGAGTTAAAGAGATGCATAAGTACTCTTTGGTGTAGGGATAATTACTAAATCCAGGTCTCATTAAAGTCTTCCTATTGCTTTTTTTTTTTTTTGTAATTCACTGACATATTCTGCAGGATCAGATACAGGAGTAAAAAGGCTCTACACTTAGAGCTGACAGGCCAGAACAAAATCAGGAAAGTATGCAGGGAAATCTTCCCAGTCTGTGGTGAAGTTTTCTCATTAGATTCTTAGATCCTTCTTTATCTCATTGTTTCTCAGTTTACCACAATTCTTCATTTCCTGTTCCCTTTTAGGCTTCAAACGTATTTATTTTTAATGTGGGGGTTTTTCAACCTTTCCCTAGTGAGGATTAAAACTTTTTGGAGTCTCTTGGTTAGACCTCACGTAAAAAAAAAAAAAAAAAACAGATTGTTGAGCCAGACACTGCAGGGTCATTTTTAACATTTATTCTGGTATTAGAGTTTAAAGTCTGGCCAGGAGTTTACAACTTATCATGATTATAACAGCAAAATAATTGTACATTTTTATAGCTTCTGTATCACCTCCAAAGTGACCTGAAGGAGACCAAATCCAGCTCCCCAAACTGAAATTCAGAGCAGAGCTTGCTGCCTCTCTTGTTTTCTCTTTCCCCTGGTGGAAACTTTGACTTTAGGTGTAGCTCACTGCTGTAACCACACACTTGAACATCTCTGAGGCAAGAGGCTGAGCCCTGCGTGTGTTCTCTCACCCCCAAATGGAGCTGGTAGCACCAGGGGACTCCCAGTTCTGTTCTGGGGGGTGTTTTGGTCAGTGGCAAATGTCCCTCATCATCTGCTGCATTCACCCTCTCCTCCCCCTTTTCCTACAGCATTTTGGGCTTCTTGGCCAGATCTCCCGTGTGAATATTGATGTAATGAATATTGACATAAAGAATATTGACATAATGAATATTGACATAATGAACATTGGTCTTCTCTAGATGACAAAAACAAAGTGAGGAACACTAATTTGGGATATTGTGAATTTCGTGTATTACTGAAAACAACAAGGCTTCAAAAATTTCCTGAACAGAGCTGTCTAGAGCAGGAGGCTATTTTGAGTCTCTCTTTTTGCCTTTGACCCAACTATTTCAGCACCCCACCCTTCTTCTTCCTTCCACCTTCCTTAATTTCTTAGACTTCCTTCTTGCTGCTTTGCCTGAGTCTATTTTAGGTGTGAGAGCAGGCTTAGCTTCTTGCCAGGCGTCCACTTCCCATTTTCCCTCTCGAGGGTTTGCCTTTTCAGCAGAGCTGTGAGCCCACGGGCACACAGAACCCCTGAGAGTCCCCACGACGGGCAGACAGTGCCCCTAAGGAAGGGAAAATCAGCACTTGAGGGGAAGAGAAAGGGTCAGAATGAACACTGCAGGAGATAATGCAAAAAGTGATCAGGGCAAAGAACGTCAAATTAAGCTGAGTGCAGATGTTGGGATGTGGCTGAACTCATTTTTGGCAAGTACAAGATATTCCCTTCTTCACTGGCTAGAAAGGGAGTGAAACAGTGAATGGATTTATGGAAGAAATTCTTCGCATGAGGGTGGTGAGGCTCTGGAAGAGCTTTCCCAGAGCAGCTGTGGCTGCCCTGGATCCCTGGAAGTGTCCAAGGCCAGGCTGGACGGGGCTTGGAGCACCCTGGGGTAGTGGAAGGTGTCCCTGGTGGAACCAGATGATCTTCAAGGCCCCCTCCAACCCAAACCACCCCAGGATTCTATGATTTGGTTGTGCAGGACCCAAGCTGACAAAGTTTTGACCAAGACCTGTTGTTTGCAGCTCAATCCAAATCTCGTCGCTGTCGAGCAGAGCAAGTTCAGAGCAGCACTCCGACTGCCCCTCTGAGGGTGTGCAGGACACAAAGACCTGGCCTCTCACTTAGGAGGGATTTTGCATCACAGGCTTCCTCACAAGATCCAAGCCAAGCAGCTCAGTGCTGTTTTCGGGCTTTGGGCTGTGTTATCTCTGCTCACTTCCTCTCTCAGCCTGGGAAAACCTCCCCGAGCACAGCTTTGTGCTCACTCTGGAGGACAATGCAGCTCTCCACTGGCAGCCAAGAGGAGCTCGCACAGGGCTCCTGCAGACAGGAGCAGCACATCAAAACCTGCTGAGAATTAGTCCCAGAAAGTCACATCCTTGGTGGCCGTCAGGGCTCGAGTTCCTGGTACAGCCCCGTGTCACCAGCTTCACAGAACAGCAGCTTTCTGGCAAATTGAGCAACTGCACCGCCCCCAAACTTCCTGTTTTGAAACCCCAAGAAGCTGGAAAATGTTAACACCGGCACTTTAAAGTGCTGCTCGTGGCTTTTCTTCTTTTTTCCGTCCTTCTCTTCCTAAAGATCTACTAAAAAACTCGGCGTACAGAGGAGTAAAGTGGGGCTGCTGTGGGGCAGAAGGGGAGCGCAGGGAGCTGTCCCACCTCCCTGCATTAGGGCCTGTGGGGCTCTCGGGTTGGGGCAGCAGGTGCTGGGGCTGTGCTGGGCGCTGGGGACAGCGCAGACGGGCTGTGACAGATGGACAGGCAGGAGCTGCCGCGGTGGCAGCGCGACTTTGGGGACTCGCGGGGTGCCAGGAGCAGCCACCTGGCCCCGCTTCCCGATCCCCCGGCGGCTCCACCAGCCTCAGCCCCACTCCTGAAGGCAGGAAGAGGCTGTGGCAATAAGGAGCACCTGGGGGAAAAGCCGACCTGTGGCAAATCTGTGGCAAACAGGGAGAAGAGCAATTAGGGAGAAGAAAGCGCCGCGTTTGCCTCAAACGTGGGACTTCATCCCTTTCCTTACCAGCGTGGCAACTGCTTCCTTTTCTGGCTATCACTGAGCCTCCAGATGGTGCATTGGAGCATCCTTAAACCTCCAGCTTGGCTCCTTGCAAAGACATTGTCTTCCTGGTTAGCTAAAAATGGATTAATAGCTTTGAGATGAAAGCTGCTCCCTGTGAGCGATGAACTCGTGGTCAGTTCTGGCCGCTGCTAAAATCAGGTGCTCGAAGAGGATGAGACCCTGCTGAACATGCTCCAGTTCTCTGTGAATTTATTTGTATTAACTCTATCTGGCTATTTTGCTAATGGTCACAATTCTGCAAAACCTTTAAAGCAGCAGTTATTTCTCACCTTCCTTAACCGAGTCCCCACTGCCCTGCAGCCCCAGTTTGCAGTCTGAACCAGGCAGCTGAGGTGCTGCCAGTTTTTGTGGGTTTATTAGGGAATTGTGAGACATCGTTTTCTTAAATTCCCAGCTTCAGGCCTCCTGCTATTTTCAGAGCTTGTTTGAGGAGCACTTTTAGATTAGCACATGGGGAGAGAAGCTAAAGGAAGTGAACCAGGAAGCCAGACAGCAAATATCATCCAAAACAGAAATCAAAAAGAAAACCAGTACCAGGATTATAAGCAAACCTAACGACAGGGCCTTGCAGCAGAAGGGGAGAATGAAAGGACAGGGGAATTTTGATGGGGTGTGACAGATTCAAATCAGCCCAAAAACCTGTGCCTTGGCCCTCCTCCATCCTGCAGGGCCGTGGAGTGGCTGGCAGGAGCTGGACAGCCAAGCCCACGCCTCATAAAAAGCTGCCCTGTTGTTGCTCCAAGGAAGGGAATATCCTGCTTCCTCTTTAAACCCTGCATCTCTTTGAGAATGGTAAATGGCTGCTACATTCCTGCCTTTATCCCGGCCACTTTTTACAAGCCTGTACTTCCCTCTCCTCGTGCTTTAACAAGCTGGCTGAGCAGGGGATTAGGGAAGGACTTGGTGCACATGTGGGGAGAGAAATCCGCCTTCAAAATCTTACATAACTCCAAAAAGCAAGAGACACGTGCCCAGGCCCTCATTCTTTGCACATAAAAATCATCATTTCATCCTCCTCCTCCTCCTGTGGCCAGGCTGCAGTTTGCTTGTCCTCTGAAAAAAAAAAGGAACATTTGAAAATGTGGAGACTACAAATACCCAGCAGCGTGTTTCCCAGATTTATTTCTGATCACATTTCCCCTTTCCCTCTCTTCCCTGCTACCAGAGCTTGCTATCCCAGAGCTGGGAATAAGCAGCCAGCCCTCGGGAAGAGGGAGGAAGGGAATTTCCAACCCCACCAGGCACCTTCCATAAACATTTACGTGACCTCCAAGATGCAGCACAGAGATCTCACAGCCCCCACGTTCCCAGGAGCTTCCCCTCTGGAAGTTCCTGTATTCCAGGCAGGAGCTGGGTGTTTTCCACAGCTGGGATCTGCTCATGGTTGGGATCAGCACGTTCCCAAAGGGGATCTTGGGGTGTAAAACCAGCTCGTGCTCCAGGGGGGACGTGGCTGCGATTAAAGTCAGTGAATTCACCGTGAGCAGGGATTTCTCTCTCATCAGGCAGGAAAAGAGCAGCAGAAGTTGAGGTAAAACTCAGTGAAGGGAGAGAAATTAATTATCCTGCCACGCTCTCATATGGGAGCCGTTCTCCTCGCAGAAACACCGCGGGGTTTTGTTGTTTTTTCCTTCACAGATGCAGAAAAGGAACATCCCCAACCCCCTGCCCTAAACAGGAACTGGATCCCTGGTGATATCTTCCTGTCCTGTCCCTATTTATAGCAGGAAGGTCACCCAAATAAGAACAGAAGCAGCATCATATGATTTTTTTTGGGGGGTGGCCGAGTGAATTCTGCATGGTGAGAATTCAGAGGAGCACAGCACGTTTGGGAAGAACACCTCACTGTGGCTGTTTTTGTATTTTTGAATTGAGGAATTCATGGCACCCGGGAATTTGGGTGTTTTTCCCTACTTCACATAACCCAGTCATTAAATGCACAGAAATTTTCCTTGCAAAACCATTCCTCAACTTGCAGTTGTTCAGTGAAAGCCTAAAACAGACACATTCCCCTTGGACTGTCAATAAACAATTGATGAAAACTGCAAAAATTCAGGAATCTGTAAAGGTCACTCAATGGGCAATTTGGAAAAAAACACACAAAAAATACTGGGAATTTGACTGTTTGTGAGAATTTTTAACAGCTTTACTGTAGGTTATAGAGCAGAGCTTGAATTTGGGAACTCCCACCCTATGACTTTGAGACATAAGGCAAGGAGAAATTTAAATATTGGGCTCCTGACCTGTACCTGCACTGACAGATCTGCTCCAAACAGCAGCTGCAGCCAGAAAATCCCTATTTTTTCCCATTCCCTGGAGCCAGCCAGCATTTTGCTTTCTATTCTTTTACTGGAAACCAACAGAGATGGAAAAAGCCAAGCTTTAAATAGATACATAGAGCTAGTTGAATATATGTTTATATAAATATGTTTTATAGGCACAAACAAGCGAAAATGAAGGTGCTTATTTTGTATTCCCAAGGAAAAACGCTCTGTTTGACAGCATCCTTCTTTCAAACTTATTTGGCATAAATTATGGGCTGTAATTTCTATTTTATCCAGTCAGGCAGGCCTGTGAGTGGGACCCGATGAGGAGAGCCAAGTACTTCCATCATATTTTCAAACAAATCTTTATTTGCACAGCGAAATATTTGATGGGCCAGAGACTCAGGTGATGAATTCATCCCTCGGAGGGGTTTTGCTCAGGGGGAAGGAGTTTGTGTGGCTCGAGGGATGGGATGAAAGGGCAGAGTTGGTCATTCCCTCTCTTTCCTCCATCCCTCCAGGGCTCATTCCCAAATCCCTCGGTGCCTGTGGGGCTGGGGCTGAGGCAGAGGCTGCTGCTGGCATTTTCTGCAGCCTCTGAGAGCAGAAATTCTACATAAAACCAGGCAGAGCTCTGCTGATGGCACAATTAGTGAAATTAAAGAAGAGCCAGTGGAAATCCCTGCTGGGGCATCAACCCCCTGAAGTTTGCACAGTTTTTTAGTGATGTATCTCTGTCTGCATTATATTTTATCTCAGAACAGTTCCCCCCATGCCTTGCTCTTGCTGTTTGCAGTGGTTTCCCCACTGTCTGTTCACTGCCACTGGCAGCCCCTCCTTTTTTAAGCTGGGCTTGAACAAAGCCAAACTCTTTTTAAGCTGGACTAGAAGCAGAGGGCTGGGCACTCAGCAGAGGGAGGATTTTTGTGTGGTGCTTCTGAGGCCGAAGGTTCTCGTTATGGTTAATGCCTCATTCCCCATTACAGTCATTTCCTCTGAAGCAAATGGGATCTGGCCATTATATTTTATGTTTATTGATGTACATTTCCGAGCTGAATTGACATTCCCCCTGTTTTTTTTTTTTTCCCCAGCCAGAAGTGCCAGGAAGCCAAAAATCCTTCAGAGTAAGGAGTGAAGTTCTGCAGCCCTCAGAGCTCTGTGGGCTGGGGTTAAAATGGTTAAAAATTTACACATTAATGTGTGGGCCAGGGCAGCAACACCAATTCTGCTGGAATATTTTGGACCAGCTGCTTAGCTGGGATGCTTCCTGGCAATATCTCATCCTGTTTAACCAGTGATTGAGTGGGGAAAGCTTTTCCTTGGGCCTTGACATTGAGGAGTGTCACAGGGAGGGTTTGAGGCCGAAGAACCAAACACATTTAATTCTTCCTGGTGAATAAAATACCTGCTGTGCATTTGGAAGACATTGCTGTTAGGATTTTCCTTCCCCAAATTCTCCAGACCTGCAGCTGCACAGAACCTCTGCCTTGCTGTCTGTTCAAAATGATTATTCCACGTTGCTGGGTGCTGTTAAATGATTTCCCTGCGCTTCATCTCAGAAGCCAAGAGATGGAGGAATTGGCTGGCTCAGGGCACCAGCAGTGCTGCACAAATCTTCTCATGCCCTGCCTGAGCCCATTTTGCATCACCACAAACAGTTAATCAGTGATAGCATCTAGTAAATTGTGAAAAATAAGTCATTTTCTCTACTTTTTCCTCTTTTCTGGTTCATCTGAGTCACAATTTTTTCTACAATGCTCCAGCCAACACTTGCTGCCCAGCGTGAGGAAATCTGAGCACCTAAGCCATAATTTGTCACCTAATTAAGTGACCTGATTTTCTCAGGAGCAGGGTGTGTTTTCCAGCTCCCACTGCACTCAGCAGTTGTGAAAATCAGGCCACTTTTGCATGGCTGGGACCAGTTTTGAGTACCTAATTTCTAAAAAGCTGATTTTGGCCAG
The DNA here is from genome assembly GCA_013398275.1 of Promerops cafer. Taxonomy (NCBI): domain Eukaryota; kingdom Metazoa; phylum Chordata; class Aves; order Passeriformes; family Nectariniidae; genus Promerops; species Promerops cafer. Next base: position 806,807 of record VZSE01014569.1, read on the forward strand.
GGAGCTGGAGGATGGGTCCTCTCCAGGTTTTGGCCAGGGTGGGATTTTGGGAGGGATCAGACTTAACACTCATCAGCACCATTCCTTGCACTAAATTAAAAAATAAGGGGAAAAAAACAAAGAAATGTCTCAGTTGCACGTCCTAGGATAAAAATAACCTTTGGCTTTGTTGGCTTTATGCAGCATTTCCTCCTCACACTGAAAATTAAATTGAAAAGGGAGTTGATTGTCCCTGTGGATGATGGAGGCAGCTCTGGAAATCACACATGAACAACCGTGTGGCTCCAGCCTCATGTTCTCTGCTGCCCTTCGGGGTCCCCCAGCACTGTAGGAGCTGCAGTTAATTCCAGCAGAGCTCCTCTGTGTGATTTGTTCAAGGAACCATCAGGTCATGAAGGAGAAGAGTCCCCGAGGGTGGGTGGTGGAACAGCTCCTCCCGAGGTCTGTGCTGGCCTGTGGGCAGAGGAAATCCCAGAGAAGGTGCTCATTTCAGAGCCAGAGCTGTCCTGGGAGGGCAGTTCTCCCTCCCAGATTTCAGAGGAGTTCTGCAGAGTCACATCTCGGGTGTGTTTTGAGGAGCAGAAGCAACCCAGGCAGGAGGGGAGGTGAACTGAGCAAGGGCAGCACAACAGACGGTGGAAGCAGGGCAGGAAGGATCCCCAGGCATTGCTCCCTTATCTTTTAGAGAGGTCCCCCTTATCTTTTAGAGAGGTCCCCCTTATCTTTTAGCTCCTTTGCCTGAGCTGCTTTCCAAAGCAAAGCAGTGGCTGCTTTGCATAGAACATTTTCCAGAGCACAGCAAGGTCAGCAAGGCAGAAACACCAACCCACAGTGTTCAGCACCCCAAATCCATCCTCCCAGAGGGCCCAGCACTCTGCTGATCTCCAGGGAATGCTGGCAGATAAAGGGCAGCAAAACTGCTTGGGGAGGAAGTATTTTCATCATCCCACATTTGCAACACAACCCTTTTTTTTTTTTTTTTTTTTTTTTTTCAGCGTTATCTTTCTGCCTTCCTCTTACCCTCCACACGAACAGAAATGTGTGTTCAAGGGAAGGGCAGAGCTGAAGCACAGCTGAGTCAACAGCACATGGCTGAGGGCTGGGGTGACGTTCAGGAACATCCTCCGTGGCTGTCAGAGCATTTTGAAGGCAGCACTGCAGACAGAAGGGTGACACAAGCACGGTCACAACTCCTGGAGGGTCCCAGCTGCCCTGACCCCAGCCCCACGGGCTGGACCCTGCATCTGCCCCCTTTCCCTAAAGCAGGAAGCTCTGAAATCACCTATTCATGGAGAATTTTGCACCTTCCTCAACAGAGCTCCTGTTTCTGCCTCGTGACCCTAAAATCTCTGTCATTTTCTGCCTTCTTCACTCGTAATTCTTGCTGCTTTGGGGTTCTGGGTGAACCCCTCCCTTTGGCTGTCCCTGGTGCCACAGAGCTGAGCTGATCCACAGCTGCTGTCCCGTGCTGGTGTCGAGCATTTGGAAAACACAATTCCACATTTAAAGCTGCTACTTGTGCTGAACAGGAGAGCTGGGTGTTCCCAGCTGGAGTGAAAAGGGATTTAGAGACATCCTGAAGGGAAAGAAGCAGAAGAGCTCTCTGAGTATAGCGAGGACTAAAGGGAACTTTTCTAACCTGGAAAATCTCTGGTTTGTGCCCTCTCGTGGCTGTTGAATTTTTCTTCTCCTCAGTGCAAGTCCTGCACTTTCAGACCCAAATCTTTGGGGTTTCATGCTGAAATTTCCAGCAAAGAGACTGTTAAATGCTGGTGTTTCTCTGTCCAGAAAAGGTGGGGAAGTGGGAAAACCCAGAGGTCCATATTTCATATTTTATGCTGGCTGTGTGATTTTGCCCTTCAGACACTTTATGGGGATTTGACAGGTGGCACATCCCAAAAAAACCCCCCAGGGGTTGGAGATCTGGAAAGGGATGTCAAAACACACAGCAATAGCACCCAGCAGCACTGAAATTCCCTTTTTATTTTGCTCTCTCTGCAGACAAAAAGCGCTGGCATCGACAGGTGGAAGGAGTGTTCAAGCAGCATGCGACTGGTTGGTATGAAGTAATAAATGTTAAAAAGCAGAAGAAATGGTGAATTTAGGGTTTCAGCCGTTAGAATGTGGGATGTTTAAACAAGGGTGTTGTCTGAGGGTTTGTGATCTGCAGCAGAAGCAGGAATATGTGAGAGATGGAACCCCCCACCCTCTGCAGCTGAGCAGAACAGCTGAGAGCTGCCTTCTCAGAGACGTGGAGCGATTCCTGGTGCTCTCCTCCCTGTGCTTTACACTCTGAAAGGCAGAAAAGGCAGAAGCAGTGACCTGGGTTAGATCTTCAGAGCATCAGCCTGAAAGTAAAACCCCAATTTTCTGTATTACTGAGCAGTGCTAATGGGCTGCGAGTGAGGAAAGTGCTTTTTCCCATACAGGGACAATGAATGCGAGCCAGCACAGGGGAAGCTGGTTTTGTTGGGGGAAGAAAGTCTGCCATTATCTCTCGATTTAGCAGTTCTTTCTGCCTGCCAGGCTCTTCTCCCACGTGGGTGACCCGTTCCTGGACGACACCCTGCCCCGGGAGTACGTCCTGTACCTGCGCCCCACCGGGCCCCTGGCGCAGAAGCTCTCGGAGTTCTGGCAGCAGTCGAAGCAGATCTGTGGCAAGAACAAAGCTCACAACATCTTCCCACACATCACCCTTTGCCAGTTCTTCATGGTAAAGCACAGCTCCTCTCCCCTCTCTCCTTTAGCCATTCCTTGCCAGGCTCAGCCTGGAGACTTCATCCTGGCTTAGGGGGGGAGCTGGGGGGATTTGGCAGATGCCTGGGCTTCTGGAGGAGGTAATTGGTTTTTTAAGCTGTTGTTTTCAGGGAAGAGCAGCAGCAGGAGACCGAATTCTCATCCTCTCCAGTGATCCTTAGCGTGAGAATGGGTGGGGGGAGGTTGGGAAGGTTACTTGGGGATAGCTGATCCTGCTTTGAGGACAAGGGAGGGGCCGAGCATTCCTAAACATAGATTTTTTTTTCTTTTCCCGTGCCCCTGTTCTTTTTCTCACTGCATGAGGGGAAGGGTAGACCACTGACACCCACCCACATGCTTTCCTTTCCTGAGCCATGCCTGTCCTGCTTCCTTGGCAGTGCGAGGACAGCAAGGTCGACGCTCTCACGGAAGCCCTGCAGGCCACGGTGATGCGCTGGAAATGCAAATTCCCTGCCCCGCTGCCCCTGGAGCTCTACACATCCTCCAACTTCATCGGGCTCTTCGTCAAGGAGGAAAGTGCTGAGGTGCTCAAGAAGTTCGCTGCAGACTTCGCTGCAGAGGCGGCTTCCAAAGCAGGTGAGTGACTGCTCGGGCAGCTGCCAGGAGCTCCTGCTTGGGCACTGTCAGAAAATCCAAAGTTTGGATGCCATGAAGGAGCCCAGCTTGGGCATTGTCAGAAAACCCAAAACTTTGATGCCACGAAGAAGCAAAGCAGCTGCCAAAGCTCACGGTTTGGGCCTTTTCAGAACCCCAAAGCTCTGATGCCACAAAGAAGCAAAGCTCAAAAGCAAATCCCTGATTTTTCAGTGAAAACTCGAACGCCCCACCGGGTGCTTTGTCTTTTTGGCTGGGAGATGTCTCAGCCTCAGTTTCCAGTGCTGTTTCTGAAGGGGAAGCTGACATTTGGTGGTTGCTCACCCTTTCACAGAGCTGCTCTGAGTGAGGCTTGGTGTTTCCTGCCCCGCTCGCCGCCTCCAGCCACCAGCACGGAACTTTCCCCGGCCCTTTCAAGGCCGTGGCTGTTTTTTCACAGCATTTCTGACGTGTGAAGAGGCCTCTGGGAGAAGACCCCAAGTGCCCTTTCCACCCTCAGCGCTCACAGGGCTGTGTCCACGATGCTCTCCTGCTTCTGGAGGGGGAACAACCAGAACCTCGTCCCCCCATGGTCTCCACCGCTGAAGAGCCTCGCTGAATGTCCTCCAGTTACCTCCAAACTGGGAAGTCACAACGCCCACACCACCATCATCCTCCCGCCCTCCGTCACTGGACAGCTCAGCTCAGCCTCCCCACAGCACAACTGGTTTAGTCCTTCCCTGTCCCAGGCTTATCCTGGAGCTTAACTGCATCCAAATGCAGCAAATTCTGCATTGCTGGGGTGTTTCCATGCAGGGCAGGCACCCCACAACCATGCGGGGATGCTGTGAGTCTGTCCCTGCTCCAGAGGAGGGAGCCAGAAGTGTCCAGAACCTCTGGAATGCGTCCTTTTCACCTGACCTAGAACTTCCCTTCCCTTTAGAAGAGGGAGGGAATTTTATCCTTAAAAAGAAGGTTTTGGAAGGCAGAAGTTGGGTGGGTCCAAGGACGCTGCAGCCACGTGAGAGTGGGATCAGTGTTTTCCTCCAGCACAGCCAAAACTGCAGTTTTTATCCAAAAAATCCCCCACTGACCCAGAATAAAGAAGCATTGGTGGCTTCCAACAATCTTCTGCCCCTGCGACTGCTCCAATTCAGGCCAAATTGGGGTTTTTTAGGGGAAGGCAATTGCTGCATTGCAGCCACAGCTTGGTCAGGTTATCACATTAAAGTCTCTGGTTTTTTTTTCTGAGATCTTGAACATATTTTTTATTGCTGATGAAAAACAACAACAACAACAAGATAGATGAGCTTGCAAAGCTACCCCTGGCTGGCACTTGGAGCCAAGTCTCTGAATAGCTGCAATTGTGACGGAATAATCAGTCAAATTTAATTGCAATTTTTGGTTGAATAAGCAAGAATAAATTATGTGCAAACAATGTATCCTATGATTTCCACATCTACTGGAAGAGCCCAAATATTTCACGTATTTTCACCTGGAATCACCTCCTGATGCAGATTCCTTTTTTCTGCAGGATCATTTTGAATCATTATTATTTTTCCACAATTTGGGAATACCTCACCCTCAGTGGCTAAACTGATAATCCAACTATTGTCCAGGGAAAAGATTTAATCAACTTGCACAAACCTACAAATTCCATGGATTTGTAATTTAGTGCAGCAGAGAGAACAATGGAGGAAGAGTGAAAATTATGCTTTTTAACCTGCTTATTTCAGAAATATCCTCAGCTGCTCATGGAAGCCTCCTGGATTTTCCCACCTGGAAAAATGTCTTTTTTTTTTGGCAGGAGACCCTGCGCGTCCAGAGCTGCAGTAATGATTGTCACTCCACCCGTTGTTTGGTGGTTTGCAGGAGGCCTTGTCAGGCACCCTGCTGTGACTCGGGGCTGAGTCAGACCCCAAATCTCTGATCATTTGATCCGGGGTGCACTGTCAGAGACCTCACACTCCCAGCTGAACTCCAGCTGGTTCCACCCGGGCTCTTTGCAAGCCCAGCTCCCGTTGGAGGTGTCACTAATCCGGCAGAGCGGGGGTTTTAACCCTCCTCTTCCCGTTGCAGATGTCCACGTGGAGCCCCACAAGAAGCAGCTCCACGTGACCCTGGCCTACCACTTCCAGAGCAGCCACCTGCCCACGCTGGAGAAGCTGGCCCAGAGCATCGATGTCAAGCTGGGCTGTGACTGGGTGGCCGCGATCTTCTCGCGGGACATTCGCTTCGTCAACCACGAGGTAAAGTTCTGCAGCTTGTTTCATGCCAAAAGGTCACCGCCCTGCTGAAGATCCCCTCCCGTGAACAACCCTTCTGTGCTTTTTCTCCCCCAGACTCTGCAAGTGATCTACCCCTACACCCCCCAGAACGACGACGAGCTGGAGCTGGTCCCAGGGGATTTCATTTTCATGTCCCCAGTGGAGCAAACCAGCACGAGTGAGGGCTGGATTTATGGCATTTCCCTTGCCACGGGCTGCTCGGGGCTGCTGCCTGAAAACTACATCACCAAGGCGGATGAATGTGGGACCTGGGTGTTCCATGGGTAGGTCAAGCTGCAAAAAGGGGCTCAGTGGTGCCTTGGGAGGCTGCTGGAGCAGAGGCTGGACAGAGTTAGAGGAATAAAGTGGGGATTTATTAAAGGCCTTCAAAGGACACACCTTGGGCAGCACAAGAGCCCGGCCGTGGCTCCACCTGAGATGGACCCCGAGTCAGGAGTTCTCACACTTTTATAAGTTTTGGTCCATTTCCACGTTGGGGTTATTGTCCAGTTCCAGCTGCAGGTTGTGCAGTCCCATCTCCCAGACTGCTCCCTCAGCTGCTGCTGTTTGCACGTTCTGGGCCTGAGGCTGCAGCGGTGTCCTTGGTCCTGGGGCTGGCCAAGGATTGTTCTGTGTGCCTGAGCTGGGAGGAGAACCTGCTGGCACTGTGTGTGGAGTGCAGAGCCACACACCAGTGCAGTGCAGAACCTGGGAAACGTGAAAGCTGAAACTGAAGGCATCAGCAGCTGGGATTTCACCTGGAAGCAAGAAGGGATGCTGAGAAGGGCACTGAGGGGAAGGAGCTGGCACACAGAGCCTCATCTCATCAGCCAAGGAGCAGCAGATGCTCTCCCTCAGCGTGGCATTAGAGGACAAGGTGATTTTTGCAGCTGAGATGTTGCAGCAGCTCTCTGTGACTCGCAGCACTGCTGCTGGCTGATGCAGCTGGAGCAGATGGCTGCTGGAGGCTCTGCTGTGCAGGCACCTCTGGGGTGGGCCTGGGATCAGCAAGGTGTAAATCTGAGTGATAATTTGGGAAGAGACACCTTCCCTGCATAATTCCCTGCTGAAAAGGACTTTGGATCAGCAACATTTCTTAGGATATTTAGCACGGTTTTTAGGAGCCTGCCCTTGGCTTCCCTGAGAATGCAGCCCTCATCTTTTGAGCAAGGTTATGCCTCTTGGTTTTTGTGGGAATTCATTAAACTGAATTCTGGTCCTGAAATCACTCATTTACCCCTCATTTATCCCTGCCAGAGCAGGGGAGACAAGGCACCGTTCAGAGGACAGGAGATGCTGTCTGCCTTCAGCAGAGGGACCAGGATTTTTGGGGAAAAGCTTCCAAACAATGACCTGTCCTTAGGAGATGACTAAGCTGGAACAGTCTCAGCAGTTTGTGTTTTCCAGCAGCACTGGAGACAGGCTGGTGGCTCTTCTCCAGGCACACTGAGAGTTTGCCTCTGCCTCATCACCGTTCCCAGCAAATCCTGCCATCTGCAAATAGATGGTGAAGTGTTTGTGGCCTTTATTAAAAGGCTCAGAGAGAGAGAAAGGCTCAGAAATTGTGTGGCAGCTCTGGGGGGCAAAGGGAAGTGGGGTAACTGAAAAATCCTTGGTATTCTCCAGACCAGTGTCCTTAAAAAATGTCATATGGACAAGGCAGGAAAGGGATTAAAAGGGAGGAAGAGCTGACAGCTGGAAGAAATTCACTTTGTACAGAAATAGAGATGGGTCCTAAGCAAGAACTGAGATTCTGTTCACACTGAGATTGTGCTCACATTGAGATATTCAAGTTCTGGAGTCACTGAGGATGGGTCTGTGCTGACTCCAATGCTCCACCTGCCTTTGGACAATGAGGGGAACAATTCCTCAGGGCAGGGCCAGCCCCTGTTGGGAACTCAGGAATAATCCCATAGCTCAGTGTCATCCTTGCACCCCAATTCCACCAGATAACAGATCAGGACCAACATAATAGTGTTTTTTTTCCTCCTTTAAATCAAATAAATCACGCAGGTGACCCATTTTTGTCCCACTGGCAGAGTCATTTGGGGCTATTTTAACAGCTGTGAAACCCCTCTGAGATTTTATCCTGAGTGGCTGCTATCAGGAAGCAGCTCCTGACATATTTAAGGCACTGAAAAGTGCCAGCTCTGGCAACTCTTTCTGTCAAAGTAAATGACCACATCCATTACCTGATAATGTTCTCTTTTTTTAATGACTAAGCAGAGGTAACTGAGTCAGCAGAGGGTCGAGGCAGCTTCTGTAATTGCCTGTCACAGTTTAGTCCCCAGGGTTTTGGTCAAAGTCCTTGAATATCTGGGAATGAGAGCTTTATTCAGAGGGACCATCCTTAGGCAAGGCCCTCGAGGGAGAGTGGGGTCTGTTAAATCCCTTTGGCTGCACTTAACAGGAAGCACTGGGGGGGAATAAATTCCCAAGCAGGTGGGAAGGGGAATAGGCAGCACTGAAAAATGCAGAAACAACAGGGCTGAGTGTGCCAGGTCCCTGCCAGGGGACAGAAGCTGTTTTGGGCACAAAAACCCTGAAAATTGCCCAGGGAGAGCCCCCACCTTTCTGCTGAAGCCACAGCTTGTGCTAGAAAGGTGAGGGAAAACTCCCTGTAGCCATTAATTCCCCAGCTTGGGACCACAAGTCTGTGGTCAGTGACAGGGACTGGTCCCCAGGTGATGTTAGTGAGCATTTTCCATGAGAATATTCCAGGGAGGAGAGAGCCTCCCAAAGTTTGGGAATTGTTCTGTAAATGGTTTCTAAGGAAACAGCCCGTGGAGATGCAATCTGTCTCCTCACGTGTGTGCACCACCTGGCAAGGTGCCCTCAGGGCAGCACTAAAACCCAAATAATAATGAAATAACATCACAACAGTAATCACCACCAGCTCCTGAAGGCTACAGAAACATCCTGAGAGCAGCCTGAGCACAAAAAGCACTCCCAAAGACAATATTTTTCTATTTTTGGCAGGTCCTACTCCATTCTGAACACCACATCTTCCCCATCCCTTCAAGCCTTTGCTGATGGAGCTCTGGAGAGAAGGCAGCAGGAAGATCAAGGGCCAGGGGATGCTGGACCACTCACCATCATCTGCCAGAACGTGCAGGTAGGGACCCCACAGCCAGAAATCATTAGGGACAAGCTTCCAGTGAATGGATTTTCCCCAAAAATTTATCTTTTCACTCCCTGCAGCACAAGTTACAAAGCTTTTGAATGACACAACCCCATCCCCAAATTGCCTCTTTAGCTGGGGTGGCAGAACCCCGTCCTCTGCTCCCTTCAGCAGCTTTATAAATGTGGTGCTAAAAATTTTACCAGGGTTATAAATGCCCCAAGAGCTCCAAAAACCCACAAAAGCAATAAATCCTGCAGCCTTCCCTGTGATGTTTGCACAAGGGCAAAGCAGGAGGAGCCTGGTGCTTGCTCAGGTGTCTCTCCACTCTGCTGAAGGTCAATCCTGCTGTCACTGATGCCTTGGGAGGCTGCTGGAGCAGAGGCTGGACAGAGTTAGAGGAATAAAGTGGGGATTTATTAAAGGCCTTCAAAGGACACACCTTGGGCAGCACAAGAGCCCGGCCGTGGCTCCACCCGAGATGGACCCCCAGTCAGGAGTTTTCTCACTTTTATAAGTGTTGGTCCATTTCCACGTTGGGGTTATTGTCCAGTTCCAGCTGCAGGCTGTGCAGTCCCATCTCCCAGACTGCTCCCTCAGCTGCTGCTGTTTGCACGTTCTGGGCCTGAGGCTGCAGCGGTGTCCTTGGTCCTGGGGCTGGCCAAGGATTGTTCTGTGTGCCTGAGCTGTGAGGAGAACCTGCTGGCACTGTGTGTGGAGTGCAGAGCCACACACCAATATAAAAGCTAAAATACATGAAAGCTGAAACTGAAGGCACCAACTTCCTTTGCAGCCGCTGAGGATGAGCCAGCCGGGCCCTCAGAAGCGCTGCCTGTTCGTCTGCAGGCACGGCGAGAGGATGGATGTGGTTTTTGGGAAGTACTGGCTGTCCCAGTGCTTCGACGCCAAAGGTGAGCCCAGGGCTGTTGCATGGAGGTAAAACCTTATAAAAGAAAGGCCTTATAAAAGTAGGCCTTGCTGTTTCAGCTGCATTAGCAGGTAGCCTGTTACGTTCCCATGGCAAAAATCCTGAGGACTGGTTTACATAACAATCTATTCCTGTAAAAAGGCAGTTTGCAGCTGTGAAAACTAAGAAATCTATCCCGTGAGAATCCACAAAGAAAAAACGTAAACACCTGTGTAGAGAGAGAGTCTTAGCACGTACACACACAGGCACCTTCTAACCAATGAATTGAGTGGCAAGAAAGTTACTAACCAATTAGAACAAAACACAATAACTTGGAAAACTGGATAAAAAATAGGCTGTAAGATTAAAGTGGAGCCTTTGCTGCTGGAACTTGGAGGTGTTATGCCCGTTGTTATTCACTGTTATTGTTACATGGGGGTATCCCAGGATTTGATGGAGGATGGAGAAGTGGCCACTGCCTGGTGGAAGCTGTGGATTTTAACATAAAATGATGCTTTTTGTGCACTCAGCAGCAGCAAGTCATCCATGGAGGAAATACTCCATTTGCCAGTATTTGGGAAAATATTGCAGGAGTGATTGCACTCTAGAGTTACATCAGCAAAGAGAAAATGCAGTCGTGATGTTGGTAGTCAGTGTTCAGTGAAAACATTTGCTGCCATCAAGAAAAAGTTTTGCACTGCTGGCTCTCATGAAATGAAGCCATTCATTTGTTAAATTAAAATAACACTGCTCAGAGTGGTTTTGGGGGCATAAATTGGTGTTTTGAACCCAGTATTATGCTCAGGTTTGAGACTAGTGAACAAACTATAACTTTAAGCTCTGTTGGCCTTAGAGCTGATCAGAAATCTGTCCTAGAAGTCTTTCCTCTACTCAAGAACACCAATACCTTGTAGTGAAAGGATGATTTCTCAGCTCCCTTCTTTCGAAACTGTGGCTGAAGAGCTCTGACGTTCCGGCCTCCTGTAGAAGTGTAATGTTTGCTGTGGGATAGAAACGACTTTCCCTTGGAGAAATCAGCCCTAAAAAAGATTTTTAGAGCCTTAGCAACATTCTGTGCTGATTTTGAGCTGGTGAGAGGTGTTTAATTTAACTTTGTGAGATTCCTGATGGGTTCACATGGGGAAAAAAAACTGCTCAGAAAAGAGCCAGGCCTAGGCAGGACCTGTAAAGCACAGCTGAGGTGGTGGGAGAGGGGAAAATCAGGTGTGATGCTCCTGCTGCTGTCTGGGGGAATAATTCCAGCTTGGCACCTCTCCCTGCAGGCAGGTACATGCGCAGTAACCTGAACATGCCTCACAACTTACCTCAGAGGAGTGGTGGTTTCAGGGATTACGAGAAAGACGCTCCCATCACCGTGCTGGGCTGCACCCAGGCGAGGCTCGTGGGTAAGTGCTGCTCTGCAGGCAAAGCTCCAGCTGAAGGAGAGGGGATTTGGCTGGGATTTCGGGAAGGAATTGTTCCCCAGGAGCATGGGGAGGCCCTGGCACAGGTTGTCCATCCATGGACGTGTCCAAGGACAGGCTGGACAGGGTTTGGGGCGACCTGGGGTAGTGGAAGGTGTCCCTGCCCATGGGGTTTTTGGTTTTTTCCAACCCAAACCATTCCATGATTCCATGGAGACCTTGCCCAGGAAGCTTCACTATCTTCCCCCCACACCCCCCCACCACAGACAGGAAAAGTGCAAGGCAGAAAAAAATGGATTGGATGCCCTGAGCTAACGGGATTTAAACCTTTCAATGAACTTTGCAAAGTCCCTTCACCTTCCCCACCAATTTCCCTCTTCCAAAGGAAACCTCATCTCCTTCAGCTGCTGCAGCTGAGGAAAAGGCAAAGCAGAAATGTAGGACGTGGGGTGAAATCACAGCCATCAAAGGATGGGTGCCTTGGGAACATTTTGTTATTATCCACATTGGTGAGAAATGCAGCAATGTGGCTGTCACCTCATGCAAAATCTGCTTTTTTCATCCAGTTTGCCACTCCAGTATCCTTTTATCAGTCTGCCTGGCTTTACATCGACACAAACACAGCCTAAATCATTTCCAGCATTCTCCCACCCTGCCCATCCTCATCCCTGACTTCTGAGCCTGTTGGTTTGTGTACAGCCAGAAAATCCTTTGCCAGGCAAAGAGCAAATCTTGAGAGCTGTGATGAGGGGAGCCCAGCCCCTTAAAGACACGAGCTCCAGCCCTGAGAGTTCCCAACCACTTAAATCCTTCCGAGCACTGCTTGCTGGTCACAGCCAAACGAGGGCAGCTAAAATTATCCTGGCGTTTTTGAACACAAATAAATCACAGTGCAGCAGCAGCAGCAGCAGGAGGATGCTCAGACTCCACGTGGCAGCGGGGTTTGCAACCTGCACAGGACAGGGCCCCTGAGTGTCACCCGAGTGTCACAGCACTACTTCCTCGCGGCATCCAGGGGGCCAAGGACACGCTCTGGGTGGCACTGAAGAGCTCCAAGGACACTTTGCTGGTGGCATTAGAGGGGTCTGTGGACACCCTCTCCTGGAGGCATCCAGGGGGTCTGAGGGCACTTTGCTGAAGGTCCAAGGACACGTTTTGCTGTGGCACCCAGGGGTTCAAGGACACGCTTTGTGTGGCATTCAGGGGCTCAAGGACACTTTGCTGGTGCCATTGGTGGGGTTTGAGGACACTGCTGGTGGCATTAATGTGGTTTGAGGAAATATTTTGTGGGGAATTAAAGGGGTTTGAGGGCACACTTTCCTGGTGGCAATGAATGGGCCCAAGGACACTTTGCTGGTGGCATTAAAAGGTTCCAAGGACACTTTGCTGGTGGCATTGAAGGGGTCCCAGGACCCACTTTGCTGTGGCATTCAGGGCATTAGAGGACACAGTTTGCTGGTGGCATTAAAGGGGTCTGAGGACACACTTCACTGGTGGCATTGAGGGGGTCTGAGGGCACACTTTGTGGGGCATTAAAGGGGTCTGAGGACACACTTTGTGGGGCATTAGAGGGGTCTGAGGACACACTTTCCTGGTGGCATTCGGGGGGATCTGAGGACACACTTTCCTGGTGGCATTGAAGGTTCCAAGGACACACTTTGCTGGTGGCATTGAAGGTTCCAAGGACACACTTTGCCGTGGCATTCAGGGGTCCAAGGACACGGCTGCAGCTGTGGTGGCACCGTGTGACCTTCACATAATTCCTGTGATGAGCAAAGCCCCCGTGAGCAGCTCCCTGTGGCACAGGGCTGGCAGATGTCCCTCTCCTAAACGACCCCACTTCTCTCAAGGCACTTCTAGCTCAGCCTGCCATGGTGACAGCCATTGTCAGGGTGAATGTCCCCTCCTGGCTGCCACTCTGCTCTTCCCACAGAATGAAAATGTGGCTGCTGCTCACTGCAAGCCTGAGCAGGTCCCTGCTCTCCCTTGGTTCCCTCAGGCTCTGCAGGAATATTAAAAACCCCCGTGCAGGAATATTAACAACCCTGACAGTGCAGTTGATTGTTATCTCGTTTGCAGTGGTCTCCCACCTGTGTAATGAAATGGAGATTTATGCTAGCAGAGAATCCAGCCAATTCCAATTGAATTAAGCTGGGTTTGAGTTGTGTTGAATCATTTGATTTACAGCTTACAAATGAAATGAAATTAAATCCAAGACCTTTACAATTTTTCTGGCTTGCTTTTTTTGGCCAGATTCTGGAGAAGCAGCTCCTTGCAATGCCATTTACCTGGATTTATTCACAAAGATCAAAACTTTCTTGCAGGTGAAGCCTTGCTAGAAACAAACACCATTGTAGACTACATCTACAGCTCCCCATCCCTGCGGTGTGTGCAGACAGCTCACAACATCCTGAAAGGTAAGAACCCACAAGGGAGAGGCTGAATTCTCCTCATTTTCTGCAGAAAACACTGACAAGCAGATAAAAAGCATGGACCTAAGTGAATGGTAATTCTTATTTCCATAGGAATATATTTTATATTAGCACAATCCATAAGGAATCCTTTTCTAATTGCACCAGCTGCCAGCCAGAGCTTGACATTCCCTGGCATACATTAAATAAATACATTAAATACTTAATTTCCCATAGAAAATAAATTAATTAACAATCAAACTGAAGTATTAAAGCTCCTCTCTCCCTTCCCAGCTACTTCCATTGCTACCTGGACTCCTCTCCCTCTTTTCCAGGTATGCAACAGGAGAACAACCTGAAAATCAGGATAGAGCCAGGCTTGTTTGAGTGGACCAAGTGGGTGTCTGGGAGCACCCTGCCAGCCTGGATCCCCCCTGTGGATTTAGCTGCAGCTACTCTAAGCGTTGATACAACCTACAGGTAGCACAAAACGGGGATGAGAGGGCCTGGGGTTGCTTATTTGAAGATTTAGCACCAAGCTCTGCTGACTTTTGAAGTTTGGCCACTGACTGGAAGAGCTGCTGAGGCTCCCAAAATAAACTCAGAGCAGGCTCGAGGCTGCTGTGCTGAACAGGACCTGAAAATTATATATAAAAATAAAATCTGGCTTATTATAAACCAAATTTCCCACATCAGTTCCTCCTGATCGTGGAGGTTTTCTTTCTAGCACTCCTTGTCCTGGGATCTTGAAGTTTAAAGATCACCACTGTGGTGATCCCCAGCCCTGGGGATTGAGTTTAAGAACAAACACTTCCAGATGAATCACAATTTGCACTTGGAATATTTTTGCTTTTATCATTTACTGGACGTGTTTTTCTGCTCACAGACCTTGCACTTAGAATTCCTTATTTTTACCCTTTACTGGATGTGTTTTTCTCCTCACAGACCTCATATTCCTGTCAGCAAGTTGGTGGTTTCTGAGTCTTATGACACCTACATAAGCAGAAGCTACCAAGTAACAAAGGAAATCATCAGTGAATGTAAAGGCAAAGGTGAGTGCTGCAGAGGGGGTGAAAACCAAGCCAGGCAGGCTGGGATGTGAATTCCAATATTCCTGAGCAATCTTTCCCTCCTAGGGGATAAATCCCCACCCCTGAATCTCTCATCCTCTCTCCCAGAAGCCCTGCACCACAATTATCATTTCAGATTCACTCATCTTACAAGAGAGGTCCATAAAGTTAAATAGCAGAATTATTTTAGGGACCCCGACCCAATGGCAGCTGTTTCCCAAGGGAATAAATGAGTTATTTGCCCTCTGCTGTGTGTTCCCAGCATTAAATGGGGCATTTTCCCTCCCCTGTCTGAGCTCCTCCTCCAAATCATATTCCCATAAAGACCTTAGAACATTTCTCCAAACACAATATTGAAATTTTTAAGAAATCCCTAGCTGTTATTGGTCATCCACAACACTCTGAGAATTCCTAAATTCTGGTGTTTTCACTCATTTCATCTCACTGACCTGTCTCTGCATTCTGAGCTTTGATTTCAATGGTTTGCACACAAAATTCAAAAGCACAGTGGGGCACTGGTTGTAAAGGATCTTGGAAATGGAAATGCAAAGCTGCCACTGTGGAAAGCCAGCTAGTGAAATTAAAGTGTTTGTTGTAATAGGAATTATTTTTTTGCGTAGGCAAAAAGCATCTGCTTCCCAACACAGCTGAAATCTCACTGGAATTCTTGTTTCCTCCAGAAAGCATTTTTAAACGAAGTAGGAGTGAGTTAACCATTACCCTGAAAATTGAGAAATGCTCTGAACGTGTTAACAAATCACATTTCCCCCTTAATTCACAGCTTGATGTGTTGTTCTATGGTAAAGTGTTTTAAATGGCTGCTTGATCTCGGGCTCCAGCCCCTAAGCCTGACTTTAGCTCCCTCCTCAGCCTGCATTTCTCATTTTATTTCAGGAAATAACATCCTGATAGTGGCTCATGCATCCTCCCTGGAGGCCTGTACCTGCCAGCTCCAAGGGCTGTCTCCTCAGAACTCCAAGGATTTTGTGCAGATGGTCCGAAAGGTAACTGCCAGCAAGAGCAGAGCCCTGGCTCTGCAGGGAGAAAAGCAATTTGCAATCTGCTGGGGCAGGCTTTGTTCTGAGTTTCCCTCATTTCGGGAGGCAGGAGGGTGAAGGAGAAGGGTTTGAGAGGCTGGGACAGAGTGTGGGGTCAGGTACCCTCCTGAGATGGGTTTGCAGGGAGTGTTTGGTGCTTTGTGGGGTCAGGTACCCTCCTGAGATGGGTTTGCAGGGAGTGCTTGGTGCTTTGTGGGGTCAGGTACCCTCCTGAGATGGGTTTGCAGGGACCCTTTTGTGCTTTGTGGGTACCAGGGGCTGTGCAGAGAGCCCCAAACCCCCTCAGCACAGCGAGCAGGGCACTTCAGCCCTACAGCTCTTCCCCTTCTCATCTAAAGAGATGTTAACCATCAAAGGGCTGGAAATTATAATGGGTTTTTTTACTTCCTCTCCTTTCCTGCCCTCTGCAGAGGCTCCCTGGGATATCCAGGGCTCATCTGGGAACCCCTGAGCTGCAGGAACATCCATACTTCCCCAAAGCTGTGCCAATTTGGGACCACGTTTGGTTTGAGCTGGTCCCTATTTAAACCTACATTCCATTTAAAACTACATTCCATTCAAAACTACATTTTTAAAACGACATTCCATTTAAAACTACATTCCACTTTAAACCACATTTTTAAGCCCACACTCCAAGGGTATAATCTGCTTTTTCCCAGTGTTTTGCACAGGCGGGGCTGCACAGTCTGTCAATCACCATCTGCAAATGGACTTTGGGAGAGGGAAAGGGAGAAAAAAAGGGTGAAATCCTGGAGTAGCACAGCAGGGCTTCATCCCTTGGGATTGCCCAGCTCAGTCCCTTCTTTTTGCCTTCCCTCCCATCTCTCTCCTCACAGATTCCCTACCTGGGGTTTTGCTCCTGCGAAGAGCTGGGGGACACTGGTGTTTGGCAGCTCACAGACCCTCCCATCCTCCCTCTCACACATGGACCAACTGGAGGCTTTAACTGGAGAGAAACCCTCCTGCAGGAATAGGGAAAAGCCCAGCAAGGACAGCCCACGGCCTTCCCCAGCACTGGAGAATGTCTCTTCTTCCTTGTGTTCTATTGCCAGCGGGAAAAACCCTCATCATCTGCCCAGTGGGTCACTCAAAGCATATCTCACACAGCCAGAGCCGTGCAAAAAGTCTCATTTCCAACAAAAGGGGCTGATTTGAGGGGGGGGGGAAGATATTAAAATACAGCTTGAGGCTCTTGCACGGCGTGGGGTCAGCTCGGGGTTGGTTTCACCTTGAAGGGAGCTCTGGTGACACTTTCACTGCCACCTGCAGCACGGTAGAAACCATGAGCCCTGTGTCAGGCAGGATGCTGGGGTTGTTTTCTCACTGCTATTTTTGCAAAGTGTCTGCAGGCTTGTTCAGCACCTCGTGCTTGCTCCACTCCCAGCCCCCAAACCCTCAGCACCTTCCAGAAAAATAAAAGTGTGCCCCCGAGGCTGGAAATGAGTCCAGCATTGCCTCTGCAGGCTGCACCAGGTTGTTCCTCTCCTCTGCCTGAGCAGACAGAGATGGGAGTGCTCAAAATGGGTTGGATATTGTGCAGAGATTGGTTGGTGTTGTGGAAAATTCCGGAGCAGAGGAAAATTCTGAATTTCACATCAGTTACAGGTGAGGTTTGAGCATCAAAAGTCAGCGCAACAAAAGCTGGGAGGAATTTCTTTGAAGTGGAGATAAAAGAAGCCTTTTCCAGCCAAACCTGAGGGATTTAGGAAGTACAGATTTGGGTTTTTAGTCCTTTACTTTGGTTATTGAAATCCACCTGTGTGCCCAGGCACAGCCTAAAAGGTTTGTGCTGTTTAAATTCCCTTCAGAAGGCTTTGGAAAAGGGGTTTTCCCTTTTATTCTGGGATTTCTGTGCTGGCTGTTCACCCAGCTGTGGCTTTGTGTCCCTGTGGCAGCCCTGGTGGGACTGTGCAGCCAGCAGGCTGCTCCAGGAATGATGGCATGAAAAAGCTGCTGGAATTCAGCTGGAATTCTGAGTGCTTTGCTTCCTTACCCTTAATTCCCAAGTGCCATCTGCCACAAAGACAAAGCAGCTAAAAAAACCCAGCACACTTCAATTTAGGAGCAACATTTGATGCTATTTATCCAGGGAGGGAAGGGCTGGGATTTGGGGGGAAGAGGAAGAGGAGGGTTTCCATCCCTAACCAAGATATTTGGGGTCACAAGGGGGATCCTCTTGGTGCCAGAGTCTGCAGGATGCAGCTGCACCCCAAAACACACCACGGTGGGTATCTATAACATAAAGTGGCATCAGAGCAGGGGGTTTTAGGGTTAGAATTATCTAAAATTATCAGCCTTGGGTCCAAAAGTTGCTGCAGACACTTCAGCAATGCTGTCAGCAGTACTAAAAAATGGGTTTAAAAGGGATGGAAGGGATTTAGGCACAATCCTTTCTTGCCTTGGGCCACAGGTCTGAGCATCCCCAGGAACAGAACCATCCCAGGATGGTTTGGGTTGGAAAAGACCTTAAAGCTCATCCAGGTCCATGGGCAGGGACAGACCAGGCTGGCCTTGGACACTTCCAGGGATGGGGCAGCCACAGCTGCTCTGGGCAGCCGCTGAAAACCACGAAATTCTCAAGAAAAGCAGCATCCAGGGCACGCTGAGGTGCTGCAGGAGAGATCTCTGCCAGCCTTGCCCAGCTCCAAGTGCTGAACGGCCTCGTTGGAAATGGGTGAGAGGCACAGAACTCAACTCTGGCCAGATTTGGTGATTATTAATCCTAGAAAAAAACGAGTTTTGGGCGGTGTTTTGGTGGATTTTCCCCTTGGGCAGGGCTGGTGTCACCTCCAAGCTGCCACAACAACCAGGGAGTGACAAAGTGCAATTCCCTCTTCCCAAAAGAGGGGAAACATTTGGGATGGAACAAATGTGAAGGGGCTGAGCTCAGATTTGAGCTCGCCAGGGCGAGCACAGCACATCCTGTCCATCCTCAGCAGAGAGCCCATCCTGGGCAGCACCCCAGCTATCCCCACAATCCATGGGAATATTCCATATTTTCCACCTTTAGGACTGTGTAACACACCTTAGGCCACTCGTAAGTGCTTTATTATAGCAGGGATGGAACTGAAAAGTCAGGGAGAAAATTTAGGACAAGGCTAGGAAAAAAAAAAACCAACCTGCTCCTGTGTGGTCTTATTGCTGTCAGGTTAATTTTTAATTATTATTTAAACTATTTTTGGCTGTGTACAGACGTTCTGAAGAGCATTTCTGGCTTGTTTTCCTCCATGCAAAAAAAAATTAAATTAACTATTTGACAATCACACCAAAATAAAAAAAAATTGTTGCTGAGGCGTGTGAATTCTCCAGATTTTTTGTTTCATGCCAGCGAGGTGTAAATTGGGGCAAGAAATATTGTTGTATGCTAATATTTATTGCCTGTAGGAAGAGTGGAGGCTGCTCAGATCCTGCTGGAGTTGAGTGACATTAAAAGGAGTTTCTTTAGAAGCACGAAACAGAGAGGGAGCAAAAGCTGAATGCACAATTTGAGTGGTGTTAGCTGCTCGTTGATATAATAATAGAGAAAAAACTGTTCTGGTTGAGGAGGTAGATGTTAAAATACTGTTCTTTAAAAAAATATATATATATTTTTGGATGTTTGGGAAATATTTTGACAATTGTAGTCTTGTCTCGAATTAGGTGACAAAAATCACAGGGAGAAAAATCTTATTTTCTTCAGCACTCTGAGTTTTCTTGGGGGTTTTGTGTTAAGCAGTCTCGTGTTGAAAAGGCTTTTTGGGGGGGGAAATAAGAGAAAAAAAAAAATGTTGTTCCTTTTAAATTTATAATTGAGAGGTTAAGAAGGCAAAAGAATTGCTGCTTCACTTTCACCCCATTGCTGCTCATTGATGTGGATTTAATGTCACTCCAGTGTTTTGTCCCAGGACTTTAAACTTGATCTCTCCAAAATCTTTTCCTTCACTGTGAGCTGCATCGGATCCCAAGTTTTATTCTAACAGCACTTCCCAGATTTTTCCTTCTCTCCACAATTAAGGAAAAAAGCTGCAAACCTGCCAAGAATAAATGGTTAATTTTCATCATTTCCAACGTATGGCTTAGAAAAAGACAAGAATTAAATTGACATTACACTCAAATCAACAGAGCTTTGCTTGTTTATGCAAAATGAGGATCCAGACCGTGGTAACTTCAGTAAAAAATTGATATTTCCCTTTTCACTCCGACTGAGCAGTTTCAGACAGAAGCTGGCTGAGGCCAGGACCTTCTGAAATTCTAGTGAATTTAACGAGAGTGGTAATTTTTATCCCCAAATAATGGCTTTGGTTTGTGGTTTGGCTTTGTCTCTTTAAAAGGGGGCACAGAGGAGACGATTTTGAAGTCGCAGGTAGGAGCGATGGGGGAGCAGCCGTGCCTGGGATGGCGATCAGTGAACAAAAGAAATGTCATTAACGGCAGCTGGGATTGGCTGCAAAGGCTCTAAATCACTCCTTGCTGCTCCCCACTTCCTCAAATTCATTCCCCAGGGAATCCTCATGACCCACAACAGAAAATACTCAGCCAGTTCCTTTCTTATTTCTCATTAAAATGTATTTTCTGGACTTTCTCTCCGTGACATCTCTTCAGACTTGATGTTACCAACAGCTCCTTTTTTATTTTTGTTTCATTTTCAACCTGTTGTATCATTCTGTTTATTATGGTTTTTGGTTTTTATTTAGTGTGAGCAGATTGTATTTATTTGAGAAAAAAACAATGTTTGCTGTTTAAAAAAACCCAATAATTGTATTGCCAAAAATAGCTGTAATTACCTGTGACATCTGTATTTTTTTATTTTGGGGGTGGGGCAGGCAGGGGGGTGGGTGGTTGTTTTTAATCTCAGTTTTGAGTGCTAACAACTGTTAAAACAACCACTGCATTTTAATTTGCTTCTCACATTAAATGGAATTCTCAGAAGTCAGACAAAAATATCTCGTAGGTGATTTAATAAAGATGCCAAGCACCCTTCCTATTTCACATTTCCTCTGGACTGTGGTGGAATTTTGAGCTGCATTTTTCTTTTTCTGAGGCTGAAATTCATTCACTTGACAGCAGATGGCACAAAATTCTCCCAACTCCGGTTTTCCATGCTCTGGGCTGGGGTTTTCCCTCTGGATTCAGTTTTTCCCCGGAGTTATTTCGCTCTCAGGTTTGGATGTGTGGAGCTGAAGGCAAAACTGTCAAACCAAACTTACTTTTCCAACACATCTTTCTTAATCTGGATTTTTTTTTAAACCAGTAAGGATTTTATCTTTCAACCCAGCTGCTTTAAATTCATGACCTGCAGCTCTGTAAAATTTGATTAATGATGATGAACACAAAAGCCACAGCTTTTATCAGCCAAATATCCACTGAGTGATGCACTTCCCTGCACCTGAAAGTTTCGTGGAAACAGGTCCTAATAAATCAGGAATAAAACACACAAAGTGTTTATAATTAACCATTTTGTCCACTTCACTCAAGCACACACAGGTCTTAAACCACAATTATCTTATTAAATTCAGTTTCTTTTGACAGTAATAATTGTCCACACCAAATTTTGAGCAGTTGCAAAGGAGGGCCAGAAGAGGATCTGCCAAAAATTCTTTTTGGAAATCACGAATCATAAGGTGGCCTTGGATAAATGCGATGTCAGTGGTTATCACACACCAGGGGGACACCAAGCTGGAATAATCAGACCTGCAGGGGGACGGGGTACACCTGAATTGTGTCCCCTGGGACCTGCTGATGTCCCCATCCCTGCTCCCCAGCACCTCAGCAAGAGCCACAAAGCACAGGCAGCAATTCCCTTTTCCCATTGCTGCTTTCTCCAGCATCCCTGCAGGCACAGGCAGCCAAAATCCTCCTGGGCAGCAGCACAGTGGCACAAGAGTGACATTTGTTTAATCCAGGGATTTAAAACGGGTTTTCCAGCAGCCTTGCCACATCCACCTAATGCCACATCCACCTAATGCCACATCCACCAAATGCCACATCCACTGCTGCCTTCCTGGGTGCCCCCTGACCTCGGGAATGAAATCCTGCGGCACGGCAGCAGCAGGGTGACCCCAAACCCATATTTCTCTAACCTTTTACCTTCTCCCCCTCCGTGCATCCCTCCCTGAGCTGGGCCAGCCAGAGCTGGAGTGGGGAAATTCGAAGTCCCCAGTGCTGTCGCCCACCAGTTCCTCCGGGGGGACCCGTGAGGTCACTGATTTCTCAGCAGTCGCCAACACGGAGGAAACGCGAGGTGGGGGCAGAGGAGAGCGAGGGAAGGGGGCAGCGACCCCGGGGCTGATGAAGTCATGGTAAATGTGCTCCCCCCGTGCTGAAAAGGGCCCTGTGGCAGCAGCAGCCCCGCAGAGAGAGGAAGCCAAGCCCGGCTCAGCACAGCATGACCGTCCCCGGGGTGCTGCTCGCCCTGCCTCTGCTCCTGCTGCAAGGTAAGCCCGGGTCTCTCACTCCAGCTCTGCTTTCCACCTCATTCCAGCTCTGCTTTCCACCTCATTCCAGCTCTCTTTTCCACCTCATTCCAGCTCTCCTTTCCATCTCCTTCCTGCTCTCCTTTCCATGTCCTTCCAGCTCTCCTTTCCATCTCATTCCTGCTCTCCTTTCCATGTCCTTCCAGCTCTCCTTTCCATCTCATTCCCGCTCTCCTTTCCAGTCCAGCTGGGAGAACTCTGCTCCCAGAGCTCCAGCACACACAAGGCTGTGCTGTTGGTCTCTGGGTGACAAAACAATATTGTCACCCCATTGCCAAAGCTCACTGACTCCGACACCCAGGAGCAATGAGACCAAGCCTCCCAGCAGCTGGAGGTGACAGCATCGGGGTATCAAAAGATTCTGCCTTAAATTTGGACAGAGGATCGCTGCTTGCTTTGCCTGGGTCAGAAATCCGAGAGTGCCTTTGTTCAAGCATTGTGTGAAAAGAGGCTGACAGAACTCAGAGCAATTTAGGGAGAACTTGCAAAGGACTTTGAAAAAGAAAAGCACTTTAGGTGCTCAATCTCCTGGCTGCTGCTAGAGGAGGCAGCTTACTTAGATGTCCTTTGTCTTTGGGACACAGGAGAGCGTGACAGGTTCGTGTTTGTCTGTGGCAAACAGAGGAGCTAAGAAGGATCTGGCAGAAGATCTAAGGAAGGAAGGAGCAAGGCAGCAATCCACACCCAGGATGCCTGCGGGCTTCACTCCTGACCCTTGCAGGAGAAATGGGTGCACGATCCTGGGGCTGGAGCAATATTCCCTCTCCCTGGACGCTGGGGCAGAAACCGCTGCTGACAATTTGCTAATTCGCAATTTGCTAATTCTCAGTGCAGCCCCTCTCCCCCGTTTTGCCACAGACTCCTGCAGGATGAATTTGTAGCTGCTGCCTTGGCTTCCAGGATTAATTCAGCTCCATTCACAGGTCAGCAGCCAGGACAAAAACAACTCATTAAATGGGGTGGCTGTGGGTTACAGGCTCACAGATAACTGCACCAAAATGAACTCATTAAATGGGGTGGCTGTGGGTTACAGGCTCACAGACAGCTCTGCACCGATGCTCTCAGTGCAAGTGTCAGTGCAAGGAGCTCTCAGTCACTTCCTGGGGGCTCCGAGAATAGCAGCCAGAGTAGAACCACTCTGCTCGGTGCATCCTGCAATTTCCAGCAGGAAATTGCTGCCCTTTCTTGCCAAGAAGGTGGATGTGTCACTTGATGGCAGAGTGGTTTTTTCCAGGTGGGATCCACATGGGACAAAAGCCACCATCCCTGGTGCTGCCCCGGGGACGTCTCCCACATTTAGTGGCCACAGCGGCTGCAGAGCAGAGCCCCAGTGCAGGGAAGAGCTGCCCTGTGAGTCATGCTCTGAATGAAACCCATTTTCCAGTGGTCTCCCATGGAAATTACATTTCTGCCCCGGTTTGGGAAAGCAAGCAACACCCTCACCCCTTCTTGCTCAGCCTCGCCACTGTCACCCCCAAAGGTGTGATGTGCCAGACCCCACGCTGCTGGTGGTGACAGGAAACCATCATGGGGACAGAAATACCCGAGGGGCCTGTGGAAAACCACACACAGCCCCCAGCTGCCTCTGAGCAGCTCTCACCTCCTGCCACAGCTCCTCTCAAGGACAGGCACAGGCACAGCCCCCATAGGAAACTGCTGTCTTACAGGGACTCAGGGCTGATTGCGGAGGTGCAAAAATCAGCTCCAGCGAAATTCCCGACAAACGCTTCATTTCTGAGCAATGTAACGTTTTTAAGAACGTGAAAATCTTCCCCAAAGCCCAGAAAGATTCATTTCCCCAAACTGCAGTGGGAACTGGCAGCCGACAGTTGTGTGGAAAATCAAATCAAAACACACAAAACAGGAATGAAAACAAAACTCTCCTGCTGCCTATTTACTTCACTCCAGCCCAGGCACCAATCTCAGCATCCTCCAGGGCACGGTTTTTGTCTGGAGAAGGCAATTCATTCCAGGTCATCAAATATTTTCACAAAGTGTTTTATCTGCCTTAGAATGTCTGGAGAGAAAAAACACATTTTACTGCCTGCCTGTGAAATGAGCTGGGAACAGAGAGAGTGAAGTTTCATTTTAGTAACCTGTGCCAGGCCAGGTTTGGTTTTTTTTTTTTCAAAAGAAGTTTCATTTTTAAATAAAAAACCTCNCCAATCTCAGCATCCTCCAGGGCACGGTTTTTGTCTGGAGAAGGCAATTCATTCCAGGTCATCAAATATTTTCACAAAGTGTTTTATCTGCCTTAGAATGTCTGGAGAGAAAAAACACATTTTACTGCCCGCCTGTGAAATGAGCTGGGAACAGAGAGAGTGAAGTTTCATTTTAGTAACCTGTGCCAGGCCAGGTTTGGGGTTTTTTTTTTTCAAAAGAAGTTTCATTTCTGAATAAAAAACCCTAATTTTTAGAGGTGTTGGGAAATCATTCACTGCTCAGTCACACACTGAGCAAATCAGGTTCAACAGCTCTGGAATGGGACATAAAATCAGAGAATGGTTTGGATTGGAAGGGACATTAAATATTGTTTATTTATAATAATGGAATAAGTGAAAATTGAATGTGTTTAAATACAGGGAGAGAGTGCATGAAATGGGTCTGCTTCAGTTCTTGATTGGCTAATAATGAAATACTTGCTTGGCTAATAATGAAATACTTGCTTGGCTAATAACTAAAACTGGTTTAATAATTAAATCTGGTCATGCTGGCAAGTGAAGATCCCAAACCTTTGTCACACAGTGCCTGTGATGACCTGCCCAGTGACAATAATTTATTTATGACCCTACAACCATACTGGCAATGTAAAAACATTAAAAAAAATTGAAAAAAAAGGGAAAATTAACACATTACTCTGTGCAAAACATCGCTGCTTTGCTTCTTGTCACAATTCCCCACTTTTTTTTCCCCCCGGTGCGTGGCAGGGGGGT
Organism: Promerops cafer; assembly: GCA_013398275.1. Lineage (NCBI taxonomy): Eukaryota > Metazoa > Chordata > Aves > Passeriformes > Nectariniidae > Promerops > Promerops cafer. Next base: position 831,780 of record VZSE01014569.1, read on the forward strand.
TTCCAGGGACTGCCAGGGACTCTGTGACTCTGAAGGAAGGAGAAAACCTAAATCTTCACTGCACCTTCAGCACCCTCAGCAGCAACAACTCTACCCTGCAGTGGTTAAACCCTCGTGGTTTCACCATTTTCCTCAACGCCCAGCGGGGTAAGTGTGGAACCCCGGCGTGGTGGCACTGCCCCAGGCTGGGGGCACCGAGCTGTCCCTGCTGCCACCCCGGCCAGGGGGGCTCAGATGCTGAAAGTGCTGGTGGGGGGGGGTAGCTGGGCCTCACTCGGTCCAGAGGATCCTGTCCCTTCCTGGTCACCAGACACTGATGTCCTTGGGGCTACCTGAAAACAGAGGCCAGGCAGAATTAAGGGAATTAAAGGCAGTTCTGTTTATTGAAGGGCCCTCAGGGACATCTTGGGCAGATAAAGCCCCCCCAGGGGCTACACCCAAAATGGACCATGGGTTTGACACTTTTATATGTTTGGTCCATTTGCATTTTGGGGTTAATCTGCCAATTCCAGCTTCAGGTAATGAAGTCATTCACCCCAAGTTTGCTCCCCCAGCTCACTTTTGTTTCCATCTCTCAGGCCTGAGGCAGTGAGGTGTCCTTGACTGCCAGGCCTGGAGAGGAATTGTTGTGTCTGCCCAAAATGGGGAAGCAGCAGCTGACCCTGGGTGTGGAGTTTGGAGTTCTGCACTAAAGAACTGCAGGGTTACAAACAGATGGAAAATAGAAAAGCTGAAATCCTGAGGCATCAGCTCCTTGGGCTGATCCTTGGGGGAAATGGGGCTATTGCAACCCACCCTGTGCTGCTGGGACATCCAGGTTCCCAAAATCCCCAGCAGGCTGTGGTAGGAGTTTCTCTCCCCTGCTGCAGTCAAATAATCTGATTATTTACTAACAAGACCTTGGAGGAAATCACCTCTCCATCAGTTATCTCCATTTTTGACATATATTTATGTTCTTAGTATTTTTTGTTCTCAGTATTTTATACCCCAGAGGTAGGCAATTTATTGGGGGCAGGGAAGGAACTGAGTATCCATTGGAGCAACACCCACAAGGACAGGAGTTCCCAAAGCATTTGGATCCTGGAGAGGTTCAGGCACACTGAACATTTTCCTGTTGCCATACAAAAGGAAGGTTTCTCCCCCTTGTTTAGGGAGAAACCAAACCTGGAGGTTTTCATTCTTCATCTGAGTCACCACTGGGAGCCTCTGTCACGTTGCTTCTCCAATGAACCACTTTGGGAATCAGTTCCCTCCAGTTTTATCTACAAATCTGACAGGCCAGTTATGACTCTTACACCATGATGGTCTCAAAATCCTTTAATATTTAATCCATAAATTGCTGGGATTTCCTTCCAGGTCAGTATTTTGTCAAAACCTCAGCAAAATAAAATAAAATAAAATAAAATAAAATAAAATAAAATAAAATAAAATAAAATAAAATAAAATAAAATGAGAGTTTTTGAGGTGTCTTTCCCCCTGATGATTGTACAAAGGCCCAGTTTCAGTTCAATTTAAGGGCAGAAAGTTGCATTTTCCGTGCTGCAATTGTGGGAAAAGTTCATGAACTTACTGGGCTGACCCTGAGGGCTCCTGTAAATTATGCAGCAGGAGGAAAGAATTAAAGATTAGAAAGCCAACAAAGAGAAAGGACAGTAGAGGTGCCTTAGGAGATGCTTTCATTAAAAACCTGCAATTTTAAAATGCCATCAAATAAAACCTCTCCTCATGCTTTGACTTGCTCTGCTGTACCAACCCCCGTGGTGTGCTGGCTTTTCTTTCCCCTGCAGTTTTAAGAGACCAGAGGTACAAACTCCTCCGTTACTCCAAGGATGAATTATCCATCCAGCTCTCCAACGTGACAGTGCAGGACGAGGGGATTTACAGCTGCTTCTACTACAGCAGGCACTTCAAAAGCAAGAGCCAGATTGTTGAGATTTTGGGTAAGTTCCCCCACCTGTTTTTCTTTTCCAGAGGAGCAGAACAGAGCCAGCTCCTCAAATCTAGACCTGCATTTCTCCATGGTGTTCAACACATCATTTTGCTTTTAGCTCAGTCCCCTCTAATGATTGTGGTGGGCTAATCTTCTTTTCTCCTTGTCAAAGACAGGATTAAGATGAGAGATGGAGTTTCTTGCTGGGACTCAGATGTTTATTAATTCTTTTCCATGTCACAGTCTCACCAGCTGTGAGTTCTGGCTAACAAAGTGAAAAATGGCCTCTACCTCCTTCTCTCCAAGGTCTTTTAAGCCTAAACTATCCAATTAAGGAGTGGCACCTAAATTATTTCTATTTTCAACCCAATAACCAAAAACCCAAAGCCCACACTGCAGACTCTCCTGTCCAATTACAGAACACCACCCAAACCCATGGAGAAGAAGGTGGAGAAGAAGAACCAACACCCAAAAACCTCCATCTTGCCTTACATATATTATTCTAAAACCTTAAACCCCAAGTTTTGCACCCTGTGCTGTCACACACTTCTATTCCAACTCCACACCCACAATCCCAGTGCCATCACTCAATTTTGGAAGCTTCTCCACAGCCTCAGGTCAGTGCAGTGCTTTCCTGAGGGTCAGTGCCTGTGAGCACAGAAAGCCCAAAATTCTCAGTGACCAGGGTTCCAACAAATAATGCTCATGAAAATGAGTAGAAAATGCCCCTAAACTGATCCTAAATCTTCCTGCTGCAGCTGCTCCTTCCCATCCAGTGCTGGAAGTCTCCCAGGATGCAGGGACGGGCATCAAACTCTCCTGCTACACCCAGGGCTGCAAACCCCAGCCCCAGATTTCCTGGCTGCTGGACAACGGGATAGAGCTCCCAGGTAAGAGTTCAAAGACCAGGGATTGAGCACTAAAATTGGGGTTTTTTTATCAGTTTTGGGTGGTTTAAAGGTACTGGAGGGTGAAATACCAGCTGGGTCTGCCACTCATCCCTACAGCTTGGTGCAGGTCTGGGGAACAGGCAGCACGAAATTCCAGTGGGATAAAATAAAGCCCAAATCCCTGGAACCTCAGCACTGAATGCCAGTGGGATAAAATAAACCCAAACCCCTGAAATTTCAGCTCTAAATTTCAGTGGGATAAAATAAACCCAAACCCCTGGAATTTCAGCATTAAATTCAGGGATAAAACGAAACCAGAATCTTGAAACCTCAGCACAAAATTCTACTGGGATAAAATAAACCCAAAATCTTGGAACCTCAACACTGAATTCCACAGGGATAAAATGAGCCCAAACCCCTGGAACTTCAGCACAAAATTCCAGTGGAATAAAATAAACCCAAAATCTTGGAACCTCAACACTGAATTCCACAGGGATAAAATGAGCCCAAACCCCTGGAATTTTAGCAGAATAAAATAAACCCAAACCCCTGGAATTTCAGCACTGAATTCCACAGGGTTAAAATGAACCCAAAATCCTGGAGCCACGATTTTCAAAGCCCCAGCAGCCTTTCTTCTCCTTTAACCTGCCTGCTACACAAATAACTGCCATTCTAACAGTGCTATAAATAGCATTATTCTGAAAATCACTGCCTTATCAGCTCCAGTGCACATCTGTATCAAAATGTGAGAAAAACACTCACGGATGCAAATGTCTTTTTTTCACCCATCAACAAGCTCTTACTTGTGTTTTGCATCATCAAATAATATATTTAAAGCTGAACCTGTACCCTTCCCTGCCCCAAGATGGTTTATTTTTAAATAAGAGCTCTAGAAAACAGCAGAGAATTGTGTTTCCTGGTCTGAATATGGATAGAAATTAGAGTTAATAATAAAAATAAATCAGGCTGGCAGGTACATGGGTATTAATGTAAAAAAGGTGCTCTGGAGCAGTGCATGGCTGGTGGAAAAGCAGGTTTTTAAATCCTGCCTGTGTGTGGGAAGAGCTGGGCTGTGTGTGAGGGTGAGGGCCTGGGGAATAGCAGCTGGGAAGTCACAAAAACCTCAATATGCCCCCCCTGATTCTTTATCTCTGTTTCTCACAGTGTTTTCCTAAAACCAGGGGGTTCAGAAGCCTGAAACCAGCCTGATAAAGTGAATTATTTGTGACACCACAACGCACAGTTCAGACTCTAAACACCTCCTACAAGCCAGCAATGCATTTCTCCAATATTTTACCAAAAACCTCTCCCTACCTTTATCTCCTCCGTGCCTTTGGAGCAGAGGAGATACCTGAGCTGTCACCTCACAGCCCCCAGGAAAGCCCCACGGGCCTGAGCTGAGTCTGCTGGGTTGCTTTATCTGGGGCTGGCTTTCAGAGCATGAAGAGGTGGGAGACACAAATTTAATTGTTTGAAGGAGAAGAAATCACTGCCCTAATCCACTATTTCTCCAATTTCTGCATGTGTTTTTTGCCATTTTTTGAAGTCTTGGTAACTCTCCTTCCTCCCCCTTCCATTCCCAGCTTTAATCACTTCCTGCAAATATTTACACTAATCAGAAAATAGCTAATAAATCTTAATTACTGGCAACACCTCAGTTGCACCAGGGCTCAGCAGGGGCAAAGCAGCTGTAATTACTGAGCTGGTGCTGACAAAGATGATTTCTGAAATCCTTTTGGAGCTCTTACCTGGCCCTGCTGGGGATGGAAGAGAGGGCTGAGAAATGCTGATCTGTAAAGGGATTTCTTTCATTTAAGGGTAACAGAGCAAGGGGAAAGCATCTGAACCTCTGCATTATAAACAGAAATATTTGTGCCCTTCAGGTAAACATCTGAAACACCTCCCCCTCCACCAGGGCTGTTCAAACACATCTCTGCTCACATCAAACACAACTTTATTTTTCCATGGCATCAGCATTACCTGGAGGAGTGGAATCACGTCAGACTCCCCCAAATTCCTTGTGGCAAGGCAAGGAATCCTCGAGTCCAACTTCCAGCAGCTGCAAAAGGGGAAGAGCCAAAGCTGCAGCAGTGATGGAGAAGAGGATTTCAGGGGGGTAGAAATGCTTTTATTTATTGCTCTGGACTGGAAGCCCTCACATTTTTTCTCCCAACGGGTGTGCAGGTGACACCAGGCACCAGCTGGGAGCTGATGGGAAGAAATGGAGCACAAGCAGCACCCTGAGGATCCTCAGCTACAGCCCCGAAGTGACAGCCAGCTGCATCATCCAGCACCCTGCGCTCAGGGGAGAGAGGCTGATGGCATCTTTCCACTTCCAGGACCTCCCCAGCACGGGTACTGCAGCTCCTCCAGCTCTGCCTCCCCAGTTTCGCTGCCCTGAGGTGCTGGAAATCCTGCAGACCCCCACGGAAGCCCAGAGCCTGAGGCCCTGCGTGTGGGATCTGCTTTTAAATGAGGAACTTGGGGCAAAAAGGGGTTGGAGTTGTTCCTCTGAGGCAGATCTGAGCAGCAGCACCTGCCCCAAGCTCCCCGCAGCAAAGGGTTTCATTTTATTCCTTTTATTCATTTTATTCCTTTTATTCGTTTTATTCCTTTTATTCATTTTATTCATTTTATTCCTTTCATTCATTTTATTCAGAGCAGCAAATACATCCCGAGGACAGGAAAGCTGAGGGTGGGAGGATGGGAGGGAAAGTGAACCCCTTGATCAGACAGAAAACCCAAACAATCCAGAGCATGGAGCAGGGCAGGGGAGTTTTTCAAGGACCTGCTCGGTGGCAAAACCTCTTCTGATTTTTGTCATTTTTTTGGGGGGGGTTTCTTTAGGCTGCAAACAACCGACCAGACTTTCAGAGGATGCAGAACTTCCCAGCCCTTCGGAGAATCCAGCAGTTCCTAGTTCTCCAGAGAATCCAGAAGTTTCTAGTTCTCCAGAGAATCCAGAAGTTTCCAGCCCCTCTGCATCCCCAAAAGACCCAGAAGTTTCCAGCCCTTCTGCATCCCCAGAAGATGCAGCAGTTCCCAGCTCAGCACCAGCCCAGCCAAACCCCACAGATGTCACATCCAGCGGTGAGTTTGGAATTCCGTCACCCGAATTTATCAAACCCGAAGTCACAGAAATGCTGCCGGGCACAGGGTCGCAGCCCACGGCCCAGAGGAGCGTGGGGCACAGAGCGGGCATTTCCTGCTCCTTCCTCCGTTCCCAGCCGTGCAAGCAGCCGCGATGGGAGCCAGCCTGGGATGCTCCGGATGGGCTGCACTAGATGGCACTGCGCAACAATTCTTCAGCCGTGCTTGCACCCGCCCGGGCTTCCCGGACTCGGGAGGTTTTTTCCAGCACAATCAAAAGCTCCACAGCCCAAATAAATCGCCCAAAACCCCACCAAGAGTTTTGCACCTGCTTAGCACGACAGGCCCCGCAGTGACAAATCCACTGCTGCTTTAGGAACGCCCAAAATCTTTATTTCTATTATTTATGTTCTGTTACAGTTATCCTAAATCTGAAATTACCTTCTAACCCAAATTAATTTCTAACCCCCGTGTCTCACTGTTGGTTTAAAAATGATATATCAGTGACTGCAGACAGCACAAAATGAATATACCCTGATAAACCCTGGCCTGATAAATCCTGACACGTGTCAGGACAACGTCCTTGGGAAGGGAGCCTGAGTATTTTAAGAGGGGATGGAGCCAGAGGAGCTTTTGGATCCCTTCCAACCCAAACCACTCTGGAATTCTGTGGCTTTTACTGGGTGTGGAAAGGAAAGGGAAGTCTCTCATTAGTGCAAAGTTTTGGTGCACACAGCGCACACCATCACTTCAGCATTGCAAATCCAAGTGAATATATTTCTGTATTATATGAAATTATAGATAAGGATGTGTTGTCTGTGTCCATAAGAAATCAGAGCTCACCTCTCTGTCTGCACAGGGCCTGAAGAAACAACAGCAGCAGAAGAATTGGGAGGTTCATCGAGCTCTGGGGGTCTCAGTGGTAAGAAATTACCTTATCAGACACTGGGGGTGGTGAAAAAGGACAGGGGGAGTCAAGGACATGAAAACCAAAATATCCGCTGTAAGCAGAAGGATTTCTGCTCATTGCTGGTTTTTCAGGCAAGAGGAGCAAACTGATGGACAGGGAAAGTTCCAAAAGGACCAAGCTCAGCTTGGTTTTAATCTGGCTGTAAATTGTTTCTCTAACAATGCATTAATAAATGTAATAAGTAGAAATAAAATCAAATTATTAATAAAATAAAATATTTTTTAAATTTTTTAAATAAATACTTCTAAAAGCAACTAATAAATATATAAATAATAAAATACTTTTAAAATTATCTTAAATAACAAAACAGAAAGAATGAAATTAAACACAGAGTCAGGGAAGTGAGCACAGACCTTACATCAGGGGCAGTACCTGGTGCCCTGAGGCTGCTGGGGAAATGAGCATTTCTTAAACATCCCTTCAGAGAAATTTTGTTCTCCTTTCCCTTCCTCCAGGGACTGAAACAGCACCCAGTGGAAATGGCACCGAGGAGGAACCTCCCAGGACAGAGGTGCCACCACCACGTGAAACTGTAACAGGGATTTCCACCCTCACCCTCGGTACAAATGAGTTCCCAAGCTGCCAGGAGCTTTCTGATTCCCTCTGAGCACAAACCCCCTCCAAATCCTCTGCCAGGTTCATCCTCTGATCCTGGGGGATGAAACAGAAACACGACCAATCTGTATCATCCAAAAAAAATGAAAGCTAAATTTTGCTGTTTGCTGTGCCAAAGCACAAGGCCACCGAGTTCAATCAGTTTTTCTTGTTCATGCCATAAAAAACTCGACCTCGCATCCCAAAATTGAGTCCAGAACTTAAAGAATTTGAGTTCATGATTAACGTTCATCAAGGTGAATCCTTCACGATTCCTAAATCCTGCTCTCCCACCACATCCACCCGGGTGAAACCATTCTTGTGCTCGTTCCCAGACACTCAGAGGACGTTTGACAGCACAAACCTCTGTTACAGAGCACGATCCCGAGCGCAGAGGCTTCGCAAAGAAGGAGAGGAATCTCCTGCTGCCCATCCTGGTGGCTGCTCTGGTCCTCGGGCTGCTCGTCATCGTCCTGCTTTTCATGGTGAAGCTGAAGAAAGCCCACGGGGTGTGGAAGAGAGGTGAGGGCTGGCCTTGGAACTGCTGGCTCAAGCCCATCTCTGAGCTGGTCAGGCTGATGAAATCCCCATTTTATAACCCTCCTTTGATGATTTTCATGCTCAAGGCAGAGAGTGAGAAAGAATCATGGAAAACAATCTAATTATTGCAATTAAATTTGGTTTTTCCACAGAAAATGATGTTTCAGAGCAGACACTGGAGAGTTATAAATCCAGATCTAACGAAGACAGTCCAGGCCATGAGAAGAATGGACAAGGTAAAAAGCTTTAATTAACATATTCTTGTAAATATGTTCTTGTTTTAAATAATAATTAACGCTTGTTGCATTTAATTATAATAAATAAATAACAATTAATTCTTAGTTTATTTAATTA
>VZSE01014572.1:199-24354 GCA_013398275.1 Promerops cafer
GTTCAATTGCTGGACGCCCTCTGTCACTACAGCCGCTGTCCCAAATGCCCAACTGAGTCCCTTTGGCTCTTTGAAATACCCACTTCGGAGGTAGTCTATGCTCAAAATGCACGGGGCCTCTGGGCCAGTCACAATGGGATGATTCTTCAACTCATTTCCAGTCAGGCTCAGCTCAGCCTCCACCAAAGTCAAATCCTGTGATCCCTCTGTCACGCCAGCAATAGAAACAGATTCTACTCCCACATGTTTCGATGGGATTAATGTGCACTGCGCCCCCGTATCGACCAAGGCCTCATATTCTTGTGGTTCAGATGTGCCAGGCCAATGAACCCACACAGTCCAAAAAACACGGTTTTCCCTTGCCTCTATCTGGCTAGAGGCAGGGCCCCTCTAAGCCTGGTTATCCTGCTTTCCTTGGGCATATGTCTTGGACGTTCCTTCAAGGGGATCGGACATGTCGTCATCATCATACCTGGGCTACTCGGCTACTGGAGCTGCTTCCCTTTTGGTGGAACTTCCACTCTGAGTCTTGCTCTGCTTCAATTCAAGCACCTGTTGTGCCAGAGCAGCAGTAGATTTCCCATCCCATCTCCTCATGTTTTCTCCACAATCACGCAGGAAGAACCACAGCTCAGCTCGTGGGCTTTTCACCTTTCAGTCACCTTTTCAGTCAGGACCATCATCCCACCTCAATGTCTGGAAGCATCCAGCCTTTCCAGTTGGCAGCATCATCCCACCTCACCAATGGGAAGCATCGGCCTTTCTGGTCGGAAGCATTATCCCACCTCACTGGATGGTGGCATCCCGCATCTCCATCTGGAAGCATCCCACCTTTCCAGTTGGCATCATCCCACCTCACTGCCTGGGAACATCCGGCCTTTCCAGTTGGGACCAGTGTCCCACCCCACCGTCTGGAAGCCTCATCCTGCTTTTCCAGCACCATCCCACCTTCCAGCTGGCAGCATTCCTGCCTTCCAGGAGATCCATCCCTCCTCTCCAGCAGCCTCATCACACCTCGTCCATCCTATGTGGATGGGAGCGATTCCCTTATGGAGCACTCAGGTTAAAAATCCTGCTTGGGGGAATTTTTCCTTCCCAGGGATTCCAGCTCCACTTTTCCCTTCTCCGAGGCCCTGGCTGCCTTCCTGCTCCAAGGATCCCCCTGGAAGTGAACATTCCCTCCTTTTCTTGGATTCAACACTTCCAACTGAGCCTCCGCCATCTGTTCCAGCCTCCGATTATCCACGCATGGATCAGGAATCTCCCGTTAGCAGCATTTCGGAGCAGCTCTGATCCCACTCCACCCCTTTTGGAAGATTCCTTTGGATTTGCATGTGGATTTTGGGGCCTGACCGGCTCGGTTTGGTATTCCCAAGTGAGACAGGGAATAACTGGCCCTGGAAAGGCAAACGCTCCCTGGTGCATCTTCGAGTTGGGAATACGGGGAAAAAAGGGATTTGGAAATTCCTAAAGCGATGCCGTAGGATGAGGGTGGGATTTTAATCAAGGGAAAGGAAAAAAATATGGGATTGGAGGGATTGGATCTCTCCCAGCTTTGTTCTTCACAGCTCAGAGCCGGGATGGCAAGAGGCGTCAAAGGCAGCCCCTGGGCCGCGCTGATAAGGCCGGGAAACTCCGATAAGGAGCGGGAAAACTCTGATAAGGCTGGGAAAACGTTGATAAGGAATGGGAAAATGCTGATGAGGCTGGGTCCTCCTGGGATAATGCTGATAAAGAGTGGGAAAACGCTGCTAAGGAACGGGGAAAACACAGATGTGGCCAGCTTCTTCCAGGATAACATTCCCTGGGACGCTTCAGCCCGGGGAAAATGCTGATAAGGAGTGCATTAATGCTGATAAGGACTGGGATAATGCTGATACGGACCAAGGACAGGGATAATGCTTATAAGGACCAGGATAACGCTGATAAGGACCAAGGACCAGGATAATGCTGATAAGGACAGGGATAACGCTGATAAGGACAGCTCCTCCTGGGATAAAGCTCCTTGGGATGGCCCCAGCTGCGCCCGAACCACGGCAAAGATTCCCAAAAAAGGAGAGAATAAATAGATGGAAAAAGAAAGGGAGAATGAACAGGTACAAAAACCTGGATTGGGAAATGCTTCCTCCATCCCCAAACCCTTCCCTGGCTTGCCCCAATTCTTTAGGAGAGCCCAAAATCAGGCAGGACCTTCCCAAAAAAAGCCAATGACTGGGAGAACCAGCGCGGGGAATGATCTCCTCCTCAGGCAGGTTCCTGTTTTCCTTTGAAAAAAAAGGCCATGGAGTGAAAACCCTTTCCCGCCAACATCTCCTGGCTCCACGCCCAATTTCCCGGCCATTCCCGAGGCTTTCAAGTGCCTGGTGCTGGGGTGGGGGAATTTTCTGCTCCCAAATTCCATTCGTTCTACAACATGTGGAGAAAGGGAAGAAAGCAGAGCAGCTGGAGCCAAGAAAAGTGGCAGCTTTTCCTCGCTGGGTCAGGGAAATATTCCATGCACAGGGAATGTTTGATTCCTTGTTCCTGCTCCAGAGATGCTCCTGATCCCTCGGTCCCCCCACAGGGAATGTTTAATCCTCGTTCCCTGCTCCAGGAATGCTCCCAATCCCTCATTCCACACACAGGGAATGTTTGATTCCTTGTTCCTGCTCCAGGGATGCTCCTGATCCCTCATTCCAGGCACAGGGAATGTTCGATTCCTCATCCCATGAATTCCTTCCATGGGCATGGGGAATGTTTTAATCCAGTTTAGTTCCCCGATTTCCCGGTGCTCCTGGCTGGAGGCAAGCGATGGCCAAATCCCAAGGAAAGCACTGGATTTACAGCTGGAAAGGCAGCCCTGGAGTCCGGAATGTGAAATTCCAACGTGGAGCTGCCAAAACCTTCTCCAAACGGGAATCTGTCATGTCAGGAATTTGTTCAACATCTGAGGAGCAGCTCGGCAGATCCAGGGAAACCAAACACAGGGATGGAGCAACTCCGGAGCATATCTGGAGCATCCCAGGAGCATCCCCAGAGCACTGCTGGAGCATCCCTGGAGCATCTCCTGAGCATCTCCAGAATCCCTGGAGTATCCCTGGAGCATCTCCTGAGCATCTCCAGAATCCCTGGAGTATCCCTGGAGCATCTCCTGAGCATCCCTGGAGCATTCCTGGAGTATCTCCAGAACACCCCCTGAGCATATTCTGAGTAACCCCTGAGTATCCCTAGCATCCTCTGACTCCCCTGAGTAACTCTGGAGTAACTCCTGATCCACCTGAACATCCACATGAGCATCCTGAACTTCTCCTGAACATCTCCAGAGTATCCTCTGAGTAACCCCTGAGTGTCCTGAGCATCCTCTGAGTAACCCTGCAGTAACTCCTGCTCCACGTCAACATCCTCATGAGCATCCCGAGCTTCTCCTGAACGTCCCTGGAGTATCCTCTGAGTGACCCTGGGGCACCCTGAGTATCTCCAGAGCATTCCTAGAGCATTCCCAGAGCAATCCCTGTTTTATAAATAAATGTGGATCCGTTTTTCCCAATTTTCCCAAGCTTTGGATTTCTCTGCCCATTCCTACCTCTAAAAATCCCCATTTTCCCCTGAGAATCATCAGGAAAATGGGAACACCCCTTTGGATGAGGGTGAGTTCTACTGGAATCCTTCCAATGGGGCCAAAAATAGGGAAAAAATTCCTAAAAATTTGAATTAATAGGGAAAAAGGGCTCACCGCACGGTGGATTGATAAACGAGGTCTTCCCGCTTCCGGTAGTTTTCCATCTGGGAGAAGTTGGTGGAAAACATGGCATCGAAGGTGAAGATCTTCTGCTTGATGGTGCCGCCATCAGTGACCTGTGGGAAACAATCCCAGTGTCCCAAATTTGGGAATTTTGGGATATTTCAAAGGGTTTTTATTATGAGAATTTGAATAAATTGATTTAGATTTGAATAGATTTGTTTAAATTTGAATGTATTCATTTAGATTTCAATAGGTTTATTTGCATTTCAATATAAATTTTTATATTTTGATATTTATTTAGATTTGAATAAATTTATTTTAATTTTAATCGGTATTAAATCCTGTAAATATATTTATTTTAATATTTTATGTGGTGCATTTAAATACTTACATTAGAATTTTGTTTTTATTTTTATTTTTATTATATCATGCTTTCCATTTTTATCCATAGAATCCCAGCATCTTTCAGCTTGGAATTTATGGATTTCTGATGAGATGAGATAAAATTGAAATCCACGTTTTTCATCCCATTATTCCATTTTCCAGCTAGGAATTGTCATTTTTAAATGGAAAATGGCTTTTTTTAGAACTCTATTCCCTGTGTCTCCCAAAGCCTCTGGATTTATCTTCCCTGCTTTTGAGGAGGAGTTTTAGTGGAAAGATACGGAGGAAAATTGGAATTTTGCTCTCAGCAGAGAGTGAAAATTCCCATTTTTAAAATAAACCAGGGACAGCAGAAGAAGATTTTGGGATTTAATCCTCAAATCCAACATTGCCTGAGGACAAAACCCCAAATCCCCACCCAACACTTGGCCAAAGTTCTGCTGTTATTCCCGACTTCCTCTTTTCCTGCTTTTTTTTATGGCAAAAAGCGGCGGAAAAGGAGGGGAAAAAAATCCATCACTAAAAAACCTCTTCCAATTTATTATCCCAGGATGAGGCTTTTATGGGAAATAAATTCCACCCTGGCGGATGTGGGGTAAGGAAAAGCAGGAAAAACGATGGGAGTTGTAAATCTCTGGCCTCAGGAAGTTTCCAGGGAAGTTTCCAAGGATTTTTCCTGATTTTTCCTTGGGTTTGAGGAGAAACCTGGGAGCTGCTCTGGGATGGAGAAGGGATCCAAATCCAAAGGAATTTTAGGGATTGTTTTAGGGTGGAAAGCACTGGGAATGGTGGAGGTGGTGCCCATGGATGGGGAATTTGCAGCCTTGGGATTTTCCCAGCACATCTGGACAGATGTGGGCCCAAATCCTGCCCCATCCAAGGGGAGTGGGGAAATGCTGCTGGAATGACCCTCCGTGAACCCTCGCATTCCCTGAGGATTGGGAGCGCTGGGAAGAGCCCTGTCCCTGAGGGAATTCCAGGTCGTTAACAGCTCCCAGGAAAAGGCCCATCAGGAATTCTCTGTCTCCAGGGATCAGCCCTAATTCCAGCCTTTTATCCATGTCCGGTGGAATTTTTTGGGAAGAGAAGCTCCATAGGAATTTGCAGCCCAACGCTGGGAATCAAAAAAGGAGGATAATTGGGCAGCATCCCACGGCTCCTGTCCCAAGGATGTCTCCAAATCCAGGAATTTTGGGGAAAGGGGCTCAGGAACACATGCCGGGTGCTGCTTCCTGCATTATTCAAAAATCCCATTCTCAACAAAACTCGGCTGTTCCAGAGGCAGATCCTGCCTTCTGCCCTCCCCTCCACGGTGACCCGAACAAATCCCCAAATCCATTAAAATGAGCATTTGCTGCTTCAAAATCCATTAAAATCTCCGGAGCCTCCTTTCGGGATGCCCAAAGGATCCAAAATCATTGGGAAGTGATGGATGCGGGATGAAGGGAACGAGTTGGGAGCGGTTGGAAAGGGCCGGAATTGGGATCTGATCCAGGCTCCATGTCCCGAGGATGGATCAATGGATTCCCTTTCTCCAAGCAAATGGAAATTGCTCGGAAAGAGGGAAAATTCCCTGGAGCAGCTGCAGCTCTCCTGGTGCTTTGTTGGGGGGTGTGCAGCAGTGTCCCAGTCAGAGCTGCTGGGAAAAACTCATTATCCTGTAAAACTCCATATTTAGGTTTTTCCTGCCCATTTCCTGGAGAATCAAACCAAGAAAAACTCATTATCCTGGAAAACTCCTGGTTTAACTCTTTCCTGCTCATTCCCTGGAGAATCAAACAGGAAAAACCTGTTATCCTGGAAAACTCCTGGTTTAGGTTTTTTCCTGCCTCCCTCACTCATTCCCTGGAGAATCCACATCCAGCTGAAATCCAACTTCCCATCTCTATCTTCCTACACCACTGATCTCACCGTGCTCCGAGCCCCTGGCACCAAATTCCCAAAATCCAGAGCATCTGATTCCTTTGCCCAGTCCAGGATGGTTTGATCCCAAAATGAACCCTACATCCCAAAGGGATCACCCACTGCCCTCTTCCAGCATCCCAAAAAACTGGGAAATCAACAAATTAATATTTTACAGGAGAGCTGTGTGATTTTGGGAGACACATCCCAGATTTCCGCTGCCGTTCTGGAACCAGAGCGATGCCCTGGGAATAAAAAGGTCCATAAATTCGGCAGGTGCTCCTGACCTTCTCTCACTGAGCATCAGGAATTCGCAGCATTCCCAGTCCCAACATTTCAATTCTCCTCTTGGAGATGGCTGGCTCCATCCAGTCAGCCCTCCCGGAATTGCCGGCCAGAAATCTCCACTTCATTTTTAGGGAATTCCTTCCTCTTCCAGAGTCGTCCCCTTAAGAGAAGTGGGGTTGGAAATCCCAGCACAACTTGGTCTGAGTGGGGTGGCTGGAAAATACGGAATTTCTGGGAGCGAGAGGGGAAAAGTGGCGTTCTGGTGTCTCCTCCTGAGACCTCCTGATTCCCAAATTTTGGAGGCTCTGGGCATTCCGGATGGCATGGGAAGGGTTTGGAATTGGAGCCGGAGCTGCTGCGGGCGAGGACTTTATTGGTGTCACCGGTGCCATTCCCACTTCGAGGTGCCATTCCCACCTCGGGAATGCCTGGAGCCACCTCGGATGGAGCCGGGATATCTGGGATGTCTCCTTTTCCTAATGGGCAGCGGCTGGGGAAGCCCCCGCAGGGACGGAGCTTTGGCACCATCAATGGAGTGGCTCTGGGCGGTGCCACCAACATCTGGAATGCACCAGCTCCCAGCATCTGGAATGATCCAGCCCGCAGTAACATCTGGAATGCACCAAACATCACCAACATCTGGAGTGCACCAACCCCACCAGCACCTAGAATACACTGGCCTTGACCAACATCTGGACCCCCACCAACATCTGGAATGCACCAACTTCCATCAGCATCTGGAATGTTCCAGACCTCTCCAACATCTGGAATGCACTAACTCCCACCAGCATCTGGGATGCACCGGCCCTCACCAACATCTGGAATGCACCAGCCCTGACCAACATCTGGAATGCACTAACACCTGTAATGCCTCAACCCATCAACATCTCGAATGCACTGAGCCCCAGCAACATCTGGAATGTTCTAGCCCCCTCCCCCTGCCTTCCTTGCCATGGGGGGATTTCAGAGCCCCTCCAGCCTCTCCCAGGGCCCAGGAAAATCCTGGATGGAGGATTGGAAAAAAGCTTTGGAATTGCCGTGCTCCGAGTGGGGCTACGGAGAGCAGTGAACACACCCCGGGGATACTGCAGGGAGCAATTCCCATACTCCAGGAATACTACAGAGAGTAATTCCCGTACTACAAGGATACTACCAGGAGCCATGCCAGGGCCCTTCTTCCAGCAATCCCAGCTGTAACACGGAGTTCATTCCCTTCCCGCTAATTACCCTGAGCACCAAATTCTAATTAATGGAGGCAGAGCTCCATGGGCTCCCCTCCATTCCTGCCTTTCATTCCCAGACATCCCAGGAATCCCACTGGGCACTGGAAGCAGCCAGGGAATGGTGCCTGGCCCTGGTCTGACACCCCAGATCTGCCAAACCCTGTTTGCAGTTCCCAAATTCCAATGCTCCGAGCCCAGCCCAACCCAGTTCTGCTTCCTTTCCTGCTGCACAGAGCCAGATTGGAGCCTCCGAGAATTTTCCCTCCTTCTCTTGCTTCCCTGTTATTTTTCCTGAGCTCCACTGGGGAAAAAGTCATTTTCCTGGTTCCCATCCTGTCACCGACACACAAATCCGGGATCCAGCGCAACCCCGGACACGCCGGCACCGGGAACCAAGTAACAGCTCCAGCTGTTCCTGGCCTCATTCCAAGCGGATTCTGCCACCCCCGTCTCCCACCAAGGCTTTTTCAGGAACTCTCCAGGTGCAGATCCGTGTTCGCACCTGTTCCCGGGAACATCACACCTTCCGGAGGTGTTGGGATTGTTGGATGTTAATTAACGCCTCTGCTCCTGGGATGTGTTCCTGTTTATTCTGGGAAAAATTCCCTTTGCTCATTCCGGGAATGCTGAAATCGGCGGCTGAGGGGTTTCCCGCTGGGAGGAAAAGGTTGTCCCAGTCTGTTCTTCATCCCAGGGGAATTCAGGGGAGTTGCTGGAATTCCAGGTGCTGGATGCAGTGTGGGGTTTCTCTGTGGAGTTTCACCCATGGGATGAGGCTCCTCGGCCTTGGAGTGCACAGATCCCGATGGGATCACCTATCCAGGAGTTCTGGGTGAACCCTGTGGGTTATGGATGTACACTGTGGGTTATGGATCCATCCCAGGGGTTACGGATGTATCCCATGGGTTATGGATCCATCCCACAGGTTACAGATGCACCTCAGGGATTAAAGATCCATCACATGGGTTATGGATCCATCCCAGGGGTTACGGATGTATCCCATGGGTTATGGATCCATCCCACAGGTTACAGATGCACCTCAGGGATTAAAGATCCATCACATGGGTTATGGATCCATCCCAGGGGTTATGGATTCATTCCAGGGTTTACGGATCCATCCCAGGGGTTCTGGATCCATCCCATGGGTTACAGATCCATTCCAGGGGTTATTCCCAACTCCATTCCCCACCAAAGTGCCGCCATAGACTTTTCCACCTCTCTCCCCCTTTTCCCTGCCCTTTCCTACCCCTGGAGCAGCTCAGATCCCTCAGACTCCAGGAGCTCCCTCTGCTCCCTGTCCAATAAATCACGGGAAAGAGGAGCCTGGCGTGACCCCAATCCAGCTGTCCGGAGCCACATTCCCATGATTTACAAGCAGAATAAACAGAACTCCACAGCTCCAGTGGCCCTGCCCAGATCTCCCGGATCCATCCATCACCTCCAACATCCTGGAGCTGCCACTGGAGCTTTGGGAAGCTACAAAAGTCCGGGAGTGAGACAAGACAGGGAGAAAAACGAGAAAAAACTTAAAATCAGGAAGGAATTTGGCAAATCCTGAGATGCTCCATGAAAACCACAACTTCCCAAACCCAGGAAGCTCCCTGAGAAAGGAGCAAGAGGGAAGGAGGGGTAAAAACCCTTGAAGAAAGGGGGGATTTGTGGCAATAAAAATAAAAGCTGGGATATTTCTGCCCTTCCCTTTCCCTCCAAGGTTTGCTCCGGAGCAGCAGCCGCTCCCACATCCCTCCTCGCAGGGGGGATTATGCAAATCCAGCCCCAGCTCCCAGGAAAGTGGGTTAATCCAATATTACCGAGTGGAAAAGGGAAGGAAAAACCTGGTGGAGACAGTAGAGCCAGCAGAAAAAAAATTCCTCCCTAAAAAAGCGGGGAGATGAGGCCAATTCCAAGCTGGAATTTTGGATTTGGGGCAGGTTTGGGGTTCTGTTCCCTGCCTGAATCCCCTGTCCAGCATTTAGGGGTTGATCCATAAATACTTCTAGGAAAATCCATCTTGGATTCCATGGAAATGTTCCTGTGCACACATCACATTCCAACAGCTGGATTTGTACCCATCCTTTCCCTGTTTATAAACCTGGGAATGGAGAAGAGCATTAGGGAAGGGCTGCTCCTTGTTCAGGGAGCAGGAACAGGATGGGAAATGCAAGGAAAAATATTCCCAGCTGCTCCATCCAATGCCACTGGCACCACTTGCCCTCTCTTTGCTTCCTCCAGGAGTTTTCCCTGGAAAACTTCAGGTTTTCTTGGATAAAACCGTTTGTGGTTGGCAGCTTAACCCAAATTTCCCTGGAGAAAGCTCAGGATTGGTGAACCTGAGGCTGGATCAAGGCTTGGGAACGATGATCCAGGGGCAGCTCCAGCCTCCAAATCCCCCTTTCCCAAATAAAACCAGGCTCCAAATCCCCCCTTTCCCAAATAAAATCAGGCTCTGAATTCCCATTTTCCCAAAGAAAACAGGCCTCCAAATCCTCCCTTTCCCAAATAAAATTGGTCTCAAAATTCCCCTTTTCCAAATAAAACCAACATCCAAATTCCCTTTTTCCAAATAAAACTGGCCCCCAAATTCACCTTTCTGAAATAAAACCAACATTCTAACCCTTCCTTTCCCAAATAAAATTGGTCTCCAAATTCCTCTTTTCCAAATAAAACTGGCCCCCAAATTCACCTTTCTGAAATAAAACCAACATTCTAACCCTTCCTTTCCCAAAAAAAACAGCCTCCAAATCCTTCCTTTCCCAAATAAAACCTGGAGCCTCCAAATTCCCCCCTTTCCCAAATAAAACCAGGAGCTTCCCTGCTGTTCAACACCCCAAATTCCCAAAGATTTTGGGAACACGGCAAGTTTTTTTTTTTAAAAGCTTTATATGAAGAGCCCCAAACTTCTCCCCAAACCCCAGATATCCCAAATTTTCCCGATTCCTCAATTTTCCCATCATTTTCCATCCACCAAGCTCTTGGTAGAGCAGTGCCAATCTCAGCTCCAACCTCCAAATCCCAACCCAGCACGGCACCGAGCCATCCCTAAATCCACCTGGCAGCCACCCCAAAACACCTGGAAAATTCCACCTGGAGCCCTCACCATGATCCCAAATCCATCCCAAATCCCTCCCAACCACATTTTCCGAGGCCAGCCCGGCTGCCTCCCTGCTCCCTGGAATTGATATTCCCATCAGCCGGAGCTCCGTCTGCTTTTCCTGCCTGACCTTCTGTTCCCGAGGCACGGAGCAGCCGGGCTGGCTCCGCATTCCCATTCCCGAGGCGTCGGAGCTCACCCGGTACCAGACGATCTCCCGCATTTTCCCGTCGGTTTTGAAGTTGCATTTCAGGGTCACGGCGTCTCCCACCACCACTGGAGGCAGGGGCTCGATGCTGACGGTCAGATAACCTGGAAAAGTGGGAGGAAAAAAGGCAGGAAAAGAGGGTTGAGTTCCAGGGAAGTTTGGAGTGAGGGTTAAATCTCTGTTTTCCAGGAATTTTATGGATTAATGGCACTGTTGGATGCCAGGGAAAGATGTGCCAAGTCCTGATCCCTCACAGGGATGGATTTGGGCAGCCCCCAACCATCCCAAAAAGGTCCAAATTGACGGAAATCCTTCCTGAATTTGGGAAAATCCCAGAGGCCACCATTCCCACTGGAAGTTCCCGTCCTTCCTACGGAGCCGCTTTGCCTTGGGATCCATCGTCTTTCCCCATTCCCTGCCCTGTGCTTCCAGAAAACTTCCCCAGTCCCTCATTCCCGATGGGAATGGGTCCAACAGAGGTCCGGAGGATGCACAACCCCCACCCAGCGGTTTTCCAGCTCCTTCCCCATCTCCCCACAGCCGGATTCCGGATCCATCCTAGCTCCAGATGGAAAATCGGAGCTTGGGCAGCTCCATCCATCCCTTTTCGCCTTCTTTGCCCTCGATTTGTTGGGAAATCAGGAGCGAGGAGAAGCCGGGGGCAGCAGGGCAGGGAATTGCATTCCTGGTTTATTTTCCTGCCTTTCCTGCAGCTGTTGGGAATTGATGGATTGACAGCCTGGCAAATCCCAGCCTTTCCTCAGCATCCTTCCCTGTTTGACACTGGGACATCCCAGAAAACCCTCACCCACTCCGAATTCCCTTTTTTTTAAATCCTTCCTCACACCAGGTGGGAAAACAGTTAAGAAAAAGTCCAGGAAACAGGAGCAGGTTTGGAAATCAGAGGTTCCTTTGTGGAAGATGCCCTGGGAGGGGAGAAGGTGAATTCCCGGGATTTTTTGTGCCTCCCAGGCAGTGATCCGAGGCTCAGCATTCCTTGTAAAACAACTTGGAGGTGTTTGTGCCATAAATCCCAGGCACGACCTGCGGGAGAACACACTCCGGGAACACGTGCCGGCTGCGGCAGCAGGGCAGCGTGGCCTGGAATATTGAACACCGAGAAAAAACCGGAAAATCCCGTTTTGTGCTGCTTTTGGGGGCTGCAGGAACAGCTCTGCACAAGGAAATACGGGGGGAAAAGTGGATTTTTGGGAATGTTTGGGGGTAGGGCTGAGGGTTAAATCCCTTTTCAGCCCCAAATGATGCTTGGAATGAGGGAATTCTGATGTTGCATCCCGGAATCCCGGTTTTCCTTGCTGAGAGCGACCCAAATCCTGGCCAACATTCCCTGTCCGCCTGGGACCGGCCGCCTTTCCAGCCTCTCCCTGCCTGTCCAGGGTTTATTTTTGTTCCTAAAGCGGGGATTAAATCCCAGTGATTGCCAAGGCTGCACGAGGGCCCCTTGGATTCGGGGCTCTGCGGATGGAAAAGGCAGGAATGGGAGGAGGAGGAGGAGGAGGAGGAGGAGGGAGGGAGGAAAGGCAGCCGAGGTCTCTCAGGCTGCTCCGATTCCCCTTGCTCGGCTTTTGACATTTCCAAATGCTGGGATGAGCAACAGGCACGGAAAACTGGCGGGGGGATGAGCAAATCCTTGGCAGAGCGGCAGGATCCGCCCCAAGGAAATCGGGATGGAGGCTCTGTGCGTGCGGAAAAGCTCTGCCCATCCACTGAGCCTCCGGGTGGGATCGCAGCTCCCGCCTGCCCCGGGATCAGAGGGAGATTAAAGGGAGCCAGGGAGGAACCGGCAAAGCTGGAGCAAAGATTGGATTTTCCCTCCTGTTCATGGGATATGGAGATCCAGGAGTTCACAGAGAGGCATTTCCAGACATTTTCCCTCTTCCCACATTATTCCCTTCCAAACCTGCGCACTTCCATAGGAAACGGAACAATCCCCATCCCAGTCCAACTGTAGTGGGAATTGGATTTTCCCTCTGGTCTATGGGATCCAGGAGTTCCCAGCTCAGCATTTCCAGTTGTTTTTCATCCCTCTTCCCACACCATTCCCTTCCAGACCTGTGCACTTCCATGGGAAAGGGATCCATCCCCATCCCGGTCCAGCCAAGGCTTTCGGTGGTGTTTGGACCATTCCCTGATTTTTGATGGATTTTTAAAGTCAAAAAGAACTAAGTTTGGGATGGCCCCAGCCACTCCCATGCAGGAAATCCATCCATACAAGCATTTTTCCAAGGAAATCGCCCTCCAAACCCATTCCTGACCTGCATCTCCCGGGTGGCCAAAAAAAACCCCCCAAATGGGAATTTTTCCCCTCTCTGCTCCCTCCATGTGCTGGAAAACCACTTGGAGCTGGCATTGGGAGCAGCTTCCACCTCTCTTCCTGGGAATTCTGGCTTGGCTGGGCCTTAAATCTGGACATTTGTTCCCTAAGAACACTAGGGTGGAA
The DNA here is from genome assembly GCA_013398275.1 of Promerops cafer. NCBI lineage: Eukaryota > Metazoa > Chordata > Aves > Passeriformes > Nectariniidae > Promerops > Promerops cafer. The sequence continues at coordinate 13,478 of VZSE01014572.1, forward strand.
CCATAGGACGCTCCTGAGCTTTTCCTGCATGGAAAAGACAAAGCTCTGGAGCTCCAGGATGTATTGCTCTGCTGCTGTGGAGATCTGATGCCGGACCCCGACTGGGCCTGGAAGGGGTGGGAAGGGCAAAATCCAAATGCTCCAAGAGCATCGCTGCTCAAATCCAGAGCAAAACCAGCCCAGAAGTTGTGGAAAAGAAGGAGAGAAGAGGGAGAGGGAAACAGATGCCGAGTCCCCACAGGAGCTGGCCAAGGATGCGTGGAGGGGAGGGGGAAAACCGGGAAAACAAAGGCAGGCACTGGAAAATAAAGCAGGGATCCAGATGGAGCCGTCCAGACCCCGCTGCTTGGCTGTGGCTGACGCGCGAATCCCATCCCTCATCCTCCCCTTCCCTTTGCTTCCCGACAGGGAACAACTGCGAGGTGTCAGCGCTGCTCCAAAGCCTCCCTTGGCTCCCTTTTTTTGGGTATTTACTGAGGAGAACAAAGCGGCGGTGACGGGAACGGCTGGGTGGGAAGAGCTCTTCCAAAAGGGCTCCAAAGGAGGAGCCCATCCCAAATTTCTGTCATCTCTCGTGTAATCAGCATCCCTTTATCAGCGTCCCCTTCTCAGCCTCACTCCGCTTCCCCTTTGCTCTTTTCAATCCGAGATGTTCCAGAGAATGCCGGGCCGGGCCTCCCCTGGATCGGATTCAGCCCTCTGGAAATTCATCCCTCTGATTAGATGGCAGCCCTGGGGAGGAGAGGATATTTTTGCTGGCAATTGCTGGGAATTCTGGCCCCGTCCAGTTTAAGAGGGATTAAAAAAAAAGGAAAGGGAAGGGGGAGAGGAGAGGGGGAAGGGAGGGATAAAGGAAATGTCCTTTGAAATCGGGAGTGACGCATTCATAAAGGAGAACATCGGAACAAGCTCGGTGCTTCCAATTACAAAAGAGCTCCCAGGGATGAGGCAGGAATTGCTCCAGCCCTGGAAGTGCGGGATGCTGGATAAAAACCCCTTTTCCAGCCCTCTCCAGCATTCCATGGGGATTTCTGCCAACAAACGCAGCCAGAAACTCCATGGGAATGGCCAGCAATGAAGCTCAAGTGGCTGGAATCCCTCAGAGGTTCCTGGGGAGGAGGGAGGGAATGGAATGGGTGGGAATGTCCCTGGGAAAGGCCTTGGAGTGATGGAGCCTTCCAAGGAATCCCAGCACCACAGGGAGCCCCTTCCACATCATGCCTGGGCGCCTGATTCCTTCTAACCCACATGGAAACCCAAGATTTATTTATGCAGATCGCCCAGTGCTCCCATTCCCTGATTTCTCATCTCCCAGTGCTTCCCAAAAATCTGACTTCAAACCAGTGTAATTCTGGAACTGGATTGGAAGGGATCTTAAAGCTCATCCTGTTCCATGGGCAGGGACTCCTCCCACTGTCCCAGGCTGCTCTGAGCCCTGTCCAAGCTTGGACAAATCCCGGGATGGTGCAGACACAGCTGAGGATGGATTTTCCCCCTTTCCATGTCCCCAAAGTCCAACTGGTCCCCATCCTTCTTGGGATTCTTGGGATCCAGCAGCTCTATCCCCCTCTGGAATGTCCTCAGCATCCTCGAGGGACCGGTGACAACACGAACGCCTCATCATTTTAATTAGCCAGTGATTAACGGGGCTTATCCATAATTCCCTCCCATTCCTCCACCTCCCTTTTCCAAGCTGGGGCTGGGATGGGATGGGAAAACCAGGACAGAACAGGAAAACAGACACCAGCTCTCCCTTGACCGGCTGATATCCCGCAATTCCCAGGATTTAAGGAGAGCAGGAGATGTTTTGCCCCTTTAGGTGGGGTCTAAAGGGGTGCAAACCCCCTTGGGAAAAGCTGGGAGTGCTCCTGCAAATTCCTGACCAGAGGGGTGCAGAATGTCCACGGCCATGGCGGATCCGGGGACGGCACCCCCGGATCCGCAAGAACAGAACGTGCCCTGACCGGCGGCACTTTGCAACATCTTGTCCATGAAAAATTCAGCAGCTCCAGTTGTTCCTGGGAACGCAGCAAATTCCTTCCTGCTCCCTTCCCGGCTCCAGCCATGCCTTATTTATGACATTCCAGGACAATTTACAGTTGGAATATGACGCTGCCTCTCTTTGTTAACCCAGGAGGGCTCCAAGGGTGAAGAATTCCCAGCTGGCCCCATCCAGAGAGGTGGAATTGTGCTGAGTCCAGAGTTTTTCCTCCTGGAAAGCTGCGCCAGGATTTTATTTTTTATTTAAACGGGAATAAGCGTTTGGCATGGGTTTAACACCAGCCAGGGAATGGGACATGACAGCCGGAGTCAGCGCCACGCTTCCAAGGAAAATGGGCCTTGGGGAAGTGGGAAAAATGGATTGGGGGAGCCTTGTGGTGAGTTTTCCTTGGGTATTCAGCTTTGCTTCCCAGAAATCCACCAGCTCAGCGCCAGCGGGGTTAAACCTCCCCAACCCCTTCACTGCCTTCCCAAAAGTCATCCTGGCTTTTGTAAAATGGGCATATTCCCTAAAATAAACCCAGGAAAGTTGGTGTCACCCCCAGGCGAGGAGGAGCCCGGCTGGCAGGGAGAAAAATGGCATTAATCCCAGGAAAATGGGATATTAACAGGCGAGCAGACAATTAAGAGCCAGTAATTAAAATTCCACTTCCCTTCACAAACATCTCATTAGGCGCCGCTTCCCTCCCTCATTTCCATAAGTGGGAGGGAACGATTCCGCAGCTGGATCTGGAATTATTCCTTAGGCGGGGCTCCTAGACCAAACCAGCTCCTAAAATTTTTAGGGATCGGGAGAAAATGTATGGAATGAGCAGGGGGATGTCCAGCCCATGCTTTGGGTCCATTTTTCTCCAATAAATGGGATGCAGAAGCTGCCGGATCCCGTGGATGTATCCTGAGCCTCTTTGTGATGGGAATCAATGGTTTGGATCAATCCTTTGGATCAATCCATGGATTGAGTGCGGCCCCTTTGGCCTCTCAGCCCCTTTTAAATGAAGATGAAGTGAGGGAACAACTTCATGTCAGGGACAGCCGGGCCCCGGGGGCTGCTTCTGGTCGCATTCCGTGGGCAAACCATGTCGGAATTACGGAACAATGGAATTTTACGGATAAATTCGGCCCAGAGAAGCCGAGGCTGCTCCATCCCTGGAAGTGCCCAAGGCCTGGTTGGGCTTGGAGCAACCTGGGACAGTGGAAGATGTCCCTGTCCGTGGCAGGGAATGGGATGAGATTTAAGGTCCCTCCAATCCAACCCATTCCATGATGCCCTATTTTTATAAAATATGGATAAAACCAACCCCCAAACCCAGCTTCCAAGGATTTCAACACCTAAATCCCATTGAGATGGAATTTTTAACCACTGTCCAGCTTCCCTTTTTTCCTTAAATCACAGATTCCTCCTAAGCAAAATATCCCAAACAAAAGATATCCCAAAATATCCCCATCCAAAAAAAAGGATTGATTCCTGATTCGCTCTGTGCTGTTATTCCCACTGTCCCTGTGTCCACAGGAACAAACTCCATCACCACCTGAGGGCTTCCCAAGGATTGATGCTGATGGATCTTCAGGAAAAATCCATTTTTGGACTGTTTTTCTCCTCATGATGAGCTCCGGAGTCACTTTTATGTTCTGGAGGGGTGAGATTGGCTCTTATCAGCTCTGAGATTCCAGCGGCTCCGGAGGCGGCAGCGAAATGAGGAATGAGATCCAAATGGATCCTGCTGGGCTAAAACCGTTCCAAACATTCCGGCTCCATGGGATTTTCATCCCTATTGGCACAACCTCAGCACAGTAAAGGATTTCAGATGGAAAGGGAGAGTTTGAGCACTTTGGGAGTGGAAAGGCCATGGGAAATTTGGGATTTGGGAGCCTCCGGTGCTTCTGTGTCCCATCTCTCCAATTCCAGTCTCTGTCCTCTTTGCTTCTCCTCCTTCCCACATTTCCCTGTCCAGCTTCCTTCCCACAACGATTCAAGCCCAGGTCTCTCCACGCCCAGTAAATCCCAGGACCACTCTAGTGTTTTCCACCTTTGCCGCTCGCGTCCCGACAAACAAATCCGGGTGGGACTGAGCCGTCGGAATCAGCTCCATGGCTTGGGCACGGGCTGGAATAAATCCTCGAACGTCTTCATCCGGCTTTTTCCAAGCTCCTCAGAGCTGTTCCGGCTCATTGGAGCACAGGATGAGGGAGCCCGTTCCCAGCTTGGCTTTGACTCGCGGCGTCGATTTCGTGCTTGTTCGACATCTCCGGCACAAATCCACAGGGAATGCAGCGTTCCAGGAAAAAGATGGATGTTTGGAGGGAAAACCGTGACGGTTTTGGCTGGAGGGAGCCCAGGCCCTGCTGCAAACCCCCGGAATGGCCTTGGAATCATCGTTTGGATGTTCAGGGGGTCCCTCATCCTAAAATCCGGGGATTTCCTGAATGCTCAGAGATGTAATTCCATGGTGGATCCAAGGGCTGCATCCCGCCCATCCTGAGAGCCAAATCCAGTGGCTACAAAACCAGGGATGCTGGAAAAGTGAGGATTTCAGGATGAATGCAGGAAAGACAGGGTTGGAGGGAAGCAACATCCATCGGAAAACCAGGATCAGTCAGATTTGTAAAGTATTTCCCTGGGATGGATGGGAATTATCTTCTGTTTGGGACAAAATTCCGACACCCCCAAAACTGAAACCCCCTGGGAGAGAATCTCTCTCCATGCAAACACACAAAGAAGGATCCAAGACCCTTCCATGACTTGGGAAACCCCTCCCAATCCCAAAACTCCTTAAATCAACTCCATCGAGGCGCAGCCGGCGCAGAAAAGATGGATTTTCCCAGCCCACGCCGCTTATCAGCAGGAATGTGGTGGCTGCATTGATATTCCTGGTAATTTATTGGATTTTATCCCCCTGCCCGCACAGCCTGGCAATGCAGGGCCATAAATCACACATGGAATATTTATCTCTGGATGGGAACAATGTTTAGGAGCATTTACCAAAGCGCTGGGAAGTTTTATTTATAACTTTCCCCCCGCTTTCCACTTCCAACGTTTCCATAAAATCCCTTGGCCTCCTGGCGGTGCTGGAGCAGGGAATATTTTACCTCCACATCTTCATCCCATTGATATTCCCATAAAATAAAATGTTGGGCATCCCACTGGAGCTCCCACAGCTGCTCAAAGGGGTGGCTTGGGATGGCTCGTTGGGATTTTGGGAAAAGCTCAAGATGGGTGGTTGGCTTTGGATTTTGGGAAGAGCTTGGAAGGGGTTGTGGGGTTGGAATTTCAGGAAGAGCTCGCGATGGGTCGTTGGGTTGGGAATTTAGGAAGAGCTCCTGGTGGGTCGTTGGGTTGGGTTTTTTGGAAGACCTTAGGATGGGTCATTGGGTTGGGATTTTGGGAAGAGCTTGGGATTGGTGATTGGGTCAGGATTTTGGGAAGAGCCTGTGATGGGTCACTGGGTTGGGATTTTGGGAAGAGCAACAACTTGGTAGGTTGTTGGATCAGGATTTTGGGAAGAGCCAGATGTTTGTCATCATTCCACTGTCATTTCTCCTGTTGCTTTAACTCCTTTTTCTCATTATCTAAGCATTCTTCCAGATTTTTAATTTTGTTTGGATCATTTTGGGTGCTTTCAGAATCCAAAAGGATGCCTCATCCTGGGAAAGGTGGGAAGGTGAATCCAGCAGAGCCAAATTCCCTCAAAAACCTGGCACCATCTCTAATTTGGAGTGATGGCTCCGCCAGCACCTTGTGCCCTCTTCCCAGATGTTGGAGCAGCTGCTGGAGCCAAAACGGAGCCGAAAATTCTGCAGGGTCAGGATGGGTCTGAGACGCCTCGTTTGATAAATGGAGATCACAGCCTTCATTTGCATCTATGCAAATATGCAAATCAGGGCTGATTCCCAGCTGTCAATCAACCCCCCCCAAGCTAATTAAGGCAGAATCCCCCAAATCGGTCGCTCCCCAATTTTATTCCCATTCCATGGGGTGAAGCTAACGGATTTTGGCCAAACGAGGCCCGACAGGTGGGAGGTGCCACCTCTCATCTCAAATTTTCCCTTTTCCCAATAAACAAACCCCGTTCCTGCCAGATTTCCTACTCTTCCACGGGTTTCCTCCACATCAGCTGGATTTTCCTCAGAGTTCTCCACCCGGAACTGCTTTCACCCCCAGTCTGGGCTGCAGGGCAGGAATTCCCTCCTGCTGATAAATCCCAGGAGGGAATTCCCTCTGCCTTTTTCTAGGAGATCCCAGTGAAACCCAAGAACTGTAAAAAAATCCCAATTTTTCCTTCTTTTCTCCCATTTTTTTCAGCTCCCCTTAGCTACCCCATGCATCACTCTCCAATCCATTTCCATGGACTTTCGTCTTTCCCCAGCAAACCCCAAACTCACCAGATAGGGAATTTTCCTACAATCCCAATTTTGCCAAGCAGGAGCGACCACTGACCGCCAAATTCAATGGAATGCCTCCAGAATGGCTCAACATTCCCTAAAATCCTTCCAGCAGAGAATGGTGCCTCTTCAGCACCTGGATTAACCTGGATTAACACTCCAAACCGGAATGTCCAGGTGTTCCAGGGCTAAAAATTTCCCCCTGCTCTGCTTTTCCCTGATTTTTAATCAAGCAGCTCCACGGACAACACAGCAGGATCTGATCTCCGTGTGCAGATGTGGAATTAATCCCGAATTAAGTGTGGCAGGAGAAGGAGAGGCCGTATCCTAATCCCGCACTGAAAAAGATTGGAAACAGGATTTTTCCCCACACCAGCAAATTCCCGGCCCTCCTTTTCCAGTGGCTCAGCTCTGCATCCTGACAAGGAAGAGATTCCCCACCAGGCGGATGCTCCTGGAGTTTCCCAGGAAGCTGCACCCTCTGACTGTTGCCCGTGGGCACCAGGATAATGGAAAATCTCACCTGGGATAAAAGATTTTATCCCCAGCCAGTGGCGCTGTACAAAATCCATCCCAGGAATGCAATTCCAGAGTAAAAAAGGGAATTATTGTACCCGGTGTTCCTTTTTAGAGCCCCAAACTGGAGCTGAGGGACTGGAAAATTGGGAGAAAAATCCCAAATCCCGGCAGAACTCAATCGGTGGCTTGGGAAGGATTTGCTGACAGCAGCCAAGGATTTTCCTGCTGTTCCGGCTCCATTGGGATGAGGATTATGGCACCAGCAGCCAATTCCGGGAAGCCACGGCTCAGGGTGTTAATCCTAGCTGGAGTTAATCCCAGTGGGAATAATTAACGGAGCGGGAAGCAGGCAGGAGCTGCTCCCTATCCCTGAAAGTGCTCAAGGCTGGGTTGGAACAACGGCCAATGGAAAATGTCCCTGTCCATCCCAACCCAAAGCATTCCATGATTCCAGGTCCTTCCATGCCTCAGTTTCCCCACTTGGGAAAGGGAAAGCAAGGTCTTTTCCAGCTCATCCGAGATCCAGGAAAATCCCATCCCAGAGTAACTGCAGGGGGTTATTGGAGATCCCAGAAAATCCGATCCTGGATTAACAGCAAGGAGATATTGGAGATCCCAAAAAATCCTGAAGCAACAGCAAGTGGTTATGGCAGATACCAAAAAATCCTGCAATAACAGCAAGGGGATATTGGAGATCCCAAAAAATCCTGAAGCAACAGCAAGTGGTTATGGCAGATACCAAAAAATCCTGCAATAACAGCAAGGGGATATTGGAGATCCCAAAAAATCCCATTCTGGAATAAGAGCAGGGGGTTATCAGAGGTGCTTCCGCTCCCAAAAACAACCCCAGGAAGGAAATTTCCCACCTAAAACTCCCCAATCCTCCCTAAAACTCGTCTTTTTCTGGCTTTCGTGGGAGACCCACAGGCTTGGGATGGGAAAAAAAGAGGGAAATTCATTAATTCCATTAGGGAAAGTCAAAGGGTTTCAGTTTAGAAGCCCCTGTTGAGTTTCCCACCAATTCCAAGCAGGTTTTCCCAAGCCCAGGTGGCCCTGACCTGGATGATGAATTCCCTCATTTATTTCTCCACTTGCAGGAAATCCAATTATCCCAGATTTTTGATTGGTGACAAATGAGGAGCCATCGATCCCCCCTCCCTCCCAGCTGTCGGCTCCGAGCGATCTCCTCTCCTTTCATCAATTCCTGCATGGAGGAACTGGGAACGCATCATCGTTACTGATATTTTGGGATTTTTCTTTCTGAACTCCTTCTCCAGAGGCACAACCTCAGGCAGAATAAGAGGGAAAATAAATGCAGTCTATGCAGGGATCCCAGGAGCTGCAAAATCCACTTTGTTTTTGGAATTCCGAGTGTGATGTGCGGCTTTTTCCCAAAAAAATGACCTGCGGGGTGCCTGGGGCACCTGGATTGGCCCCAAATGGTCACGGCTCTGCTGGAAAACCCTCGGTGTTCCCAAAGGAATGTTCCGGAGGGTTTGAGGGAAGGCGGGAAGGAGGGAAGGGAGGGACAGAGGGAGGGAGGGAGGCAGGGAGGCAGGCAGGCAGGAAGGAAGGAAGGGAGAGTTGGATTTTTGGGATAGACTCCTCCGGACCCTCCACGCCAACAGCCAAAATTCCCACCAGGGTTCCCAGCTCCGGCATTTGGCCCTGGCCTGGAGATGCTTCTTCCAGGCACAGGAACAAGGGGCAGCTGCATCCCAAACCCTTCCTTATCCCTCAGGACAGCCGTGATCCCTCAGGATTTCCCTGGTCCAGCCTCATCCAACTCCCCTTTTCCCATCCTCTCCGGTCCCATCCCAAACTCTCCCTCGTAACCATGATCCCATGCCTCAGAATCTCCCTGGTCCAGCCTCACCCAACTCCGTCTTTCCCATCCTCTCCAGCCTCATTCCCTGGACAAAGCAGGATTGTGATCACCGCTCCCCCTCCTCCGGATTCACACTCCGTGATTGGTAATCCCTTTGCTCTCCTGGTAATTCCGCAACCCTAATGGGATTAACAGATATCTCCCTCTTCCAGCCCCAATTCCAGGCGTTGATTCCTGACACTTCCCCGCTCCCACGGAGAGGATGCTTGGGGCTCTTCCCTGAATCCCGATCCATCTCCACAGGGCTCTTCCCTTAATCCTGATCCATCTCCATGAGGCTTTTCCCTTAATCCTGATCCATCTCCGCTCCACTGGGAAATCACTGCTAATTAACACCTCTCCCTCTCCCAGCCCTTCCAGAGCTGTCCCATTGTCCATGTTTGTCTTTTCCCACTGATCAAAGACCGACGGAGCAAAATCCCGGCCCTGATTCCTCCTCTAGCCCTGCCTGTGGAATGTTGGCATTTTTTGAGATCTTTTCCCTCAAATCTGATGTTCCAGGGGTTCTCCCATCCCTGGCTTGATAACTCTGAGATGGAGCAAAGCTGGAAAATCAGGAGGAGATTTTTCCATGGCTCCATGTGGGGTCCGTGACTCTGCATTCCCAAATCCATCCCTATTCCCACATCCATCCCTATTCCCGCTGCAAAACCCCATCCCAAAGCCCGCCAGGACACAGAGAATCCTCAAACAAATGAAACATCCCCATTTTTCATCCCAAATTTCCCTCCTCTTCCTGAAGACCCCAGCCCGGCCTCCCAGCCAACCCAAGGAGTGGGATTGGGAATAACAGCGGCATCCAGACCTTGGAAAAGAGGGGAAAACGCCCGGCAGAGCCTCAGGTCCTCTGGATGTGCTGGGAGGCCGAGGCTCCGTGTTAATAAAACATAACCAAGCGTGGGATCATCCAATATTCCTTTAATTCAGTGTTCCCGGGAGGGCGGGAAGAGAGGCTGGAAATGCGTGAGGTTTTCCCGCTCACCGGGGCGGAGAGGAGTGCCCGGGATGTTAAACAGCTGGAAAAGCCCTCCCTTCCCATTCCCATTCCCATTTTTCAGGCTGGAAGTGCTCTCTGTTCCCATTCCCATTCCCCATTNGTGCTGGGAGGCCGAGGCTCCGTGTTAATAAAACATAACCAAGCGTGGGATCATCCAATATTCCTTTAATTCAGTGTTCCCGGGAGGGCGGGAAGAGAGGCTGGAAATGCGTGAGGTTTTCCCGCTCACCGGGGCGGAGAGGAGTGCCCGGGATGTTAAACAGCTGGAAAAGCCCTCCCTTCCCATTCCCATTCCCATTTTTCAGGCTGGAAGTGCTCTCTGTTCCCATTCCCATTCCCCATTCCCACTCCCTCCCTCCCCCTGATATAAAATCATTCCAATCAAATCCTTTCAGCCCAAAAATGCTGGGATGTTTTTCTCCCATCTTTTTTCCCCCCACAGGAAGAATGGAGCAGATCCAGAGCATGACCCATGCAAACCAAGAGCGGCGGGAGCATCCCAACCATCCCATTGCCCAAATCCTCTCTCTCCTGCCATGGAATCTCGCAGATTTTCCTGCCCTAAATAAAAACAACCCCGCAAATTCCAAGGAATGGGAAGGTTTAATTTTGGGAGCTCTTCCTGGAGCTCCTCTCGCCTCCCACACCCCGCGCTAATTACGGCGGAAATTCGGGAGGAATCCCAACAATCTCCACTCCTCACAAAGCTCTTCCCTACGGAAAAAAAGCCGGAATAATGCAGGGAGATGCAAACAGAACTTCAAAAGAGTCACCAGGAGCCGGCATTAATGGAAAACATCTCATTATCCGATTCCAAAGGGAAGGACTCTGAGTGGAGCCGGAGCGCTGGAGGCTTTTCCATGCAGGATGGGCTCTCTGGGACCCTTGTTCCTGGTGGGAATTGCATCCCTTGGATCTTTTCTGGAACGGGATCTGCCCATTGCCTGGTGCTTTTCCAGCAGCAGATCCAGCCTCATATCCCGCATGGAAAATCCCTCTCCCCAGCAGACCCCATGTTATCCATCCATGCATCCATCCATCCATCATCCATCATCCATCCACCCACCTATCCATCTGTCCATCCATCCATCC
>VZSE01014573.1:10021-54523 GCA_013398275.1 Promerops cafer
CGGCCGCCCGCCCGCGGGGCTGTGCGCGCCCCTCCCGGGGCTCCCGGGCGGCCGCAGCCCCGCAGCCCCGCCGGCGCTTTCAGCACCACTCGCACGTGGACTCCCGCGCCCCCCCGTTCCCCCATCGGCCGGGAATTTGGGGGGGAGAGGGGACAAGTTGATGGGTCGATGGGTTTCGGTACAGAACCACCCCCCCCGGCTGTTGCGGCTCCCCCAAAGGGGGGGAGGGGGCGGCGCGGTGCGGGCGATGGTGGGGGGGCTCCGCAGGGGGCTGCGCGGTGGGGGCTGATAGAGCCGGGCTGTGGGATGAGTCATGCCGAGCGTCAATTCCACGCATACGGGCTGGGATCTTGGGGGATGGAGGTTTGGGGAGGGGGGGTGCGACAGCGACGGGGGTCTCGGAGCTGCGAGTCGCCGGGCTCCAAAATGTGGATGGGCTGTGTTTTGGACGGAGCTGGGTATTAAAATCAGATTAAGGCTCCTTGGCAGCTCCGGCGGGATCACGAGAGCGAGCCGTGCTGGCTATAGGGCTCGCATGCTTTTCCATTTTGGGGGCTGCAAGAGAGGCGCTATACAATAAACCGGGCAGGAGCCGGAGCCGGCGCTGAGCCCGAGCACGGCCGCGCATTTCGCAGTCGGCTTGATGAGGCTGCTGCAAGTGGGAAGAGTTTTCTGTAGTTATGTATCACCCCCCCGACCCTTCACTTTCATAACCACGGATTACAAAATAGCTCTGATTGTGCGGCGAGCACATTCATCCCAACCCTTGCTCTCACCAGTTCAGCCCCGCGATTGCAAACAGCCAGGAGCGTGTGTGTTTGTGGGGAACAGGACGAGGGCTAATCCTGCCGCCGTTTGGGTTCAAAACAAACAAGGGCTCCATTCCCGGTAAATCAGATTTGCCCGCGGTGCGTGTGCCAGACAGGACCAGGCAGGGCTTGCCACCAGCCAGATTGATGTAGTCCCGGCACCGCTGCTCGCATGCACCAGCGCCAGAGCGCTCCGGCTTGCCACGGGACCGGGCGGCTTCTGGGGGCAGAGCAGGGGGGAGGCAGCTTGGGTTCTTAACCAAGAGCTGCTGACAGGTTGATTACAGCAGAAGGGTCAGGAAAGGTGAGAAGTGGGCCGAGGTTTTGTAAGCAGTTTGTGGGTTTTTTCCATTTTCTTACTGCTGAGCGAACCATCGGCTTGGAGGAGAGGAGGCTGGTTGTGTGGGACGCTGTCCCCCGGCGTGGGCTGCTTGTGTGGGATGCCATCCCCTGGCAGTACGGCAGAAAGGCTGCAGCTCCCACCAGCCCCATTGCTCCCTGAGCAGGTGAAAGTTCCTGGCTCCACTTCCCTGTAATAACCCTCCCAGTTCTCCGCATGTCAGCTATGACATGAAAAGCCCTTATGGTTGCAGCACGTGCCTGGAGCCTTGTTTCTCTTTTTCTTTGCTTTTTGGTCAGCATTTGATGTGCCAATTTAAGGATCTTATTCCAAAATGAGACTGCTAAGGGATGGGGGGAAAAAAAAAAATCCTATGAATTGTCATCCTTCCTTGGTGCAAGCCCACCATGTTGTGAACATTCCCCGGAAAATTTGGAACTGTGAAATGGCCTGTGCTGAAATGAGACCACGTTGATGAAACGTAGTTGGCTGTGTCCCCTGTTTTCTCTCCGTGTCCCCGGCGTGCTCTCTGCTGGAGGGAGCAGCACAGGTAGCGCAGGTCTGAAGTGTGCAGGTGTGGGAGCAGAGGAGCAGCGAGGGCAGCGTTGCAGCTCGCTGCAGCTCCCGTGCAGCCCCTCTGTGCTCTCCTGTCCGGCGCCTGCTTTCGATAATTCCATTTCCTCTTCTGTCCCCACGTGCACTGAGGGGCTCAGGGCCGCCATGGGAAGAAAAGAGAAGAAGGAAAAAGGAAGAAAAAACAGCCCACCCCCCCCCCCCCCCCCGCTAGTTTTTGCTCGTTTTCTTAAAAAANATTTGCATGCGTTTGCTTAAGAACCGCCTGAAGTTGTAAGCATGTGTTGTGCTTGTACCTTAACCTCTGATGAAACTGGGGGAAGGCTCCAGCCCTGGCTCTGTCACATGCTGCCTTCTAACTGGGAGCGGGAGGCGGGCCGGGCTGGCGCTGACGTCTCTCCCCATTACTACTGTACGAGCCTCTGCTTACAACTGGGTTACTGACTCCTCCCTGGAGCCCCAAAGCTGCTTCCCCGAAGACCCCAGTGCTCCAGCACGAGAGCACGTTATCCCGAGAGGCTGCGATGTCGGGAGGCCACGAGATGATGAATAGTAGCCGTTTCCTTCGTGGAAATTTTGAGGAACTGGGACTCTCCTGCTCTCTCGCCCATGCTCCTCCCCAGTCGTTGCTTTTGCAGTAGGTTTTGAGAAAGGTGCAGTTGGTGCAGGTGCCAGGTGATGCCTGCCTGTCCAGGGGAGGAATCCTGAGCAAGGCTCTTGGGTTTGACAGGGGTATCTGCATCAGTCCCTTATTCATAAGGGTTTGTGCTGAGGGTGCCTGCTAACCTCTATTTACATATCGAGGACAGCGATGATTCACGTGGTACCTGCATTGCTACAGAGAGAAAATCAGGGTTTTTCACTTGATAGCTGCCTTTCTCCTGCCAACTCCTTTTTAATTTTTTTCTTTTTTTTTTTTGCAACAAAAAAAGTGATTTTGTTCTGCTGCGCCTCAAAATGTGTCATTTCTGGGCCTGCTTAATCCATTTTGTGCAACTCTGCTGCTCAGAGGTATGAGGCTGGTTGTAGCTGGTTCATCTGCTGGCACCAGGCACTGGGAAGTGCCAGCCAGGCAGCTCTGCTGGGAGCACCACGGAGCAGCTCTCAGCATCCCTGCGAGAGGCTGGAGCACTGTGGCTCTTACGGCTTCAATTCGTTTAAAAACCCCAAACAAAGTGCAGCAGCGGGGGGAAAAAATAAAAGAAAAATCCGGGCTGCTTCTCGGAGGGATGTTTAAAGATCACATGAACTGAAATACAATATTCTCTCTTTAACTTCCCAGCCTCCTGCTAACAGCTTAATCCATCGATGAGTGCAGGAGGCACAGCGAGCCCACGCTGGGTTGGCATTTCTAGTGATGGAGTGGGGATCCCTAATTTCTGATAGTCCTCACTGAGCTGACCTGCTTGCCCTGTGGCTTTTCTCTCGAAGATTTGGGCTGGGTTTGGACGACAGACAGCCCGAGGGCCTGTGCAAAATGCATCCTCAGCTGCATTGCTGCAGCGTGGGTCGAAGGGCTGCTGCAGTGCCAGGGCTGGAGAAGGCTGAAGTTTCCTGGGAAGCAGGGTGGCAGTGTCCTGGTGGCTGTCACCGTGCTGGAGCAGGGGGTGGAGGGTGCTGGTGGCTGTCCCCACACAGCAGAGGCTGCGGAGGCTGGCGAGCACAGCAGAGTCTGAGCTGAGCCAGGAGAGAGAGAGAGCAGCCGGCAGCAGCCGGAGGGAGAGGAGGGCTGGGCTGGAAGCTGCCCCTCAGAGCCTCCCCACACACCTGCCTGCCTTCCCCCCGGGATTCTGACCCGTGTTCCCCACCCGGGCAGTGCCCCAGGGGTGCCCCACGCTGGGGGTTTTCCCCCACCCGCCTGCCTGCACATCCCTGCCCCGCTCTCATGCCGTAATGGAAAGGCACCTCTCCAACAGGTGAATAATTAAGGGCTCAACGAGGGCCTCCAGCAAAGGGAGCTTTGTGAGGGAGAGGGATCTCTCTCACGTTAACCTTTCCAATGTCAAAAGCCTTTTTGTAGGGAGGAACTCCACTTACACGAGCTCTTTGGCACGGTTGGTTGTCTAATTAAAAATGCTCTGGGAATGCCCCTTCCAACCCCAAACTCCTGTTTTTGGGGAACGGGTCCCATGTCCCTGGTGCAGGGCTGGGGACAGGGATGCCACAGGCTGGCTCCTGGCAGATGGTTTGTTGTGCTACCAGCCACTGGTGCCAAGGGCAGGAGCCCACCAGGCCTTGAGATGCCCTTTGGTGGGTCTGGGGGCTGTGGCAGAGTATGGGAGCTGCAGTGCTGTAGTGATGGGACAAGGAGAATGGATTCAAACTGACAGAGAGCAGGGTTGCAGGAGATATTAGGAAAAAATTCTTCCCTGTGAGGGTGGTGAGGCCCTGTCACAGGGTGCCCAGAGAAGCTGTGGCTGCCCTTGGATCCCCAGAAGTGTCCAAGGCCAGGCTGGAAGGGGTCCCTGCCTATGGCAGGGGGTGGAATAGAGGAGCTTTAAAGTCTCTTCCAACCCAAACAATTCTATGATCCCATGAAGGACATGATTCCCCCTGGCCAGCGTGTGCCAGCGCCATGGAGGCTTGGGGACATCACTGGGCTGGGGCAGAGGCATTGTGCAGGGCCAGTCTGTGCCGTTGCTGCCAAATGCCACCACCGGAGCCACCACTTCTGCATGCCCATGGCCCTGGGGAGATGCTGTCACCAGGGCGAGGGGCACGGTCCCCGTGGGGCTCTGCAGCACTGGCTCTGTCGGGGGAGGGAAGCGCTGTCCCCAGAGATGCGGCCGCACCGGGCCCATGCGTGTGGCACTCCTGGCCGCCACCGCGGGGCCGGGGACGCGAGGTGCTGGCAGGGCCTCGGCTGCAGACACGTTTGCTGGAGGAATCGGCTTCAGGCTCCCGCAGCTGAGCCCTGCTCCATGGCAACCCGGCGCGGGCTTATATTTCTCGTGACTGCTTGGCAGCCTGAAGTGATTTGGCAGGGGGGGAACTCTGTACGCGCCGGAGCCGCCGCCAGCGCGGCCGTGCCGGGGTGACCGCCACGCTCCCGGCCGTGTGCTCCTGGGGCAGCCCCTTCCCACAGCCCGGGAGTGGGCAGCCTGGAAGGGCAGGGTCCCACCACCTCCTGCTGCCTGCAGAGCCACCTCCTCGCCAGTGCCTGCACAAGGATGTTCTGAGCTGCCTGTGCTTGTAGTGAGGAGCCAGGGACTAAAGGTTGAAGTTAATGGGGCTGGTGGTCAGGTGAGGTAGTGACCTACTTCCAGGGGCACCGGCACCGTAGGCACTGGGTGATGCTCCAGCCAATGTGTTTCCCTTCCCTTATCGCTCAGCCATTCTGCTTTTCAGCACTTTTCCTGAACTCTGGCTCACAAATTATTATTTATTTATTTATGGCGGTTGTGTCTTTTTTTTTTTTTTCTTTTTCTTTCAATAACGGGAGCTTCCAAGAAACGCCAAAGGACTTTGCACAGATCTGGCTGCACTCAGGGTCTTGTCAGCCCTGTCCTTATCCAGCCCCGTCTCGCTGCACTTCCCCACGTGGAGGCAACAGCCAAGGCCGAGCTGCTGCATTAAACCAGTTCACTTCTGAATTAACACAGGGAAAAGTAAAAGCTGGAAATCTCCTTTGGCCCTGGAAGATCTGGAAACCCCCCGGGGGAAGGGTTCTTCATTTGGCGAGTGTAGTATCTGCTGGTGGGGGATGTGGAGAGGCTGTGGCAGCCCTGGGGACACGGCCCCATCCAGTAGCCAGAGTAACCTTTGATCTCTGCCGGCTCTGGGCAGCCGTGTGGGGCTTAGGGAAGATACTTCCCTTATCTCACATCCCACTGTCCCGAGGCAAAGCCGGCAGGCACTGGGAGCTGGGTGGGCACCCCAGCGCCAGGAGCTTCCTCGGGGGAGCATGGTGATGCTGAAGGGTGCCAGGAGCTTTTTACATCTGTGTCCCCATTGTCCCAGAGTTTTTTACATCAGTGTCCCCGCTGTCCCCACGGCCCCCAGCAGTTAGCAAGAGGATGGGGACAAAGGCTGGAGAGACCATCGAGGGCTGATGTGACACTTCTCCCCTCCCCTGGGATGAGCAGTACATGCTTTATATGGATGTTTTTGTGCTGAGGTGGCGCCTCAAGCTCTTGCAGGGGCTACAGTTGCAGGGCAGCAGCATATCTTCACTGAGATGCATTTTCTGAATTCTTCCTGTGGCCCTGCGGCTGGGGCAGCCCCTCTGCTGAGCCAGCGCACGGCCTGGCCCCCCGGTTCCTGTTTCACTTTGCTGCCAGTTTGACTCAGAGAACAGAAGCTCGCCACTGCTGTCACTTCTGCTCCCCCCTTTGTCTGGGGAGGCTGCAGGACCCGCTTTGCCCCCGGCATGTGGGGGGAGCCGTGTGGGAAGTGTCATCCTCTCGCCTCCGCTGCCAAAAAGTTGCCTTCCCCACCTATTCCCCGAGGAGCCCTCATTTCCTAATTTTCATGGACGTCAAGAGCAAGGAAATCCTGTGGCGAGGGCCGAGCGTCCTGAGCCGGGCCGCGGGCCCGAGCTGGGGCAGCCGGCGGGGCCGCGGCGGTGGAAGGAAGCGCAGCTGCCTCTCTTCATGTTTGTTCTCCTCCCTCCTGCGCTCTGGAACGGGGGATGTGGCTTTCACAAGTGACAGCTGGGGACCTGGCTGTCCTGCCACGAGGTGACCCACGGGCTGGAGCAGCCCCAGCTGTCCCCGGGGGTGCAGGGGAGCTGCCGAGCAGCGTTTTTGCTGAGCCCTTCTTGCGTTTTTTAGCCAAGCTCCTAGGTCGGAGGGAGTCGCGTTGTTATTTTTCCATGAAGAAAGTGCATCTGTAGCTGCAGGGTGTTCAGGAGACTGCCATGACCCCTTGCATGCACACAGGGCTGGCAGGGCTGGGCTGCAGCCGGGCTGGGTTAGAGCTGAGACCAGTGGTCACACCACGGCCGTGGCTGTGCACGGGCCGGGGTGACAGCGAGGAGCTGGAGGTGACAAACATGGCACTCACAGCTCTCCTGGAAGGATGGAGCAGGAGAGCTTCAAAGAGCAGAGGTGCTCTGCTCTTTCCCCTGCAGAGGCCAGGCCCTGTGCCAGCATGGTGTGGTGACACTGGTGGGCACAGAGCTGGTGGCCATGGTCCTTTGCTCCACGTGTGCTGCCCCGGCAGAACCCGCTCTCCTGGGCTGGGAGCAGGGCGGGATGCCACTGCCCGTGTGTGGGATGGAGGCTTGCAGGCAGAGCTGGCCAGGGGCTCACCTTGGTTCATGCCAGGTGAGCTGCCAGCACCCGCTCCTGCCACAGGGTGTTCACCGGGCACCGACACGGCGGGGCTGAACTTTGGCCAGCTTTAGTCCTCTCTCCTGATTTCTTGGCACTTCCCCTGCCTCCATGCAAATGTTTGCAACTTCCACCACCCTTGGCTTCCAGCTAATTACACTTTGCATTCCTGTTGGCTCCCTGCAAACCGTGGCTGCTGAGCTGCTTCCCTTTGCCCCGGGCTGGGGGACCTGTGGCTCTGCCTGTGCCAGGTGTGTGCCCCTCAGGGCCACCTCCCCTCAGGGCCACCTCCCCTCAGGGCCACCTTCCCACATCTTAATGGCAGGAGGATTTTCAAACCTCCCCTCTCAAACCTCCCCTCGAACAGCATCAGCCCCAGAGCCCTGCAGAGCTGGAGATTTAAACCACCAGCATCGTTTCTCCTTTCGAGCAGGCTTGCACACAGTCACGACCAAACCGTGCTGATAATGAAAAGAAAAAAAAGTCGCAATTTTTTTTCTTAAAAAGGAAGTTTCTGTTTCTGTGTGGGCCCCACAGGGAGGCTGGCGCATGCGGGTTTCGAGTGCTAGAACCCATTTCCCAGGTAACAGAACTCAAGCCTGTGAGAACTGTGTGGTTTTCTCAGGCTGAAAGGTTGGATGGTATTTGAGCTGCTTTTTTTTTTCCTTGTTGCCATGTCCTTTTAAGAAGGAATAAGTATGTCTATTTATATATATTTTGAAAATGAAAGCACGTGGCCCGTGTCCCCAGAAGCCCTCAGGGTACATGTTGTCACTCAGCTCTTGGCGGGGTCACTGCTTTGCTGGTGACCACCCCCCAGCCCACCCCAGCAGCTGAACTGGGGAGCAGCCCCTGGAGCTTGGGGTGAGCCGTGGTAGGTGTGCAGGACATTCTCTTGGGAGTGCTCCATGGGACCAGAGGCTTTGGGATGTGGAAGTGGATGCAGCAGGAAGGAAGTTGGTAGCTGAGAGGAGAGCGATGTCGTGGAGAGAATGTTGGGACAGCACGGGTGGGAAGGGCTGGAGCTGCTCACTTCCTTTACTCCTGCCAACTCCTCCTGCCATGCTTTGAGTGGCGCTGCCTGGCCTGCCTGCAGTGCAGGCATTCTCTGCCAGGGCATCTGGGATGCAGAGTGCTTTCCCTGGGGAGAACTGAGGTCTGCTTGCCCTGGCTGCCTCCTCTCAGTGTCCACCTCAGTGTCCACCAGTGCCCGCTGCCCATCTGCCCAGAGGAGCTGGAAACCCATCTGCACATCCAGCTGAGTCAAAAATACATGAAAGGCAGATTATCAGGGGGAGACTGTCCTCATCTCTGCCGCTCGCTTATGGCAGTGCAAGGACCTGGAAATACAGCTTTCAAGTTTCTCTCTGTATTTATGTAACCCAAACGAACTCTTTTTTGGAAAGAGCCGCTCTGTCTCATTTAGGTACCTAAATATAGCAGCCGCTCTGGAGGGAGGATTAGCCTGCCAGTGCCCTGGCGGGTGTGGGACCTTTGTGCACGGGTGTTTTGGGGAGTTTAAACCTCCTTCAGCGGGGCGTGGGGGGATTATTCCCCTTGCCATTATCAGGATGGGCTTGCAGTGTTCGGGGCCAGCGGGGAGCTCACGGCAGTGACCGGGTTGGGAAGCACAGACCTGTGGAGGTGTGGACTGCAGGGTTTTTTCTAAATGTCTCGATGCCTTTTGAGGCCAGGGCCCGTCTATGCCCAAGCACACTGTTTGTTATTGTGCCATCACCTCCCCTTGGAGGGAGGATCTGTGCTCCAGAGCAGAGCTGAGCTGCAGGGTGAAACCTCCACATCCAGCCTTGCCAAAGGGCCCCGTGGGGCTGCAGCACCTCGGGGTGATCAGTCAGGGCTGTTGGAGAGGAATCACCCCCACAACGTGGCACTGGGTGGAAAGGCAGGGAAGTACAAGGGTCCTTCTGCACCTCAGGCAGCAAAGCCCTTGAGCACCTTTAGGGAAAGGTGTGGGACCAAGCCTTTGAAATGCCAAGCTGAGGGACACCCCACAGGTGCCATTTCCCTTTGCCAGGGATGTTCATGGGCATTCAGGGACACCCACCCTCCCGGGCACCAGGGCCTGTGCACTTCTCTGAGATGCAGGTGTTGGCAGAGTCCGGGCACTGTGCACGTCCCATGGACCCACTTCTGCTTCTTCACACACACCAGAGCTCCTTGCCTTTGCAGTGAGCCCAAGACATGGGTCTGACCTTGTGGTGTAGAGGGACTCTCGTGCACCCCCTGGCATCAGCCAGGCTTGCACCTTGCACCAAGCATTGGCAGAAGCTGAGTTTCTCAGAGGTGCACAGGGTGACCTTTGCTTTTGTCTCGTAATATTTCCAGCTGCCCTGCAGGGAGGGTGCCGTGTGTCCCTCCCAAGGAAGCGGGGAGCAGCTGTTTGTGTGTGTGCTGGTGTCCCAGGGACTTGGGGACACATGCTGCAGGAGTCTCTGCAGCTGGCTCGTTCTAGGACTGTGGAGAGGACACCCTTGTGTTTCCCTCTGCTCCCGCCTGCTTTGCAGCCCTGACACAAGAGCGGCTCCCTGGCCTGGTGCTGCTGCAGGGGCTCCTTGGGATTTGGACTCACACAGGAGCTGCCTTGTGTTTCCTGCAGGAAAGCAGAGGGTCTCTCAGCTGTTTGAGCACTGCCTCTCTGTTTTTGGTATTGCTTCCTTTGCACACAGCAGCTCTGCCTCCCTGCATGCCTCGTGCCCCCGCTGCCCATCCCTGCCCCTCACTGTGCCCAGAGCCCAGCTCAGAGCCGTGCAGCCTGTGCTGTGCAGGCTCCTCTGCCATCCCCCCGGGCCAGGAGCCACCTGGCTAAACCGTGGGACCCCAGGGATGTGTTAGTGAACACCTGGCTTCACACAGTGCCCTTGGACAACCTTGCGAGCCCCGGTGCGACGTCCCTTCAGCTCCCCCTGCACGGGGGGGACCGGGCAGGTCCTGTCTGGGTGCTGCCCTGCTCAGCTCTGTCGTTTGGCCCTGGCAGGGTGCAGGTGACACGGAGAAGGCAGAGGCCGTGCAGTGGCAGGGGAGGAGGCGGCGCAGTGGGGCTCCACGCGGAGGGCTCGCAGCGTCCCCAGGATCCCCGAGCTCGCTGGCAGATGGCTGCAGCCCTCCCGCCCTGCTCCGAGGAATACAAATGTGCGGCAGATACGGTTACCCGGCCCCGGCAGCGGTGTTGGCTTTCATCTAGATCGATATCCCTGCCGGCCTGCGTCTGCGGGGCGCTCAGCTGGCAGCACCAGCCTGGCTGGGAGCAGACACCGCCGAGGCTCTGCAGCCCCCGCCCGTCCGTGTGTCCGGCTGCCTCGGCGTGGAGGCAGCGCCGGTGCCGGCCGCAGCGCCGCTGCCGCGCTGTCCGGCTCCGTCATGCGTAAAATGTAATAAATAGGGCCATAAGCCTTTTACAAAGTCTATTTCCACTCTTGGATCCGGGATTTAATGCATGGCTGCTTAGAGAGGCTGAGGATTTCAGGGGTCAGCAAGGCTAATTGCACTGCTGGAATAAAAGGGTGCGCGGCGAGGATCCTGCGCGTGGGCGGGAGGGGGTGCCGGGGGTCCCAGCCCCCCGCCCGCTGCCCCGGCCCCGTGTGCTCCCTGCCAGCAGCCTGGGAATGCCACGGCCATGTGTGGCAGCTTGGCAAGGGCTGGGGTCCCCAGGGAGTGCGCTTTTGGGGTCGGGGAGGCCAAGCCAGCTGGGGAGTCACATGCTGCAGGTGTTCAGTTCTCCGCTGCTCCGTGGTGTCCCTGTGTGTCTGACCAGGCACGGCTGGCTGGAGCGCTTGATCTTAGATTACCTGTAAGCCAGGGAAAGCCTCTGCAGGGCCAAGGGCCAGTGAGGATCAGGGCTGTCCCGGTGCCAGCCCAGCCCCAGCCTGCAGCATCTCCTTCAGCTGCAGAGAGGAGCTGGGTACCACCCCACCAGGCTGTGCCAGCGGGCCCTGATGCCACAAACTGGGATGTATGTCCTGCTGCTGGGGAGACAGCCCCACTGGGAATGGAAATGCACTGCTGGGGGAGAGCCTGGGGCACGGACCTGAATGGGTGGCCAGCACAGGGCTGGGCCAGGTCCCGGACAGAGCTTTCCTGGAGGTGCCAGGGAGGGGCCGATGGGATGTGCAGGCTCTGCGTCACCAGGACAGCTGGCGGCCACAGGCGCCCCGTGAGGCGAGGGGGACCCAGATGCCCCGAGGCTGCCGGGTCTGCGCCCTGTGCCAGCCGCTCGCTCTGGCGGGGCTGGCAGGGCTGTGCCGCCGGCCACGGCAGACGGAGGACGCCAGCTCCGCTCAGTGACTTCGCTGGCTGATCCCGTCATCTCCATCTCGCGCCAAGTGCTGAAGTCGCCATGGAAACCGGCATGGCGGCAGCCTCGCCAGCATCCTCACTCCGGGCGCCCGGCCGGTGGCGCTGACCGGTGGCGCTGACCGGTGGCAGGCCCGTCCACTGCTGCTGGGCCGTTCCTCGAGGGCCTCAGTCCCACTGCTGGGCTCAGGGATGCACACGGGGCCCTGCCCCGCAGCCGTGGCAGGGCCCGGTCCATTCGAGCTCCTCCATCCCGCAGAGCCTCGCAGGAAGCACAAAGCAAAAGCCCGAGAGTATTGCTATTAATAGTACCTGCTCTCCAAGTTATCTTTAGCTGCACTGCTCCCACCTTCATTCATAACAGCCATGGCACAGGCCTGACTCTTCGCCCTGCTGCTGGAGTGGCTTTGAGGTAACCCCGGCATCCCCGGGTGCCCCACTCGCCTGGGCTTCCACCACTCACCGGCCTTTCCTCTGCCTGTGGGAAGGCAGGGCCTGCAAGCCTTTCCCCGTAGTGGGAAACTCAGCTGGATTTTTTTTCCAGGGTTCATTTTTCTGTGGTGACCGTAACTCTGAACTCTGCTTGCCTTTGCCTCTCCTCCCACGTCGCTCCTGTGCAGCAGGGTTGTGTCTTGCCAAAGGCTTTCTCCCTGGAGCATCCCTGCTGGAAGTCCACGCTGGTGCTGGGATTTTGCTTGATCAGTGGAGGAGGCAGTGCCTGAAGTTGACTCTTGGGGATGGAGTATTTCCCGCTTGTGTTTCAGTGGGTGTTTTCATAGGTTTCAAGCTGTGGTCCACCCTTCCCAGCACCTTTCATCTCCAGAGCTCACACAGCTCCTGGGAGGGTGCAGGGCTTTGAAAGGGCTTTGAGGATTCAAGGGCTCATCCCACTGCTTTGAGGCAGCATCTCCCACCGTTGCCAGGGAAAGGCCTATTTCTCCTATTCTTGAACTCGGCAGTCACTGAGTTCCTCAGGTTCCTGGGTTAATCTGTTCCTGCCTTTAATGAGCTGCCTCATTAAAGTGTTTTTCCCTAATAACCAACCCTCCGGGCTGGGTGATGTTCAGCTGCAGACAGCTGGAGACCTGCAGGCTGCAAAGGGCTGTTCAGGCTGCGTGTGGGGTGCAGGGTGAGCACCAGCCCTCTTCTCCCACACGGTGCCAAAAAGGCTGTGAAGGGAGCAGCCCAAAGCACCCCAAACCTGCCTCTCCTGGGCTCCAGCACCAGGTTTACTGCACCCACAAATTACAGGGCAGGCTGCACTGGGGGTGGCATCTGCCCTTGGGGTGCAGCAAACTGGGGATACTGGGACTAAACCATCCTGCTGTAGTCTTCCTACACAGCGTTCTTACCCAGAAATGTGCAGCACGGGGGCTGTTGGACGTCACCCTAGGAGCCAAACCTGTGGGTGCATGCCTGCACCCCTTGGGCTGGGAGGCATCTGCCCAGCCCTAACGAGGGGGTTTGAGCTGCTTGCCTTGGTGCCTGGCAGCTGATCCGGCTGGTTTGGATAAATGGAAGTGGAAATCTCCCTCCTGGGGGCCTGCTCTGTGTGGAGGAGTGCACACACAGCTTGCAGACACGGCCTCCTGGGAACATCCATCCTGCAGGCATCTGTGCCAGCTGGTCCCCTTGTCCTGCAGGCATCTGTCCCACCTGGTCCCCCACCTCCGTGGTGGCTGCCCTGGGCAAGCAGGGCGAAGGGTGGGAGCCCTTGGAGCAATGGCTACAAAGGAGCAGCTTCAGCAGAGCCTCTGGTGAGGCCGCAGCTGCCACAGCCCCTGTCCCCAGGCCGTGGTTTTTAGGGTGTCAGTGATGCAAGGCAGGAAGGTGCCTGGTTCTGGGGCTGCTCCGTTTATATTTAGCTGACCCAGTTGCTGAGTGGGGGCTGCTGGTCCCTCCTGGTGCTGCACTTGGGGTGCTGTGAGGGAATGCAGCAGCAGCATGCAGCTGGGAGCACAGGGCTGGGCTGCATCCTGCACCCCTGCATCCCTGCACCCTGCATTCCTGCACCCTGCATCCCTGCATTCCTGCATCCCTGCATCCCTGCATCCTGCATCCCTTCACCCTGCATCCCTGCGTCCCTGCATTCCTGCACCCTGCATCCTGCATCCCTTCATCCCGCATCCCTGCATCCCTACATCCTGCATCCCTGCATCCCTGCACCCTGCA
This sequence comes from Promerops cafer, assembly GCA_013398275.1. NCBI lineage: Eukaryota > Metazoa > Chordata > Aves > Passeriformes > Nectariniidae > Promerops > Promerops cafer. Next base: position 23,500 of record VZSE01014573.1, read on the forward strand.
TCCCTGCACCCTGCATCCCTGCGTCCCTCCGTCCCTGCAGCCTGCCTCCCTGCATCCCGCATCCCTGCATCCCACATCCCTGCACCCTGCATCCCTGCACCCTACATTCCTGCATCCCTGCACCCTGCATCCCTGCATCCCACATCCCTGCAGCCTGCATCCCTGCATCCCTGCATCCTGCATCCCTGCATCCCTGCACCCTGCATCCCACATCCCTGCATCCCACATCCCTGCACCCTGCATCCCTGCACCCTGCAGCCCTGCAGCCCTGCATCCCTGCATCCCTGCAGCCTGCTCTGGAAGGGCTGGACTGCTCAGGCACCCACTCTGCAGCCTGCCAGCCCCTCAGCACCCCAGACCCCCCAGGGAAGGAGGAGCTGCTGGTGCCCCAGCAGAGCTGGAGAGGCAGCAGTTGCTGCTGGAGGGAGCAGCCTGAGGTTGTGCCCAGGCTGAGGTAGGATCGGGCAGTGCTCAAGCCCCGTTCCTGGAGCCATCCCATGGGGTTCTCCTGCCTCTCCAGCCTCAGCTCACCCCGCCAGCATCCTGCTGCTGTCTGCGGTGGGTGCAGCCGGGGTATGAGGGGCTGGAGGGAACTCCTGGAAAGCGTTGGGCTGCCAAAACACATCCTCTCAGTGCCAAGCACCTGCGAGGCAGCTGCTTCCCCAGGGCAGGAAGGAGATAAAAAGAAAATCTCTTTCAAAGGCAGGGTGGCCTCCTCCCCAGGATCAGGGCGTGTGGCCAGGATGCTTTCCCGAAAAGAGCCGCTGTCCCTGCGTAGCGAGGGGCCGGAGGGGACGTGCTGTTCCCATCCTGATGTCCCCGTGGCTGCGTCTTTCCAGGGCTGTTGTGGTTGGCACACCTGGAGAAAGGCGAGTCCCCAAGGCAGGTCAGAGCCAAGCACTTGCTGCGGAAAGGGAAATTAATTATGGGCACTTTGCTGCACTCCAAGTGACTGCAAAGGCTGATGTTTCTCCTGTTGGCCGATAAACTAATTGTAACGGCAAAACCTCAACAAAAGCCAGGCTCTTAAATGCTTTCTTAATTAATAATTCTCAATAATCACTTGACGTCAATGGCCAATTAAAACTTTGGAGAAGGGAAGTTGTTGTTAAGTGCCCGATACCTTTGCTCCTCCAGTCGCTGCAGCTCTGATGAATCCTGCAGAAAAGCACCGGGAAGGCCAAGCCCGATGTTTTTAAAGGAAAACATTTGCAGGAAAAACGTGAATATTCACGTGAGTGTCCGCAGGGACAAGAGGAGGGAAGCTGAGCAGTCATTTGGCTCTGCTGCTCCCTGCTGAGCAGCCAGCAAGGGATGGCCATGCAGGCACCCAGAGGGGTGGCACCCCTTTCCTGCCCCTCTGGTGTGCTGAGCCCCCAGGGACAACTCAAGTGGAAGGGCATCTTTTCAGGGAGTCCATATTCCAGGGGTCTTTAAGGTCCTGCTGAATGTCCTGTCCCGTGGTGGGTCACCTCCTTGGTTTGTCAGGTGCCTCCTTCTCCTCCTTCTCTTTCTCCTCCTCCTTCCCACAGCCTGTCTGAGGCCAGCACCTCCCAGCTCGGCCCTGCCAGGCCTGAAAGCATCACCAGCTGGATTTTATTGGGTGGGAGTTGAGTGGTCCCCAATCCATCTACTGTTAAGTGGAGCCTCTGGAAAGCTGCCATGTATCTCCCTGCAGTGCTGGTGGCTGCAGCACAGTGCTGGGAGGGTTAATGTCCTCCTTCTTCTCCTCCTTCTCCTCCTTCTCTCAGCTTCACAGCCATCTTAAAACTGCTGGAGCCAGAGCTGTGCACTCCCTGCTCCCACTCCTTTTACAGTATGGGCTGGCTGGCCAGGGAGCCTGGCCGGCTCCTGCATCCTCCCAACTCTTTTCCTTCTTTGGATGTTCCCTGCTCTGGCTGCCCGGGCACTGCCTCCCTCCCACGGACCCGTGCCCCTGGCGAGGGGCATGGCCGGGGCCAGGGGCTGCCCGGGGCTGGGCTCAGCAGTGCCTGGGTGAGATTTTTGCCCCTGTTTCTCCAGGACAGCGCTGGGTGTCTGCCAGGGTGGATGGCAGCAGCTCCCGGGCACCGATGGCACTGAGTGAGCACTTTACACCTGCAAATCCCTGGGCGGGCATCAGGAGACTCCTCCCGCGGGAAAGGTGGGAGAGGGTCACAGTCGGTAGCCAGAGGAGGGTGAGGAGCGTGGCAGAGGGGGAAAGGAGCTCTGTGGCAGAGTGTGATGGGCACGGGGCTCCTCGCAGCAGGACAGCAGCAGTCCTGGAGTGGGGAAGAAGCAGTGGGGAGCCCTCCAGTGCAGGGAGCCGCAGGCAGAGAGGGCAGAGCCTCAGGCAGGCAGGCTCTGCTCCCCACTGAGCTCTTCCCCTGCCTGTCACCCCTCACAGCTGGCCTCAGGGGTCCCGGGGGTGTTGCTGGCGGCCGTGGGAGAGTTGCTGGAGCCTGTGCTGATGGCCAGGCACAGCCCTGGCCCTCTGTGTGTCAGGACAGCAGCAGCACGTGCTCCTGGCTCTGCACCCCAGTGTGGCCTCTTACCCAAATACCAGCCACTGCCCAAGGGTTTATGCCCCTCCTGAACCGGGGGAAAGCAGGACAAAGGCCTCTGGGGCTGAACTGGGGGAGGCAGAAACAGGGTGTCCCTGTGTCCCCTCTGTGCTGCTTCAGCAGATGTCAGCACGGGGAGGAGGAGGAGGAGGTCACCCAGGGATCACATCTGGGGATTTTTTGGGTTGCTGAAAGTCCGTGCATAGGATGGTGCCTGAAAAGGGAATGAAGGGAGAAGGGGGAGCAGCCCCAAAAGGCACAGGGAGGTCTTTGGTGCTGCAGGTCCCCGTGGGTCACTGGCAGGAACAGTGGGGACACTCTGGGGGGGCCAAGGACCTGTCACTCCAAGTGGCTTTTTCATGAGCCCCGTGCCTGGTCCTGCCTGTCCCTGTATGGGGACAGCAGCCTGGTCTGAGATCACTCGTGTCCCTGGACATTGGCAGCTGCTGCAGCCACCAGGCTCAGCGTCCAGCCAGGGGCTGGGGTGCTCAGAGCAGGGACTGTCACCTCTGTCCCTGCTGGGGGATGCTCAGGGGGGCTGCATCCCACTCTCCCAGTGCCCAGGTGTGTGAGGGTGGGTGTGAGAGGGTGGGTGTGCAGCAGGAGTGCCAGGCAGGTTCCCAGTCCCCTCCTGAGCAGGTGGCACAGGCACAGAGGGCACCAGGCTGCCTGTGCTGCTGCCACCACTCGGTCCCGTTGTCCCCAAGGAGCGTTTGCTGCCGGTGGGATGAGGCAGCCCCAGCAGACCCCACAGCTTGGGACACCCTTGAGAGGTCCCAGTAGCAGAGAGTGGGGGGCAGGACTGGTGCTGCTGTGCACTCAGCTGCCCTCCAGCAGGGATGAGGAATGGCTTAACCCTCTCCTGGCACTTCCCAGCCTCCTGCCTGGCCGCTGCGGTGGCTCTGGGGGGAAGGCTGGGGCGCGGGGGGCTGGCTCCTTGGGCCAGGGCTGTGCTGGTGGGGCAGGGGGCTGGCAGTGCTGGCAGCAGGGCTCTGGCCACCCAGGGAGCCCGGTGGCCCAGCGTGACCCGGCCGGGAGCCCCGGCAGCAGCGGGAGGCAGGACGGATGGCAGCAGGATGGATGCCTGGAGTTCCGCCCCGCTTGGCCCCGTCTCAATGGCACTCGGTGCCAGCAGTGGGGGGATGGCTGCTGCGAGTCCCAGCAGGGCCACAGCCCAGCCTGGCTGCCTGGCCATCCCTCCTTTTCAGCCCTTTCTCCCAGCTGTGCTGATGGAGGCGCCCAGGCCTCGTGCCAAAGGATGGGTGGCTTTCCTGTGCCTTCCCTGCCCCCAGAACGCAGGGATGCCTCCTCACCCAAGCCAGCCACGGGTGCCAGTGCTCAACCTGGCTGCACTTGCTGGCTCCCTGGCACTACAGGCAGGGCATGGTTTGCCAGGCACCGGGGTCACACCAGGATCTATCTCTGCTGCACATCCCAGAGGGAAGGAGACGGGGGCCTGGTGCTCCATGGCACCCACGGCTCCCTGCCCCTCCTGCCTCTCTGCTCCATCCGTGGCTGGTTTGGTGGAGGAAGATCCCTGGATTTTGGCAGCAGGGAAGCCACAGGAAAGCCACCCATCCTTTGCCAGAAACCTGGGTACCACTCACCAGGAGCGGGGGGACCCCCTTCCCGCCCAGGCAGGACCCACTCATGCCAGCACATCTAAACCCTTACGGGGTGCAGAGTGGGGGATTTAGACTCAGTCTCATCTCTCAGGAGACGCCCAGGGAAAAGGTTTGTGGATTATTTTATGCTTTGCACCCTGTTTGGGCCAGTGTGAGCCTGTGGATGTGTCCAGGCAGTCCCAGCCATGGGTGAGGGGAGCATCAGTGCAGCCCCTGGCTCCTCTCACACCAAACCCAGCAGCTGCAGGATAATAAATGAGGAGTCTATATTTAGACACTGTGTCTGGAGCAGCGTCACGGCGTTGCCAGAGGGTTTTACCATTCACCACAGGCAGGTTTCCCTGCTCCTCCAGCTCCATGCCACCTCTGCAGAAAAGCTCATCAAAGACATCCAGCTGGAAAAGCATCCCGAACAGAAAAACTGATACCTGCACAAAATCTCAGACCCGCCGGGGGATGACAGAGCAGAGCATTCCAGGGAGCCTTGGAAGGAGCTGGCTTGGGGCCCGTTTCATTTGGCAAAGGCTTTATTTTGTTGCACAGAATTTTGTAGTAAAGAAAACAGGGATGGAGCCATCCCTTGTGCCACCCCAGCCCGGTGTCAGCTCCTCTCCCAGCGCTGCTGCTGGTGCAGCCAGGACAGCTCTCACCCCACGGAGCTGCTGATCCCTGTGGTCCCTAAACCCCCACAGCAGCTTGGCTGTGCCACTGCAGCTGCCAGGAGCAGCTGATGGTGGGGAGGGGACAGTTCCTGATGGAGCTGGGGCTGCTGGGCCCCCGCTGACTCAGTTGGTGGCAGTGCCTGGTAATCTGTGTTGAAATCCTGGGAGAGGCTGGAGAGTTGTGCAAGGGCTGGAGAGCCCTGTGCAGAGCCAGGCCGTGGCTTTCCTGGCATCCCAGAGTGCCAGGTTAGTACTGGCTTGGGGATGAACAGATTTGCATGAAGATTCCTGGTGCTTGGATCTGGGTTTTTTCCCATATTTTGCAATGTCAGAGGATGTTGGGAACAGATGTTGTCCACTGCTGGCTCCTAGCCTGGGGAGGGTTTCTCCAGGCAAAGCCAAACACTGAGCCATTGCCATGAGGTGTGAGTGTGGCAGAGGCAGCTGGTGACAGGAATGGTGACCAGCTCTGCCCAAGCCTGCCTTTGTGGCTCTCAGCACCAGGACTTTTTTCCTGCACCCTTCCTTCCACAGGAAGTGTTGCTTGGGTTCCTGCACCTCCCAGGGATGGGAAATGCCAACGTGAGCACAATGCTGGGTAAAACTCCCCAGCAATGGGGCAAACAGCCCCTTCCCACTGTGCACCCCAGGGCTTGCACAGCCCCACATCTCTGCTCCCAGCTGGGCACGACCCAAGCTGTGGCTGCCCCTGGATCCCTGGCAGTGCCCAAAGCCAGGTTGGACAGGGCTCAGAGCAGCCTGGGACAGTGGAAGGAGTGCCCAGGGCAGGATCTTTAAGGTGCCCTCCCAGTCCAGACCATTCCAGGATTCTGTGAAGGGTGCCGTGCATGGACCTCCCCTGTGCCCGCCCGCGGTGCCAGCTGTGCCTTGGCAGTACAGGGACACTTGAGGACACCCCAAGGACACCCCACTGGCAGAGCTGGCTCACAGCTGAGCTGGGGGAGAGCAGCACATGGTGCTGGGGGTCAGTGAGCCCCCTGCCTGCCCCCCACATCCTGGGGCACCCCAGGGAGGGACAGACCCTCGCCCACAGCGGGCGTGGCGTGTTCAGCGTGGGGACAGAGGCACCCGCAGGGCTAGGGCAGCTGCCCAGGGCACTGGCAGCCCTTTGGGAGGAGGAGGAGGAGGAGGAAGGCACCTGACTGCCAGGCAGGAGTCCAGCTCGTTGAAACAGCTCCCGTTGTGGTTTGCATAACCAAGCCTGGCCGGGCCAGCTCTGGGTACGCACGGTGTCAGCGGGGCTGGCAGTGGGGCTGGCTGACAGGCTGAGGGGGCTGCCCGCTCTGCTGCCATGCCCACCGTGCCCTCTGTGTCCTGCTGTCAGGCTGGGAGGGCAGGGCTGGCTGTTCTCCTGCAGCTCCAGCCCGAGCTGCTGGGCTGTGGCCCAGCGGTGTCCCCGCGGTGCCACACCGAGCCCAGCGCTGCTCCCGCTGCCCTGCCTCCCTGCAGGACCCCTCCAAGGTGACACTGCAGGCTCTGGCAAGGACTCCTGGCCACGTTCCCACATGGCAGCCCCTGACCTGCAAGCAGCAGAGGGAGAGGGATGGATAAGAGCGAGGCACAGGGCTGGAAGGTGGAGCTGCTCACATGACTGGGGAGCTGCTGCCAGGCACTGGGGCCATGCAAAGTGCATGAAGGTGGCACACCCCTGCCAGCCCTGCGTGGGGTTTCACACCACCCGGGATGTGGCTCTGCCAGGGTAGAGGTGGCTTCCCACACACCACAGGGGACCCCTGGCTCTGATGGTCCCGACCCAGAGGTGGCTGCTGGGTCAGACCAGTTCCTGTCAGACCCAGAGCTCAGGGCTGGATTTCAGGCCAGCCTGCCCTGGGGTCTCTGGCTTTCTGTTGATCCCTGGATTAGCTGGGGTCAGAAACAGGGGGGGACAAAGCTTGGGGGCAGGCAAGCTCAGGGCAGGGTGGCGAGGGAGCTGGCACAGCACATGGAGCACTTAAAGGATCTGATTTAGTGTAAGAGCTCATGCTTGTGGGCTTCAGCCCAACTGGTTTGGGAGGAGGAAAGGGGCCCCCAACTGGTTTGGGAGGAGGAGAGGGGCCCCCAACTGGTTTGGGAGGAGGAGAGGGGCCCCAGCCCTCAGCTGCTGCCGCAAGGAGTGGCCAGACCCCTCCTCTCATGCCCTGTTGGAGCCTGCCTGGGGTTTTGGGGAGGGGAAAGGTGTGGTCCCTCACAGGAGAGAATTTGAAATAGAACAAAGCTTTGTGTATGTGGGTTTGCATGTGCTCCTGAAGGAGCTTCTTGCCCTCGTAGGGATTTTTCTATCTGGAGATCTTGGAGCAGTTTCTTTCCAGGGTGAGTCAGTTGTTTGCAGAGTAGGAAGCCCGAGGAAAGCAGGTTGGCAGCACCAGCTCCAGGCTGTGGCTCCCAGAAATGCTTCCTGCAGAGCCAAAAAGCAGGGACAGAGCCCAGCCCTGGGGGCAGGTGGCCTGGCTGGGACAGCTGACAGTGCCCGGGTGCAGACCCGGACACAGCAAAGCCTTGTGCAGCCCCAAGAAATCCCCAGAGCAAACAGGTTGTGCTGCTGGAAGCGCCTGCCCAGCCTGCCCAGGGGTGCTGCTCAGTGTTCTCACCTCCACCATCCACCTGTGAGCGTGTCCCTGCATCCACAGACCTGCTGGGACCTGCTCTCCTCTCACCTTCCTTCTCGGTTTTCCCACAGAATTGGAGTGGTATCAATACTGATAATCACTTTATCCCGGGGACTCCCTGATGGCCACCTGGAAAATCCCCAGCTGTCAGCACTCCCCTTCCCCAGCAGCTTTCTGGGCATAGAGGTGTGGGAGCAGAGGCACGAGGTGACCACACTGGCTGGTGGCAGTCCCCTCTGGCCAGGACACCTCCAGGTGCTGTGCAGAAAATGGGCAATGATTTATAGCGGGGTGGGGGAGGAGAGGGAGCCCCTGATTCAGGAGGAGCAGTGGGGGCACTCACCTCTTGCTGTCCCCGGGTGATGGGGACAGGGAGGTGCAGGGTGCCCGGTGTTGTGCAGGGCAGAAGCAGGAGCTGGCATGGGCAGTGCTGCCCGTGCCCTGCAGCAGTGAGGGGTGGCCAGCAGTGCCCACCCACCTGGCAGAGCTGAGGCTTCCACCTGCACTGGACCCACCTGGACAGGCTGGGCAGGAGGGCAAGGACAGATCTGAGTGGTTTTGCCCTTTGCACAGAGGTTTGCATCCTCTGAGAGCTCGTGCATCCAGCTGAAAACTTCATTTTCACCTGGGAGCCGGGCACAGCGGGGCTCCCCCGGTCCCCCCGGGCAGGAGGGCCAGCACAGCCCGTGTCCAGCAGGAGGAAGGCTCCTGGAGGACCACAGTGAGGGTTTGCTGGTGGTGGCCTGACCCCCCAGCAGGGCAGGGCCATCCCTGGAGCGTGCTGGGGCTGGAGCGGCCGCGAGGTCAGGCTAATGCAGGAAGATCCTCCTTGTGCCTTCTTAACCCCAGCTTGAACCCTCCCCGTCTCCTGCCTCGGCCTGATTAGCACTGAGAGGCTGCTGGTGGCACGAGCAGCTCGGGGCAGTGCCAGCCCACGGTGCCTGCCATGGCAGGGGAGGCCTGACCCCCCTCAGCAGCAGAGCTGCTGCAGCAGGCTGAGCAGGAGCTGTGCTTTCCCCCTGCCCTGCTGCCACCAGGAGGGACTGGGAGTGCTCCCAGCAGGGGACACCTTGTCCAGGCAGTCCCTGCTCCTCACCAGAGCATCAGCGAGGTGTGACAAGGCGCCCGTGGCTTGGGGAGGTGAGGGGCATCCTGCAGGTGATGGTGACAGACCTGGCAGGGGGATGACAGCAGGCTCTCTCCACCTGCTTGGCAGGTGGCAGAGGGGCAGGATTCAGGCAGGACTCGGGCCAGGTGTAACCTCAGCTCCTGTGTCACCCAGGATGACACCGAGTGCCGGAATGTGCTGGGAATTCCAGCCCTTGCTGAGCTGGGCAGAGCCAGGCTGAAGGAGCTCTGGGATTCCCAGGCTGTGGCTGTGGCTCCTGGAAAGCCAAGGGGAGCTTTTGGGAGCTTGGAAGAGCCCAAGGCTGTGGCTGTGGGTAGGGAAGCAAGGCTGTGGCTGGGCTTGGTGGCACAGCCACCACCCAATGGCACCACCCAGCACCTCTGAGTGCCACCACGGGTCTGACTTCGAGGGGTGGCAGCTGGAGGGACAGCTGCTGCTTCCAGGCAGGGATTTGCTCTTGGAGCTGGCTGAGGGGGGCGAAGAGCTGCCAGTGCCAGGGTGAGCAGTGCCCGTGAGCTGAGCTGGGTTAGGTGTGACAGGCTGTGCCACGGGAGGATGTTTGCAATGTCCTCTGGACAGAAAGGGCCTCGTGGAGCCCTGTCAGCCTCTGAGCTGGGCACCAAACCTCCCCAGGGGCTGGTGGCCAGAGCAGGGCAGGGACAGGGCTGCTCCTCCTCGCTGGTGTCCCTGTGCCCACGTCAGTCATGTGGCCGCTGGCTGCAGGGACATCGCAAGAGGAAGGTCTGAAAATAATCACCCCCTCATGTTTTCCTTGCAAAAGGAGGGAGTTGCCATCGTGGGGAATTCTTGTGACCAGCAGAGCTGGCTAACAGTCAGCTCCTCAGTGAGTCAGGCCCTGTCCCCTGTCATGGTCCCCTGTGCTGCCAGCCTGGCTCCCGGGGCTCCCAGCTTGTCTGGAGCCACAGCCAGTCCTGCCACCTCCAGTGCTGTGTGAGTGGAAGCAACCCCAAGAATTTCAGTGTCTCAAGGCTCTGCTGGCCTCGAGCACAGTCCCCAGTGCTCCCAGTCCCACTGGGCATCCTCTCGGGGCCGCAGGGCTTGTGCCACCCCTTGCCCTGTCCTTGTGCCACACAGGCTGTGCTGCTGCTGAGGAGGTGCTGGGGGAGCCCTGCCTGCTCCTGCTCCTTCCCTGCCTATCCCCACGGCCAGGGGGGCTCACGGCAGGGCTGGGAGCTGCTGGGACATTTCAGTCCCCGCTGTGCTTTGTGCCCGGCTCAGCTCGTGCCAGCTGCTGTCCGTTGGTCCTGCCCTTGCTTTGGGGGAGATAACAAGGATTCCTCAGAAAACCCCGCCAGTGTTCAGCCCGGGGTCTGGGCCCTGCCTGCCTAATGCCATCGAGTGGTGCCAGGGAGCTGGTGACAGGGACAGGGCTGGCAGCAGCCCCTGGCACACGTGTATTTGGGGGTGCTGGACCAGCGGGTGGCGGATGGCGCTTGCCAGGCTGGCTGCTGGCAGGGTGGGCTGCCACGGGCTGCTGCTGTTTGGCCCCAGGGGTGCAGGATGAAGCTGTCACACTTGGGCAGGCACAGTTCTGAGCACGCCGTGGGTGCCCAGGTGTGCTGGCACTGCTTGGCCAGCCCTGGCAGACCACAGGGACACAGCAGGGCCAGGCAGGGCTGTTTCCATGAGGTGGTGTTGAGAGAGGAGGTGTTCCCTGGGAACAGCCTGTTCCTGCTGTGTCTGCTCCGTGCACGGGGCACAGCCACCACCTGCCCTTGCCTTGTGCCTGGCAGCACTGGGGGGGTGCTTTAGGGTCTGTGGGGGCTGCAGGGGCTCCCTGGGGGCTGCTGCAGCCCTGGGCTGGTCCTGGAGCTCAGGAGAACCAAAGTGGACTCTGTAATTTGGAGCCTGAAGAAATGAGCTGAGTGTGGTGTGAACATGCAGCTCTGTAACCTGTGATATACTTTGGTGCTGCCCTTCTTCCTAAACCCGACACACCTTTGTTTGAAGTATTCCAGCAGAATCTTGTTTATCCAGGGCATTATTACCAGTATCTCGGGCTCCTTTTTTCTATCCTGTGACTCAAGGACAGTTTAGTGCAATTTCTTCCATCTTTCCTCCATATCAAAGTCATCCTGGCAAGTTCATGTTTATTGTTTGCGGTTAATGTTTAATATTTCCCATTACTGGCATCTCATGGTTGATCTTAATTACACCCTTCTAATGTAAGACAAGAGTCAGCGAGCAAGACCATGCTCAGGCTGGGGCTGGGGCTCAGAGCTTGGCACTGGGCACCCCTTTTCCCACTCAGCACCCCCTTTTCCCACCCAGCACATCTCAGGCTCTGTTGGGAGGGCGGCTGCTCCACGTGTGCCACTGAATCACAGAATCCATTCGGTTGGAAAAGACTTCTGAGGTCATCAGGTCTAACCTTTGAGTCCAGCCTCTGAGTCCAGGCTGTGTTGGCACAGCATGCCCAGCGTGGGGCCCAGCAGCTCCCACGTGCTGTGCCCAGAGGGACCAGCAGAAGTTGGTTTGGAGTAGCTCAGGAGGAAGAAAGAGTTGCTGTTTGCTTAGTCCAGGCTTTAAATGAGATTTTGCCACCTGCTGGCTGGGCTGAATAGTTAAAATGGATTAGTAGAAAGTTAAAAAAAGTAATTAAAAATTAACAGGGGGCAGAGGGCAAAATGCCTGGCAGGACAGCGAGGTGTCTCATGCTCCGTGCAGCCTGGGAGGCTCCTGTGTGCCTTTCCCCCAAGCCCGGGAGGGGATGAGGGCCTGCCTGTGCCTGTGCTGCCCTGTGCTCGCTGTGTGTGCAGGCAGGGTCCCCTCACCTCCAGGGACCCCTCGCCCTTCACTGTGGGGCTCTCAGGCTATAAATATCGGGGGTGTCAGGGGGGGACAGGGCCAAGGCACAACCCGACACCACCTCTCCCTCATTCACAGTGACATTTTGTCAAATGCCACTGGGGAGGGGGGTTGCTTATCTGCTGGCACACACTCTGGTGACCTTCACAGCTCTGGCCAGGTGCCTCCTTGCTGTATTTACACTTATTTATAGCTCTCTCCTCCATTCCCACCTCTGCCCTCCTCCCTGGTGCTGGAGCCAGGCTGCCCACCCCGCACATCCCACACCCCCGGGCTGGGATGGAGCTGGCACATCCTTGGGGGTGACCAGGGGCAGGCAGCACCTGGCCTGGGTGCTGATGGCCTCACCCCATGGGGACCGTGTCCCCTGGCTGGGAGCTGTGGGGACAGCAGGGTTCACCCTGGGTTTGGTCCCAGTGAGGGTCATGCCCCCAAAGCCTCCTCACTCCAGTTCTGGGGCAGCTCGGGAGGGTGCTGGGGGTCTGCAGGCACCCAGCCCTGCCTAAAAGGGGTGAGTGGCTGTGCCCAGTGCTGCACCAGCCCAGTGCCACACGAGCCAGTCCAGTGTGGAACCAGCCAGTGCCACAGCAGTAAGTGCCACAGCAGCCAGTGCCACACCAGTCCAGTGCCACACCAGCCAGCCCAGTGTGGAACCGGCCAGTGCCACATCAGTAAGTGCCACAGCAGCCAGCCCAGTGCCACAGCAGCCAGTGCCACACCAGTCCAGTGTGGAACCAGCCAGTGCCACAGCAGCCAGCCCAATGCCACAGCAGCCAGTCCAGTGCCACACCAGCCCGTGCCACAGCAGCCAACCCAGTGCCACAGCAGCCAGTGCCACAGCAGCCAGCCCAGTGCCACACCAGCCCAGTGCCACACCAGCCCGTGCCACAGCAGCCAGCCCAGTGTGGAACCAGCCAGTGCCACAGCAGCCAGCCCAGTGCCACAGCAGCCAGTGCCACACCAGTCCAGTGTGGAACCAGCCAGTGCCACAGCAGCCAGCCCAATGCCACAGCAGCCAGCCCAGTGCCACACCAGCCCAGTGCCACACCAGTCCAGTGCCACACCAGCCAGTGCCACACCAGCCAGCCCAGTGCCACATGAGCCAGCCCAGTGCCACACGAGCCAGCCCAGTGCCTCCTGCCCGGTGAGAGCCCGTCCCGTGGAACAGCCCCGCAGTGCCCGTCTCCCTGCAGGGCTGTAATCCCTGTTTGAAGCAGTCTGTGATTATGGATTTCCCTGATAAGCCCAGACGACTGTGCAAAACCCCTGCCCAAGGATTTTCTTTCCTTTTTTGAGCCAGGCCTGGGTGAGGGTGAGGAGGGAGAAGCTCCCCGTGGGGCCGAGGGAGGGCTGGTGGGAGCAGCACTTGGTGTTCTCAGCATTTCTCACCTGCTGCTGCTTTGGGTCCCAGCCTGAACGCCACTGGCAAATTTGGGGCTGTGTCTGCAGCACGTGTGGATGTGTATTTATCCCCTAATGCTTTGGGTAGGCTCTTGGCTGTGCAGGGAGGAGCTGAGTCACCATTTGCTCCCCAGCGAGGAGTGGGCTGCCTGTTCCCGGCTGCTTCCTCTGGCCCCTCCGAGCTGCTGCCTCTTCCCTTCCTTGTTTCCATGCAGCTCGGTGGCACGTGGGTGACAGGGCTTGCAGAGCAGCCTGGGGCTGTCGTGCAGGATGGGGCTCCTGGAAGGTGCTGCCCGTGGCCAGCGGCACTTCAGAGGCTGCCACTGTGCAGGCTGACTAAGCACGAGCCCTGGCCCTGCCATCACCCCGTGTGCCCGCAGCCCACGCCAAAATACTTGGCCAGGACTTCAAGGGGCTGGACCCAGGGGTTCTGCAGATAAGGGTAATTTCTACCGATGCCCGTGTTGGAGTGAGACAGAGGAGGGCACCTGCAGGTCTCTGTGTCACGGTCACTGCGCTGTCCCCAGCCCCCTGAGCCAGTTAAGCAGAGCAGACAATGAGCTGAGCCCTTGCTTGCCCTGGTTCAGGTTGCTGTTCCCTGGCAGCAGGGCTGTTCTGCTCTCCCTGGGCTCATGGATGCAGCTTTCCCCGGGAGCCAGCAGCCTGACCCCAGCCAGCCTCTCCAGTCCTGCTGGCTGCAGGGCTTTCGTTTGGGCAGCCCAAGCTGACACTGAAAAAGAGGAAAACGTTTCCTGTCTCGTTAATCCAGTGTTTGAATTAGAGTTGGGCTTGGGGAGGAGTCTCGTGTCTCTTCAGAGATAAGACCTCACATGCCAGAGTTCACACTGCTGCAAACCAGAAGAAGAGAAAGGGACGTGTCCCACCTGCTGTCCCCAGGGTGTCGGGAGCCAGCACGGAGCTGGGACATCCTTGGATGTGGCTGCAGCCAGTGGCTGCGGGTCCAGCCCAGGACATGTCCCCAGAGCTTCTGGGGACCCCAGAGGCAGTGGCCTGCATTGAACACCCTCTCAGTAGGGCAGGGAGATGGAGCTAACCCGTGCCAGCTCCTCGTGCAGCCTCGCCTTGCCACTGCCCTGGGAAGGACAGACTGGGGACATGGCAAAGGGACAGGGAGTGGGAGCAGTGGTCGCAGCCCCAGAGCACCCAGGAGCTCTTGCATTGCCAGGAGACAAAGGGATGCTGGCCAAGGAGACACCAGGAGCTCTCCTGCCTGGAGCAGGGATCCATCAGACACTGCCAGCAGCTCTCTGGTCGCAGCCTTGCTGCAGCACACCCGGGCCAGGTGTCTGGGCTGGAGGATGCCTCCGAATTTCTGAGCATGTCTCCATGGGTGTTTGCTGGCTGCACACCAAGAACCCATGGCTGATCTTCCTACAAAGTCCTGAGTAAAATTAGAACAAAAGTTCACTCGTCTCCCAAGGCAGCAGGAAGTGCAAAGGGTGGGAAAAGGGAGAGTCAGAGCAGATGAGGTCCCGTGCCCAGGGGCAGCCTCCCCATCGCTGCTGCCACCCCAAAGGGGCAGGGGGCTGGCCCCTTCCCCACCCCTGTGGCCAGCCCAGAGGGGCTCTGCTCCCAGTGCTGCTCGGGGCCATGAGCTGGGAGGGATGGGTTCCCTCTGGAGCCCAGGTCCTTGGTGGCTGGGCTGGGTAAGTGGCACTGCCTGGCAGAGGGGACTGGTTGGAGCGCTGGGGTGCCCATGCAGGGGGCAGTAGGGGTGACCCCCCTAAGCAAAGGCTGTCCCTGTGTTTTCAAGGAGGAGAGGAGGAGGCTCCACACAGACAGAGCTGGGTTTTGGGCATTCCTGACCTGTGCTAGGCAGGAACCTGGGAGCATCCCCAGCGTGGCAGCGGCGGGGCAGTCCTGCCCTGGAGTGCCCAGAGAGGGCAGCTCAGCAGCATTAGATTGCAGGAGTTTATTTTTACCCAGCCCTGTTGCCAATGGGGACATGTCACATCTGTGGAGTTGATCAAAAGACATCCCGAGCACTGGTGTCAGCTGCTCCTTGTGATCTCAGCACCAGGATCTTTTCCCTTGTGGCATATCAAAAGGAGCAGGAGAATTTGGCTGCTCTGCTATTTTTAATTGCACGCACACACGCACACACAGACACACGTATATCTATGTATGTGTGGCTTGGCTAAAAATAAAAGCCTTTGCCTGTGTTCCCATGGGCAGATTTGGGGAGAAGGGGAGACAAAGTTGTCACAAGACTTTTTCTGGAGCAGGTGCTAGAGCAGGGACAGGAAGGCAGGGACAAGCCACAGCAGGTAAGGGACACATCTGAAAGGCCAAAGGACATCTGATCCCAGAGCAGTCCCGGCTGCCCCTGGGCAGAGGGGACAGAACAAGGGGAAAGGCAGCATCTGTGTCCCCCAGAGCTGGCAGTGGGGACTCCTGACCTGCTGCATGTGCTCTGACACCTGGGATCAGAGGTTTTTGCAGGGCAGGTTAGAAAATGCCCATCCCTGGGGGCCCAGTGAGGAGTTACTCAGCTCCCAGAGCCACTCAGGGGTGCCTGATACTCTCTGTGGCACCA
The DNA here is from genome assembly GCA_013398275.1 of Promerops cafer. Taxonomy (NCBI): domain Eukaryota; kingdom Metazoa; phylum Chordata; class Aves; order Passeriformes; family Nectariniidae; genus Promerops; species Promerops cafer. The sequence continues at coordinate 38,873 of VZSE01014573.1, forward strand.
CACTTGTGGTATCCACCTGAAACACATCCCTCCAGCAAAAAGGTGAAGGGAGGGTGCTGGGAGAGCATCCCCCGGAGTGGGGGCAGCTCCCAGAGCTTTGGGGCAGCAGCAGCAGCTCCCTGCATCCCCCAGCCCCACTGCAGGCCCTGGGACGTGGCACTGGCTCACCATGAGGCCATAAAACCACTCTCCCCTGCCCTTGCTGTGCCCTCCAAGGTGCTCTCCCTGTTTTCCACCTCCCCTGGGATTGGGCAGGGTGGGAAGCAGGTGAGAAATGCAAAATGGGAGTGAGTGAGTGCACAGGAGTGCCCTTTGGAGTGTCCTGAATGTGGTGGGGAGCGTGGCAGACAGGCTCCTCAGCCTGGAGGAACACAGTCAGTAATCCCAGATTATCCCAATTTGAAAAACAAAAAAAAATGAGATGAGAAAGAGAGAAAAGCTGTCTTTTCCATTCCTGCAGCTGGGTTTGAAATCCCTTTTCCTTCCCATTGAGTGATGGAGGAGACCCTTCCAGGGTGCTTCAGGAGGAGGGGCCCCCACGCTCCCCTGCAGCCTCTCTCACATGCTCAGATGTTTGCCTGCTCCAAAATCCATTTGCTCTGTAAATAAACTTGCTTCCCTCACTGCCAGAAAACTCCCCTTGGGCAGCCAATGCTGGGAGGAGTCGCACCAGACCTTTCCCCTCTGTGTTTTAACCTGGACACCGAGGCAGAACCAGGCACGGTGCAAATGCCAGGCAGCGGGTGCTGCTGCCAGCCCTGGCTCCCTTGGGTGCTGGGTGCAGCTGTGGGGTTTTGTGGCTGGAAGCCAGGCCCAAGTGGGGCAGGTGCCAGCTCCTTTCTGTGGCTAAATGGAGATTTTTAGCTCAGTTCCTGCAGCTCACATCACCCCGAGGGCTCTCAGACATCCATTCATCTCCATGCACGCCCATCCTGCAGGGAGCAGGGAGCAGGGTCTGCGCTGCCTTGGCGCTGCTTTGGGACCTGCAGCTTCCCCAGAGGGATGTCCCGAGTGGCTCGGGGCCACCTGGTGGGGACAGGCTGAGCACCAGGCCCTGTGTGCTGCTGTCCCAGGCCTCTTGTGCTGATCCTGCATAACCTGGATGTCACTTTTGGGGCACCAAGGGCAGGAGTGGCCCCGGAGAGCCCCGGGTGGCTGTGCCTGACCATCTGCTGGCTGGGAGGGACGAGGCTCTTCCCATGCAGGTCCTGCTGCTCCAACCTCTGCCACAGCTGGGACACCAGAGGGGGTTTGGTGGCAGCTGTGGGGCTGCTCACGGTGACCAGTGCCAGGCTGTGCAGACCGGCTGGGTGAAAAGGTGCCCACCACACCCTGCCAGTGCCTGCAGCCACGTGGGAAGAGGGGCTGCAGCGGGGCTGGGAGCAGCACGGGTGGGATCACCGGGGGCACGCGGGGGGATGCTGCTGTCCTTACTGCCTGCAGCTCTGGGCTCAGCCCGTCCCTCTGCTTTCCCGTGCGCAGTACGAGGTGTCTGGCGAGGAGCACCTCTACTCCGACTTCCCCGAGATCGATCTGTCCCAGCTGGACGCCGGCGACCTGGACTCTGCCGGCTGCTTCAGCGAGCTGCAGTGGGGCGGGGAGCACTCGGAGACCGACTCCAGCCAGTACAGCACCGACGACTCCGAGCTCTTCCAGGTACCCCCATCCCCCCGAGGATGGAGGCAGGGGGAGAGGGAGGGTGGGAGGAGGGAGCACACACAACTATTAATATCTCCTCCCCAGCTGATTAGTGCTCCATTAATTTGTGCACCGGCTCTAAATGGGGCAAGCGGAGTAGGGCTAATGAGGAGGAGGAGGAGGAGGCTGCTGCTGAGCCAGCCCTCCTGTGCTGGATTATTCACAGGGAACTGCAGCCGGGGTGCAGCGTGTCCTGCTCCATTCCCAGAATGCCAGGGCGGCAGTGCGGGGGTCTCAGCACTGGAAAAATTCCCTTCCCAGGAGCAGGAAGCAGCCCCTTCCTCTGTTTTCCCAGCTCTGGCAGCCCCCTCTGTGCGGGGCTGGGGTCCCTGTGGCAGAGGGGCTGGCTCCTCTCCTCGGCTCTGGGCTGGGATGGACCCATGGCTGTGCCAGTGTGGTGCAAAGCTGGGGCAGGGGATGCTCCTGGGCACAGGCAGGGCTGCTCCATGTCCCTCTGCTCCATGTCCCTCTGCTCCATGTCCCTCTGCTCCTGTCTCTCTTCTCCTGGAGCTGTGAGGACAGGGCAGGGCTGTGGGCACAGCACAGACAGGTTGGAAGCAGGGGGATGCAGGGGGGACCGGGCACAGAGCAGGCTGGGCAGCCCCCTCGCCCTGCCCAAAGCTCATGCCATGAGGATGTGCCTGTCCTTGGGGCTGCAGTCTCTGTGCCCTCCTGAGCAGCACCCAGGCTTTTCCCCCCTTGCACAAGGAGGTTGTGACCCACTGGTACCAGCTAATCACCAGCCCTGGGTTACATTTTGGGAGGAGGAGGATTTCTATTTGAACAAGGAGATGAAAAAAAAGCCTCAATATTTTCTAACCTGCCCATAATAACAACCCTCTGGCTTTTATGCTGGGCTGATGCTGTGCTTGAAAATGGTCCAGTCCAGCTGAGGGACCTTCATCACGAGATGCATATTTTCCGTGAACTTCCTGGGGAAAAGATAAACAGCAAAGAAATGCAAAAGGCAGGCCGATGAGGAGCAGTGGAGTATGATGAAATGTATCCCACTGAACTTGTATGCACAGCAATCTCGTGCCAATAACAGGAGGAAAAGAAACGGAGCCAAAAATGGAGCATCCTGCTGCCTTTCCCTGGAGCCTGCTCTAGTAACTGCGAGCAAGGTTAGGGCATGGAACAAAAGATGTTTAATTTTCAAACAAGAGGAGAGAAACACAGGAGGCTGTGTGCAGGCAGCAGTCCTGCCTGTGAGCCTGACTCTACCCCCGTGCTAATTTTATCGCTGATGGTAGCCTGCTTCTCGTTGGACATGGTTTACATTCAGATTATGATGGAGGAGGACCAAAAAGAAGGAACTCCTGGCTCACTCCAGCCATTCCTCAGCTTCTGCATCCTCTTCTGGTCTTCAGCACTGTATTGCCAGACTGGAGGGGAACTCGTGAGGCTGGGTGGGACTGGGAGGGCTGGAGGTGCATCAGCAAAGCCAAAGCCCAGATGGAAAGAGGGATCCAAGTCAAGCTGGAGCAGTTGGCAGGGAGGAGGCAGGAGCAGCCCCTGGTCCTGCCTGGCCCAGAGTGAGTGGGCCTTGCACTACAGCTCCCCTGACCCAGTTTTTGGGTGAGCAGCATAATCTGGGGATGCTGCTGGGAGATCTGGGAGTGACTGGGGCTGTGCTCTGGACAGGATCTCTCACAGAGCACTGGCTGCACCAGCTTTAAGTGTGAGGGCCGAGAGCCCCTGAGGAGCTGGAGGTGCCTGTGCTTGGGGGCTTTTAGTGAGCACAGAACTCAGAGTGGTTCTTGTCACAAGCTGTGGCATCTGGCCAGCGGTGCAGCCCGGGCAGAGCTTCCCCTGTGCCCTCCTGGGAGGCTGTGCCCTCTTGTCCACTGGGCAGCCCTGGCTGAGCTCACAGCTCTTGCAGTCCAGAGTCAGGAGGATTTGGGCCAGGAGCTTTTTCCTCACAGATCCTTTATCTGCTGCTGTTTGCCTCGTGGTGGGGTGGAGGGCCTGCTGGGAGAGAAGATGCTCTGATTCCTTCTTTTCCTGCTGGGGTGCAGGTGGACAGACTGATGCTCCTTTTCTGGGTCTCACAGTGGGGTCACTGGGAAGTGTGGGAGCTGGTGTGGCTCTGCTGGTCCCTGTCCCCTCTCCAGCATCCCGGGGACCCTCTGCCCAGCCTAACACCCCCTTTCTTCTCTGCCTGCTCCTTTCAGATAATAGACAGCGAGAACGAAGCGCTGCTGGCAGCCCTCACCGAGACTTTGGATGATATACAGGGAGATGACATGGGCCTGGCTGCCTTCCGAACTATGGAAGAGGGGGACATGCTCAACCCTGCCACCACCTCACCTGCCCCCTCCCCCAAACCCACCGCCCCGGTCACGGGGGGGCCGCCCCCGGCCCCCGAGTGTGATGAGCTGTCTCTAGTAAGAACCCACTTCCTACTGTTTAAGGTGGATTTGGATGAGCCCCAGATAAGCCGGCTGCATGGGTATGATAGGAAGCCAAGGTCTGAATTTTTTCATTCTAGGCTTAAAACTCTCTTTAACCGTCAATACCAAAGCATATACTTGTATTGTATACGTATACATGTTCTGCATCATTGCTGTCACCTCCATCACCATCCTCACGGGAACGAGCTGTGTGTATACAAATCTATCTATGGACGGGGTGGGGGCGGGTGGCAGAGGGCTGGGGGCTGCTTTGGCACACCCACACCTGCTTTTAATCCCAGCTGCAGGTGTGGGGCTGCCCGGGGCTCTCCCTGGCTCATCCCAGCCCCGTGCCCGTGGGCAGTGGTGGCTGTTTCCCCCGGCTCTGCCCTGGGCTGAGCTCCCTGCTGTCACAAGAGGGGCTTGCCTGAGTGTCAGCCCCTGCCCTCGGCTTTCAGTGGGAGGGTTTGACCCTCCCTGTGCCTTCCACCAAAGCCCCTCAGGGGCTGTGTGGCCTCCAGTCCCTCCAGATTTGGTGGCTGGAGCACCCCTCTTGGTTCCCTGCAATACTGGGGCTCCAGCCCCGCTCCCCTTCCTGGCCAGGATTAACTGGGAGCGTCTCCTGCCATGCCTGGGAGGTTCCCTGGGACAGCACACCCAGCCTGCTCCCTCCTGCGGCTCACAGCCCCCCCAGAGCCCCCAGCCCGGTCCCGGGGTGTCCCCAAAAACCCAGCGAAGGGGAGGAGTGACATCCAGTGGTGACAGCGTGCATTTCCACCGCCCACGCCCCGCGCAGGGGTATATATCACACATGACCTGTATGTGTATATATAGGATGTATACGTTGCAGGGGCGGGGGGGAAAGGGTGCTGGGCGCTTCCACCAACAGGAGCCTCACTCCTAAAGCTGCGGGTGCCCCGGCTGGCATTTCCTGGCCGACCCTGACCCGGGCACCCCTTTTCTATCAGTCCCTAACCCCCCAGGGCTCCGAGCCCCCCGGGCAGCACGGGAGCCCCAGATCTGTCTCTGCTGCAGTCCCCGGTGCCTACGCAGTCGTCTTGCTGTTGAGCTGTTGTCTCCTCCGGTTGTTAGCGCCACATGGGCACAATCTCAAATGTTGTTGCTGGGTGTGGGGTCTGGGGTTTTTTTCCCTCCCCCTGCCCAAAATTGGGGTTGAGTAGTTGTGCTGACCCTGCCATCAGAAGTGGCGACACTGCGGGTGACCTGGGGAAAACCCCGCTGGGGGAGATCCTCGACAGATCCCGCAGGGATTTGCATCTGCAGAACGCCTTGAAAGCTCGTTAATGAGTCGAGGCCCTCTCTGGATGTTTTGGCTAAATGAGCCTCGAACGGGGACTCGATGGAGCTGTCCAAACCCATCACTCACACCAGTGTAAAGCCTCTGTCACCTCAGGGCAGAACTGATGGAGTGAGAAGCTGGGATGCCACGGCAGCTCCTGTGTGTCTGACACGAGTGGGGTTGTCCCTGGGAAGCAAATTCCCTCCTGTCCTCACTGCCCCAACCTGCCTGGGGGTCCCTGGGCTGAATGCTGTGGGGACAGCCCCAACCCCCACAGGGCTGCACACAGCCAGGCACCTGCCCCACAGCCACGAGGAGGTGGGAACTACTACCCCTGACCCTCCCTGCCTTTTTTGCCCCATTTTTGGGTCGGATGCTCGGTGATGGATGTGCTCACTCACGAGCCAAGGGGCTGTGGCCCGCGGGCGTTTTCTCCTGCCCTCGCTGCGATGCCGACTCCTTTTCTTACCCCTTCTCTTTGCAGCTGAAGAAGCTGCTCCTCTCTCCGTCGCCTCCGAGCTGCGAGGCCCAGCGGGACGGGAGCGCCCGGCGCCCGGGGACCCCAAAGTCCCGGCCCGCACGGCCCTGCACAAAGGTACTTCCCGGAGCCCACCTCCCGGGAGCCGTCCCAAAGGATGGTGCTGGGGAGTGTGAGCAGCCTCTGGGCTGGCCAAGGGGTTGGGAACAGGCAGGGACTGTCACCCGCAGTGCTCCCATCCCTGTCTGTTGCAGTCTGGGCTCTGCAAAACTCTAGACTTTGTGCTGTGCTAAGAAGCACCTTGATCTCACTTGAACCCAGGGGGGTTTGGCCTCTCCCAACCTCCCTGAGCACCCATTTGTGAAAGCCCCATGTGGTCCGTCCCTGGTCACCCCCTTGGCCCTCTCCCTGCTGACTCTGAGCCCAAGCCAAGGCCTTTGGCCAGGAGTCACTGCCTGTCACGCTGCAGAGCCCACCCCAACACTTCAGCTGATCTGAAACCCGGCAGAAGGTGCCATCAGAGATTTCCTTACTTTGCTAATGGTAATTGTGCCTGGCAAATTAGATTGTCTGGGAAGAGCAGCAGATCCCTCCGGGGGAGAAGGAGCATCACTGCGTGCATGAGGGGCAGCACTCGGGGCACGGGGCTGACCCCAGGGAGGTTGGGGTGCTGGTGAGCCAGAAATGGGGGGCGTGAGGCTGTGGGGTGGCTCTGTCAGCCTCCCCTCAGGGTCGTGGCTGTGGGGCTCAGGGCTGACTTTCTCCTCTCTCCTCTCGGAAGGTGGAGGGTCCCCGGGACAGGAGGGCGAGCGTCCCGCAGGCGCAGAGCCGCAGCTGCACGGAGCTGCACCGGCACCTCACCTCCGGCACCTGCTCCCAGACCAAAGCCCCCCAGGCACCCGAGGAGTGCCCCGGCAGCGGCCACCACCCGTCCCCGGGCGACTGCGCCCATCACGAGGACGACAGTGACTCCAGCGAGGACTCGCTGAGCTCCGGCGACTCGGTGGCCGCCGTGTCCTCGGCGGAGGACGGCACAGGCAGCCAGTTCTCCTGCCAGGGGGAGCTGCACTCGGTGGTGGAGCTGATCCGCTACATGCACACCTACTGCCTGCCCCCTCGCAAGCTGCCCGCCCGCGACCCCGCCGACACCAAGCCCCAGCCCTGCAGCAGCCCCTTCAAGAGAGCCAAACCGGACTGTGCCCCCGCGCCGGGCAGCGCCCAGAGCCGGCCGGGCTGCGCCTGGCAGGCAGCCGGCGGCTGCAAGAAGCCCGGAGCATCCTTCTCCATCCTGAAGGAGCTGCTGGCGCGGGACCTGCTGTGTGATGTGAGCAAGCCATACCGCCTGGGCAGGCCCGTGTACGCGGCCCTGGCACGGCCGCCCGGCTCCTGCTCCCCCGTGCCGCCCGACGGCGAGGATGCCAGCGGGACTTGCACATCCAGGGTGAAAGCAGCAGCGGAGAAGGGCGAGCCCCGGCAGAGCCCCGAGGCGGAGGCGCCGCGGGAGCTGGGTGGCCTTGAGGACGATGCTGGGAAGCAGGAGGGCACCCCGGGCGCAGGGAAGGTGGCCCGCAAGCAGGACAGCGCCGTTTACACCGTGCGCCGCTCCAAGAGACTCAACCCCGAGCTCGGGCACTGGCTCTCCTTCCTCGACGAGCCCCGCCCCGAGTCCTCCGTGGCCCCGGGCTGCAGGGAGGCCGCACCGTGCCCGGTGCTGGAGGGCTTCTCTGCCGAAGAGCCGGCGGCCGAAGTGGAGGTGGGGGGCACAGCCCCATCGGCGGAGCTCCAGCCCCTCTGCCTGGGCTCCCTGGGGGATGGCGAGGTGGCCACTGAGAGCCGGTGCTGTGCCCTCCTGGAGCAAACAGGTGAGGGGCTTGGGGACTGTCACTCTGCTCACCCTCCCCAGCGTGCCCGTGCTGCCCGTGCCATCCCTGCCGTGGGCGAGTGATGCTGGCCGGGTGCTGGGCACTCAGCTGGCAGGAGAGCTGTGAGCAGCCCCCTCTGCTGCCTGGCTATGGGGTCCCATCCATGGGGAGCTGGGGGTCTCTTCTCTTTTTGGCTGCTTTTTCAATCCATAGGCATCTTCTGCCTCAGTTTCCCCATCCTTAAAATGAGTTGGAGGAGTTGGTGTGGCCATAACCCAGCAGGGACCCGGTTGCCCCATCCCACCAGGTTCTTCTGCATGGGTTCTCCCTGGGTCTGGGCTCTGAGTTTCAGCTGCTGTGGTGCCCCAAAACCCCAGCAAGCTGCAAGTGCAGGAATGGCTCAGCCCTGGCAGCGTGAGCCATCCCTCTGAGGTGGGCAAAGCCCTCAGTGGACTGCAGGGATACAGCTCCACTGCTACTGATACTGATACTGCTCCACCTGCTTCTCTCCTGCCTTTCAGAAACACCCAGGTGTCTCACGCTGTCCTTGGCACAAACGTAAGTGCAGATGGGGCTGAACGAGCCAGTCTGGGGCTGGAAACTGCCTGGGGTTGTGTGGCTGGGCAGGGCCTCACAGCTCTGCAGGGAGCTGTGTTTGCAGGGCACAGGGAGCTGCACTGCTGGGCATGGGGTGTGGGGAGCCACAGCGGGCAAGGAGCTGGGGGAGTCCCATGCCCAGGGCAGGGCATTTTGTGTGTGCCCCGGAGCTGCTCACCCCACTGCCCTTGTGGGGTTACTCTGTCAGGCACCAGCCAAACTGGGAGGGGGATGTTTTCTCAGCTTTCTTTTTTGGGGTTTTGAGGCTGTGGTTCACCTAAACACTTTCTCTCTCCTGATTTTCTGCTCTTCTCCAGTGATGCAACCTTTGGGAAGAGAAACTTTGAGCCGATGCTGACTGTGGAGCTGTGTGGGACAGCAGGTAGGACAGCCTTTGAATTTTTTAGTTCTGCAAAAATGTACTCTAGGAGGGGATTCATTTACCCTAAATTCAGCCTGGAGGCATCAGTTCCAGCCTACCCTGCCAAGGGGGCACCTTCATTCCCTTCACACTGCAAACACAGGAGACTCCCTACGCACTGCCACGTCCAAGCACCATGAGCAGCTCAGGGGAGCGCATTTGGGGTGGGAGGAGCTGTTCAGGGGGCCCTGCATGAGCCAGGAGGGAAGGGAGAGTCCTCTGGTCCCTACTGGGACCAAGACATCCTTCCTGTTCCCCAAGTGCCACTGGATGAGGCTGTGGGGGCCGCGGGTGCAGCCCAGGACTGGGGTGGGACAGGGCAGGCCGGAGGGGGCAGAGCTGACTCCTGCCCTTTGTTTGGGGGCTCCAGGTCTCACACCGCCCACCACCCCGCCATATAAACCCGCCGAGGAGGACCTGTACAAGCCAGACATCCCCCAGGAGCCAGGGAAGGAGGAGGGGATGGCCCCCAGCCCCGGGGGCGCCGGGGACGTGGCAGCCTCGCGGAAAGCCCCCAGGAAGCACCCGGAGAGGACGGAGCTGTTCGCCCACCTGAGCCGGGCGGGCGGGCGCCCGCTCCCCGAGCAGCAGGGCTTGCTCAAGCGGCCCTTCTCCCGCTCCTTCGGGGACCACGACTACTGCCAGGTGCTGAAACCCGAGGCCGCCCTGCAGAGGAAGGTGCTCAAGTCGTGGGAGCCCCCGAGCCAGGTGGAGACGGAGCACAAGAGGAGGGTCCCGGCCGCCCACTACCAAGGGCTGGAGCTCGGCAAGGACACGGGCACGGAGATGCTGTGGAAGGATGGCATCAAGCAGCTGAGAGACCAGGAGATCAGAGCCAGCTTAACAAAGCACTTTGGCTTTCTGGACAGTGCCCTCGACGACGAGGACATGGTCTTCTGCAAAACCCCCGAGTACGACACCGTCTTTGAGGACAGCTGCAGTGAGAGCGGCTCCGCCGTGGAGGAGGATGAGGAGGAAGAGGAGGAGGAAGAGGAGGAGCATGGCAACACCAAGCTGTGCCTGAGGAGAAACGCCCTTTCCAGGACCAGTTTGCATTACTGCTCCCGGAGCAGGTCCAGCTCGGGCTCCTCGTGCTGCCGGTCGCGGTCACCTGCCAGCAGACGCACCTTCAGGTACGGGGGCACAGGGACACTGGCACTGGTTCTTGCCCCCTGGATTTTCAGCACGGTGCAGAGTGCATCTCCAGTGCTCTCTGCTCTGCTGTTCCGAGTAGTAAAGATGCTAATTAAGGAAACAAAAACTATGAAAATAATTGGTACTGCATCAGGCACTGCTGCAAGCATCAGCCATGGCCTGGGGAAGCAGTGGCGGAGAGAAGCAGCTGGGGGGTTCCATGGGTGACAGGACATGGGCAGACACCCCAGCCAGGCCTGGGAAGGGGCAAGTTCTGGCTGAGGAAACCCTGGTATCTGTGAGAAAAAACTTTGCAGTGTCCTTTCCAGTGTTTCCAGACCCCAGTCTCTCCTTGGCTCCCAGTGCCCCCAGGTGCCCACCCACTCCTGTGGGTGTCTCAGCTTCTCACTGGTATTTGAAGCTTTCCCAGCAGCTCCCCCAGCCCCAGGCTGACCTCCTGTCCCTCCCTTGCAGGTGTGAGAACGGCGAGCAGTGTCAGGGCGGAAGCGGGCACCGGGGCCAGCTAAAGAAGAGACGGGAAAAGGCCATGGTAAGTGAGCGGGGACCCCGTGGGGACAAAGCAGCCCCAGCCCTCGGCTCATCTCCTGCTCCAAAAAGCAGCAGCAGAGCCCATGAGCCCTGGCTTCAGCATCCCTTGGTGCGAGGCCAGTGTTAAACAAGGACAGGGGGTGGAGGGGGGGAGGAAAACCCAACGTGCAGCGGAAGCCGCCAGCGATTGGCAACACATGGAGTCCTTGGCACGGGGATGCCCAGAGCATCCTACGCTGGTGCCTCAGTGCACTTGGCACTGGCAGCTTGTGGGGTGAACTGGGGAATCCCTGGTGTCACAGATGTAGCCCCGCTGCATCCTCCTGCACCAGGAACCTGTGGGCACGTGCTGGGAGCTGGGAGAGGAGTGGGCACGTGGGAGAGTAAATTGGTGCTCCCTACTGTTGTGCACACACACACACACACACACACACACTCTCTCTCTCTCTCTCTCTCACACTCACACATGCTGCTTTGGCACTTTTTCCTGCAATGCAATTGGATTTTGCCCCTGGCAATTCTTGGGAATATATCCCACGTTTGCCAGGAGAAGCTGCAAGAATGCAGGAGAATTTTAAAAGAGCAGAAGGGGGCGGTGGCTGCTCCAGCCTGGTTATGGCTGTCCTGGGGGTGACACTGTGACCTGGCTGGAGTGGAGACAGACAGATCCTGGAGATGTCAGGCTGTGTCCATGGCAGTGTTTCCCAGCGCTGGCTTGCAGGGGCTCCTCCACAGCCCATCAGCAGCACGGAGGTGCAGGGTCCAAGCCTGAAAGCTTTTGGTTGCTTTGGCAGGGGGAAGGCCGGGTGGTGTACATCAGAAACCTCTCCAGCAGCATGAGCTCCAGCGAGCTGAAGAAACGCTTCGAGGTGTTTGGTGAAATCGTGGAGTGTCAGGTCCTGACCAAGACTAACAGGTGGGTGGGCAGTGAGCTGTGGCCCAGGGCTCCAGCAGTTACAGGCAGCTCCTCTCCTAAAGCCCCACAGCACTGCCAGGCAGTGCCACATCAATCCCCCAGGTCGGCCGAGCCCGCAGTCTCGGTGCTTTTGTCAAGGAGATTCACTGTGTCCAGAGATCCAAGGGCATCTGTGGGATGGAGGAGTGGAAGAACGATGGGCCAGGGGTGTAGTGCTGCATCATGAGGGCTGTGGGGCTCATCACAGCTTGAATTCTTTCTCTGGTTGCTCAGGGGGGAGAAGTATGGCTTCATCACGTACCGGTATTCCGAGCATGCCGCCTTATCGCTGAAGAACGGCCCCTCGCTAAGGAAGAGGAACGAGCCCTCCTTCCAGCTCAGCTCTGGTGGCCTGGGGCACTTCTTCTGGACCAGATATGCTGACCTGGGTGAGGAAGCAGCAGCTGCTTTGTCTCTTTTATCAGCACAGAGCTGTTACAGCACACTGCACCGCTGAGCCCTGGTCGCGCAGGGATCCCGAACGCCTTCAGAGCCTGCAGGAAAAGCCCACGGGCTTTCCTACAGCTCATGGAACTGCTCATGGCTCAGACAGGTGGATTGGGGAACTGGGGAGAAGGAAAACAACTGGTGTGAGGCCTCAGGGTGTGTTGGCTGCAAAATGTAGCATCACAGCCCGGAGCTGCTGGGTCTCAGCTGAGCGCAGCCCGTCCTGTGTCTGCTGAGTTTCTGCACAGTGCTGGAGGCTTTCCAGCAGAAACCTCCCTTCCCAGGCATTAGAGAAGGCAGTCAGCAACATTTCATTAGCCCAAGAGGTGATGTGGGTGGTTTGCTGCTCTGCAGGACAGATTCACCACACTGCACATGCACTCTGGAGCCAAAGTGACAGCACTGAAATGTGCTGTGCTCGCATTAATCCTTTCAGTGCTTCAGCAAGGTCTCAGTGACTGTGTCACCAGGGCTGCAGCCTGAGCTGACGGCCAGGAGCCAAACCCTGTGCTAGTCCTGTAAGAGAAATGTGTCCCAGGCTTTGCCCAGCCCTCCTTGCTTCAGGTGTTTCACCAACACTGCGTGTTTATTTCTGTACCCTCTGCAGGGGCTGAAGGGTTCTGGATCCCACTTGATGAGTGAAAGACACAGGCCCAGAAAATAAAGCCCCAAGTCTTGACTTACCTCCAGATGCCCCATCTGATACAAGTACTCCCTGATTTTTTTATGACCTTGCTGTATGTGCTCTGCTTAGAGCAGTCATGCCTTGACTTCGATTGCGGGCACAAATGTCCATTTTCATCGAAATAAATCCCAGAGCCTCCCATTTTGGGCACAGAGAAATGAGGAACCAGATAGCACTCCATGAGGAAGATGGTGGCTGTGCAGTGCTGTGGGGAGGGGGGCCAGAGCTGCCCCTCCTGCCTAAGAGAAGCCCCCTCAGTGCTCCTCACCTGATTTCTGCAGAGCTACCAGTCACCTCCTTCCTGCACAGCCCGGCTCATTCCTAAAATCCTGCTCATCCTGGTACAGGATGAGAAGTGGAGCCCCCAGGCAGAGGTGAAGTGCAACCACACCATTCAAAAATACACACCCAAAATGTTAAGCTGCTGTCAAATTAGGCAGCTTTAGTTCTGCTATGTGCTGAATTCCCTGGGCTTGCCAGGGGCACTCTGTGTTCAGCTCCTGGCACAGGGCTGGCAGTGGAGCAGGCTGGCTCTGCCACCAGCACAGCTCCCATGGGATGGCCCTGTGTCAGCCCCTCCAAATTCAGCTGCCCCCAGCAGATTTTTTCAGCCCTGGCAGTGAATGTCAGTGGTGTGTGCCCTGCCCAGCTGGGCCTGGCTGCAGCCCCTCTGCCCCAGCTCTTTTCAGTGTCCCCAGTCCTGTCACCATCGCTGCTGTGTCCAGCCTGGCTGTGCAGTAGCAGGGCAGTGAGCAGTGCCCTGCTGTGCCTCAGTTTCCCTCCTCATGAGGCAGACAGGATGCTGATACTCCCATCCCTGACCCCGAGCCTTCTGTCCCTGCCATCCCCAGATTGCGGCACGGACGAGTCCTCCCCCGCTCCGGTGAAAAGCAAGTACGAGACCATGGATTTCGACAGCTTGCTGCAGGAGGCCCAGCTCAGCCTGCATCGGTAACAGCCTTAACCTTGGAGGAATACCTCAATACCTCAGTCAAGGCACTTCCAATATGTTTACGTTTTCAAAGAAATTATTCAGTCTATGGCAAGCGAGAGAGCGAGAGAGAGCGAGAGCACGGCCGCGAGAGAGAGACTGCTGTCCCTGATCGATGTTTACATTGAACAAAGCTGCTTCTGTCTGTGAGTCCCCATGGTGTTGATGTCTCACTGCCACACGTTAGTCCCCCCTCTGCTTCCGACTGGTTGTTTTAGGGTGAGCCTAGGAGCCCCCCGGCCCCTTTTCCCCCTCCCAGCCCTCCCCATACTCCCGCCGTGGCGTTGCAGCTGTGTTCACCATAACATTTTTTTGTCCGTAGTGTGTGATGATGAAATTGTTCATTGTGAATAGAATCAGGATTATAAACTAATTTTTAATAGAAGAAGAGAAGAAAAAAAAAAAGTATATACTTAAAAAAAAAATGTATTTATGGCTCAGATGTACTGTAATTCAGATTTATTGTACCGCTTCCTTGATTTTTAACTATGCACTGTAATGAGGCACTTGCCACTCAGCAAATGGGGGGGTCAGAGCAGTCACAGAGCTGACATTCCCCTGCCTCCCCTGCTGGCAAACCGGGGTGCTCGGTGCTTGCCCCAGGGTCACCCACTTTGCTGTCAAAGCCATTCTTCGTGCTGGCGTGGCCCGAGCCCCGCAGCATCGCCCCCATGCCGAGCTGGGTCCTGGTGGGTGATGGAGGCAGGGCCAGGCAGCTTTGCAGGCTGCAGAGGGTGGCAGAGGGATGCACTGCCTGCAGCCAGTGCTGCTCCAGCCTCCGCTGCCTTTGGAGCCAGGAGAGAGGGCCCGGGGGGCTGCAGCCAGCCAGGCCTGATCTGATGTGTCCTGCTGGCACAGCCTTGGGGGATGGATGTCTGCGGTCCGTGTGGAGGAGCTGGCTCCTCTCCAGCTCCTTGGGTGGCTGCGAGACTGGCCAGGCCCTGTGGCTTGATCCACACTGGTTTCCACACCCTGCAAAGCAAGCGGGCTGAGAAGACCCGTCCGTGCTCCCCGCTGAGCAGCCAGCCCCAAATCCAGCCCAAAATCCAGCCCAAAGTCCAGCCCCAAATCCAGAGAGGCGGGGGGGCACAGCGCCCACGCTGAACACCCACCCAGCACCCTGCCCCGTAGCTGATAAGCCATACACGTCCCAGCACCCACCCGCACCCCGGATCCGTCCCGCGCCCGCCAGCGCCCCGGGGCACAGCTCTGCCTCTGGCCGGGGGCCCTCGGCGCTGGATTCAAGTGTGAAATTTACTCGTGGACTTGCCCTCCGTGTGTGGGTGCGGTGGGATGGGACACAGCCCTCCACCAGCCGGAGCAAAGCCCACCACCAGCCGGCCAGAGGCACTGTTTTCCCAAGGGAGTGGGAATCTTGCTGCTCCCCAAGCCATTGCCACCTTCTCCTTTTATTTTTGAGCCCCAGAGACCACTAGGGATTCAGCCATCCTCTGTAGATAGAATATTATAGCCTTAACTCTGCCAATAGATAGATTAGAGTCTCCTGGGGTCTCCCCTCCCCATGACTTGGGGGTTTTATCCCCGGTTCCCTGGGCATGTTCCGTCCTGCAGGGAGAGTGACCAAAGCCTCGGAAATGGCACAAGATGTGACGCCAGGAGCCGGAGCCCTGCCAGGGTGGCCCCTGGCGTGGGGGCCGGAGCGCAGCTGGGCTCTGGCAGGAGCAGGAACGCCGGCAGCGCCGACACCAGCACAGTTCCCTGGCTGTTCCCCTCGGGAGAGCCGTGGTTCTGACAACACCCAGCCCGGCAGCGCCAGGGCCCGGGGCCACCGCGGGGTCCCCAACCCGCCGCCGGTGACGATCACTGCCAGGGAACAGTCCTTGTGCCATTTCAGCCTCAGCAGTGAAATCTGGCGTCTCTCCCGCCCCAAAATCGCCCGGTTCTCATCCCACCTTAGCGACCACGAGCAGCTCTGGCCGAGACTGAGCATCTGCTATTGGCAATTGCCTCATTGTAGCTTTGCCTTTTTCTGTCCTAGTATTTCCTCACGATGATGATGTTTACATGTGATTGCTATAGAGCTTATGTAGAATGTATATAGCGACACATTTAGGGTGGGTAGTACTGTCCTGTGCTGTGCTGATGTTTTTCAGAAAACGATCAATCCAAAAAAAAAAAAA